>LPNX010525306.1:88882-169142 GCA_001517045.1 Pseudotsuga menziesii | reverse complement strand
TGCTAGCTCAATGGTACAAGTCTAGAGACATAAACCTTTGGCCCCTGAATATCATCATTGTCAAGCAATAACAACTTCTTAAATGGTTCTAGCTCAATGGTAGAGTGCCTGCCTAATTATAGGCAGGAGGTTGGTGGTTCAATTCCTCTGTGCCCTATCATAAATTTGTGACTACAAAAATGACTAAATTCACATATATATGACTATTAGTAGTTAATTTCTCGTATCTTAGTCGTATTTAGCTTAGTCATTAATATGTTAACATCTATTAGTTTATTTAGTCGTATATTTGGTCATTAATGGTTGCAATCAGTGACTAAATCAGCGACTAAATCAATGATTAACTCAGTGACTAAATCAATGACTAAATCTGTGACTAAATCATTAACTATCAATGACTAAAACAATGACTAAAGCATTGTCTATCAATGACTAAATCATTGTCTATCAATGACCAAATCAATGACTAAATCAGTGACTACTAAGTCAAGCTATTAATGACTAGTGAAATACGACTAGTTATAAGATAGTGGTAATTTGCTACTATTAGTCACCGACTCAAAAATAGTCATTTATAGCCTGATTTTAGTCATTTTTTTAGTCATTAATTTCTCATTTTCTACTAGTTTTGATAAATGCTAAATGAGATTGAATGCACTTGCATGCATCAGCTTAGGAGCCTCCTATACCAATCCATACATTTTAGGAGCCACTGGGAGTGTCGGCACCAACCTTCTTCAGTTGTTGGGAGTGGGTAACTAGTTAAGCTTAGTTACTCTTCAATTGCATTCAGTTGGTTCTCCTCCAATTCAGTTAGTGCTAATTATGCATGGATTCATGTGGGAAGGCACTAGTTCTCACCTACCACTATAGTTAGACTAGTTTAACTTATTATAACTGATGGATTGACTGAATCAAACATCTGGAGTTAACCACTTGGACTCTGATAGTGATTTAGACATCTTTAGTTAGACATGCACTCAGATATAGTTAGATTCATTTGGTGGATTTGAATTCATCCCTAATGATTCAAATTCCTCCTTATGTAACACTATTGTAACACTAGATTCTATAATGAAGATGATACTGTAATTAACCAAGCAATACTTTTCTATTTCCTGTGAGATTTGATTTGTTCAGTGTGTTTTTCTCATTCTCCTTTGCTGCATAATAATTAACAATCAGAATTCACTCATTGCTTGATGATCTAATGGCACAACAATTCTAATAAGGCCTACCGAATATACTTCACAATATTCAAGAAGATCGATATTAGCAGAGACGTAACCTTTGATCAAGACTTGACATAATTCAGATCCAGGAGGCTACATATTCAAGAGGTCAAGGAACCTAAATAAATGAGAGTCCGAGGCATGGAAATTAGAGAAACAATTCCAAAATACCATGAAGATCATGACATGTTAGAACCACAAGATTCGGTAGAGACACTTCTCAATAAGGACTCCCACAAGAGGAAACCAGCATGGGCACGAGATCTCATATAAGAAACAAAAAGGTATGGCACTCCAGAAGCAATTCATAGAGATAGGAAAAGGAAAATTCCTTACAACAGCTATGTGGCCTTTTTTTGTGACGTCATTAACAAGGAACCTTCCATCTATGAAGATTCTACAAAAAAGAAAGAATGGAGGGATTCCATGATTAAGGAGTATTATTCTATCATGAATAAATATGTCAGGGAGATAGTTTCGATACTGGAAAAGAAGTATGTCGTGACTTCGAAGTGGATCTACAATATTAATCATGGTGCAAATGGAGGCATCGAGAAATATAAGGAAAGATTTGTAGCATGAGGATTCTCACACAAAGAAGGCATAAACTACCAGGATACATTTTCACCCATACCGAGGTACACTTCCATTAGGACCATACTTGCATTAGTTGCAGTTATGAAATGGAAGATACACCATATGGATGTCAATACAACATTCTTGAATGGTGTAGTCAAGGAGAAAGCCTTCTGTGGAACAACCACTAGGATTCGAGACACATGATAGGAAGACTCATATGTGCAAATTGAAGAAGTCTTTGTATGTATTGAAACATGCATCGAGGACATGGTATGGAAAGATGGATAGCTTCATCATGAGCTAAGGATTTACCAAGAGTAAAGTAGATTCTAACCTTTACTTCAAGGTTGTAGAAGGAAGACCAATGATACTCCGACTATATGTCGATGACTTGTTTCTATCAAGCAAGGATGAACTCATTAAAGATGCAAGGAGGATACATGCTACAGAGTTTGAGATGAAAGAATGTTAACACTAAAAAGTGTTCACCTAGCTCTCCATGGTCTAAACCATAGCCATACATCATATTCCCACCATATTTCCTTCATTTTTTTACCTTTACAATTGCATTTCCACTAAAAATAGTCCAAAACATCATTATTCCCTCCCGTATGAAGGGATGATGAACATTTATTGTGATTTATCCCCAGTCTCTCCCAAAAAGGGTCAAAAACCCTAAAAATGAGAATGGGTCAAAAAACCATAGATAAATACAATGGGTCATTACCATGGGTAAAAAACCCTAAGACCATACTATAAATACATTGTGAATGATTCCTACAAAATACTTTTTTCCATTTTTCCATCAGTCACATCATACACTATTCTCTATTATTCCCATATTTTTCCACCCCATTCCCCTGGTGTATGTTGAGCATTGCTCCGCACCCATTTGGATCCATTCCCCTTGCTTGACAACTAGTTTTGGAAGAGATTGGAGACCCAAACCGTGGAGTTGCAGAACCAATTCCAAGGACGGCTACAGTGGCCCATTTTCAAAAAGGTGTGGTATTTGTTATTTCTTGCATTAGTTAGTTTTATATATGTGAAAACCCTAAGAAATATTTGTTGTTATTGTCTTGTTTCTTTTGTTATTTTTGAACTCTTCCTTACACTCTGGACGAGATAAGGTTGGTGCTTTTGCATGTAACTGGGGGGAAATCCCCACTACAATTTTTTTGACTCCACTCAGTCGATCCGTACGGATCTTTTTGTTTGCAATTTTTCTATTGGTTTGTTCTAATTTTATACCCTCTTCCATCACATATATGACCCCCTCGTGGAATATCTGAACCAGTACTACATCAATTCCTTCCACCAGCTTTAGCCAGTAGTCTATTTTTCAAAAAAAAATTGTTCGGGTCAAGTCACACCTATCCAGCCAAAAGTTGTGACCCAGTTGCACCCTTTTTCCTGATAAGAACAACCCAGGTCATGAAATTTTCCCCAATAAGAGTGACATGGCTCAAAATCCTAGATCGCACCTATCCTGACGTTTGAAGCGAACCCATTCGCTACTATGACTCGGTTTTGAGCGACTTGTCGCACTTAATCCTTTGTTTTGTGTGACTTGGCTCTGTCGACTACTTTTCCTGCCCATATCACAATTGCTTCTATGTTCTATGCAACCCCAATCGCACCTATTCCACCGACATGTGTGACCTGCAGTTTTTCATTATGTTTTAGTGCTTAAGATCCTTGTTTCGGACCCCCTGTCTATGTCAAACCCCTTTTTGACCTGTTTCTATCTAGATATGATCCTTCACAACCCCCTGGTATGTTTTGAGATCCCATTTACTTGGTTTGTGAGTTGTTCTAGTCAATATTTGTGTTTGATACCCTATGTATGTTTCCTACATTTGATTAGTTCCTTTCACTACTCATTTACTTCAAAGTACATTTTATTTTCAAAAGAAAATGTTATTTTGCAGCATATTTACTATTCCTTACTACTTTTTATCTGCATTATATTTGCATCCTGGCAATGAGATTTATACATCTTCATCGTCGATTGTTGGGGTTTGTATACACATTAGTTGCACACATCTCACACCATATAAGTGAAAATACTTGGTGCATGACCCCAAGCAAGCCTTAAATTTAACTTAATACAACCAACATTGTAACCTCATTTTAGGACAAAACAATATTGTAGTTGAGTTAGGAAATTGGGGATAGGAATCAAAACAACATGCCTCTGTCACTTACATATTGAGACATAGATGTTGTCCATTAGGGGACCAAAATCCTCTTGTACTTGTTGACATAGTCACAACCAGTTTGTCATAAGGCCCCTTGCTCAGTAGGACTAAGCTGCAAATGAAAAGGTTTTAGAAATCAGGGTGGAATACTACACTCCATCTTGCACCGAAGGCTAAACCTTCACAATCCTCCTCGTATCACCCAACAAATGGTCGACGGTCAAAGGGCTTGAGAATCAGTAAGCCGAACGGACGTGTCATGAACGAGGTAGCCTAGTTTCCATTCTTCTAGGGATATTTTACCCAGAGGTCCTTCTTGGTAGTGGGATTCTCTTAGCCTATATTATTCATCCATTTCATATTGTCTGACTGGGATTTCATCTCTCTACTGAGGATATGATTTGTGAGGGGCTTCAAGCTTGTAGTTAGGAGTTTGATTGCACTCTTATCTCATACATTAATGCATCATTTTATTTTATAGGTAGTGCCCCTTGTTTTCTTTCTAGCCACTTTGTTGTAGACTCGACTTGCTATGATTCATTGTCACAGTTTGGTTTTAGAGATTTTTGTTTTCCTATGAGCCGTCATTTCATCTGCTCCCCTTCTACACACTCGGTTGTAGTTGGGTTTTTGAGCATGCAATTTATACTCTTGAGTTTTCATTCATTACACAGAACTCCATCACTCATCATAGATCCACCACGCTACTCACATAGTCTTAGGGTACATACCCCACAGTTTTGTTCCTTGAACAGTCATCATCGGATCCATATTTGACATCGTTCACCACCTTCAAAGCCACACATGGCCTCTAAGTCTTATTCAGATTCATATTATTCTGAACCCACCTTGTTCATTGCTCTGTCTAGCCTCATTGACAGTACACATCCTAATCCCTTTCAAGGGGGGATTGTTAGTAGTGGGATTACGTCCATTACACCTAGTATCACCATGGGTATCCCTTCCACTGGGCCGATAGGACCTAGTCCTAGTCAGCCCCTTGTCACTGCACACACTACTAGTGGTGGTCCCATTACATCCACCATGGTCACTACCATTCCACCATTTATACCTAGGGGTAGTGGCCCTTCCACGTCTGGTCCGACTATTCCTACCATGCCAGTGACTTTTCCTATTCTCGAAATCCAACCTTATCCACCCCTAGTTATGCATAGGAGATACGTTCCTGCAGCCATCGACACCATTGTCGATCCTTCTCAAGCCAATATCGGTTCTATCCTACCTTTTATGGCTAGTCTCAACCTTCCTGATTTGTCATAGTTGACCAATGAACCCATTTGAAACCACCCATAATGGACTCCTATGCCTACCAAGCTTTCCTCAGACACATCTAAGTTTGAGGGTAAGACGAGAGAGGATCCTCAAAATCACATTATGGCATTCCACCTATGGTGTTTATCTAACAGCATAGTGGATGGTTCCATCTAGTTGAGGTTGTTCCAACACACACTCACTAGTGTTGCTGCCAAGTGGTATATTGACTTGCCTCATGCTACCTACCCTAACTTCTCCTTGTTAGCTTCGCTGTTCCTTCAATACTTCAAGTTACCCATCTATTATGACGATGGAGTGGAAATCTTATTATCTTTTCGACAAAACACATCTACCCATATCATGCATCATACCCATGAATGGCGATATCGTTGTAGCTTGTGTAAGATCCAGTTAGATGATAGGATCTTCCTAGATTGGTTCCTCAAAACCTTAGCCCCCCCATATCCAAGGACGTCACATTTTAGCACCCGCAAACCAAAGAGGATGACGTCCTTAAGGCTTAGCAGTTCGATCTCATATATGCCCAATCCAGTTACATGTATACCATTATACCAGATGCTCCCCGTGTTGGATTCTCACGTCAAGATACGTCAGGGGAATATCATGCTAATGACGGAGTCATTGGCTGTATTACACAACATCCCCATTTTTATTCATCCTCTCCCATGATGCCACCCCATCCTAGTAACACCCATAGTGTTTCCCAACCAAGTTATTCCCTGATTTTTCACGTGTGATGACTCGGTCCATAGATACTCCCTCCTATATGCTTCTAGGTTGCACCCCTGATTATTCACGCATAATAGATCAGTATGGAGACACCCCTTCCTACACATCTCCCACACCATCCCCTCACAGTCATGGGCTAACTTGTTCGACACACTTGTGTACTGGCCAAAAGAATGGCTTTACAACCTCACCACCTACTCTAGTCTATTACACACCACTTGTACAACTTGATATGGCTCTGACCCTGGCTCCTCTTGCTCCCATAGGACAGATATATGCATAGTAGAACCTCCCTAACCATCCCACACCCAATAACCAACAAGGGCAAGGAAGGAATAAGAGAGGTAGGAAATGAGGTAAAAAACAAAACCAAGGAGGTGGCCAATAGGCCAACCCTTCGAACAATAATGACGTTGAACCCCCTACATAGAATCCCCAATGTCCCACTCAACCTGGGAAGAACCCATAGTTGTGGACTAACCATATGTGTGCTATCTGTAATACTTATGTCCATTACACTCATCAGTGTCCTCACTTGACTCGTGTCCACCACTTACACCAAAATGATAGTCAACGTGATCCCAACGCAGATGCTTCAGCTCAACCCAACCTCACACCACCAGGTCCTCCGCCTGTGGTGCTCTGAAACACCCTACCACACCAAGGAATGGTTACAACCTAGCCCTTGGCTCCACCAACTCCTGCAACCACTGGTGTAAATCAACCCACTAATCTTGGTGTCCATCACCTCATGAAGTTATTGTGTGATGTAAACCTCCAGACTCAATGAAACCAGTATGGTTCCACCATAGACACTGTTGACCCGTCTCCGACATATACCTCCGCCACTCTTGACATGTCTTTGGATTTTTCAATACCCCCTACAAACGAGGCTTCCAAAGTCCCACATTTCCCTTTGCGTCACAAAAAACGCCACTTCCAAAGGTGCCATCAACTACAATATTGTTGAGGACTTGGCCAAGTCCACCACTGCCATGTTTTTCCTATAAATTCTCAAAACTTGTCCTTCGCAATGTAAAGCGGTTTTTTCCATGCTATGTGACATTTATCCCTCTGATTCTAGGTTGATCACCTTCAACCTGGATCAAGGAGAACCTCAGATTCCACCATCCATTGCCTTCCAAGTTTTGGTCATGATTCGGAATTTGATCATTCATCGATGCATCATTGAGGAGGGAGCATCCACCTATGTTATGTCAACCTTTGTTTGGTAGAAATTTGGATCCCCAACCCTCCAACCTTCTTCCACTACCCTTCACGCCTATGATGGTCGCTCTGCTCAACCCCAAGGGATTCTCATGAATGTTCCTATTGAGCTAGCTAGAAAAAGAGTGTTGATTGACATTGATGTTGTTAATGCCCAATTTGATTACAAAATCATCCTAGGACGTAGTTACATGTATGCAATGTGATCCATTGCCTCTATGTAATTTTAACTCTTGATGTTCCCTCGTGATGGTAATATCGTGACCATAGACCAACTATCGTACTATGATCTGAAGGGGCCGACCACACCGAAACACATCGTTCCCACTATCGACACTACCATTGACATCGTGTCCATACTATCCATGTCTTCCATTAGCCTAGGCTTGTTTTCCAATGCTCCTATGATGGACAACTTTTTTTTCTTATCGCCTCCGCCTTCGCTGATTGATATATTATATTTTTTCACTATCACAACTGATAGCATTCCAACTTCCTCGCAACCTCAGTTGGAACCTCAACCATAATCCTCCGGGAATTATTGGGGTTCATTCCCGGTACAAACAATTCCCTTCCTTTCTCCACCATCCGACATTGTGAGCAAGCCTATCATGGCTACTCTCAACTTTCCTAGTTTCACTTTGGGTATATCTGTGTGGTACCTCGATCCACCTACCCCACCCCAGACTCCCTAGGTTGTGTTGACTCCCATCCAACTTATTGAGATGATTTCACACCCACCTCCTGGTCCACCAAAGACCACTCTTGTCTCCAGTCCTTCCCCTCCTCCTCCAAAGAAGGTTGGGGGCAAGGTGACCAAAGTTACAATAGAACCACGTCCAACCCCATATGTGCTCTATGCGATGTCCACAGCCATGCGACACAGAATTGTCTCGGTTTACCTCTCCTTCGCAGCCACATGCACACTATAGTTGAGACCAATGACGCCCAGTGGTCAATGTCTCAAATCCACTAGTGGTTAAGAATAAGTCATTGCAAACCAACCACCCTTGTGCAGTGTGCAGCCTATATGGTCATTATTCTCACCGTTTCCCAAACATTCTTGAGTATCCGTCACTCCTCCATGACCTTCAGAAACATTCCTACGAGCCTAACATTACTATCCTTGAGGAGATCCACCCTCCGGTTTCTTCCTCAGACACAACCAACACCATTTACATGATCTCTACTTCCAGTAATCCTTTCCTATCCTCTACCATGGAATCTCCACTAGATCTATCCCGACACCACTTTCATGATGATGGATATATCTCTAAAACCGCCACTAGTTTTACCCCATTTCACTTAGTCCATGGTGTGGAATCGGTTCTTCCCATTGAATTCCATATTCTGTCACCTCGCCTTTCTGTTGAACTTCTCCCAGATACTTCACCATCATAAAACCACCTACTTATGCTTAAACAAACCAATGAGGACCATCGTGATGCTCTCCAAATGATCGAAGCGGCTAAGACTGGGTCGAAGTCCCACTATGACTCCCACGTTCACTCACGCACCTTTAGCGAGGGGGACCTATTCCTCGTTTACGACCATGCCCATGGTAAGACTGGAAAATGGAAGCTCAAATCCATGTGGTATGGCCCATATGTCATCCATCAATGTCTCGAAAAGGGAGCATATTTTCTTGCTGACTCTGATGACCACCCCTTGAAGAATCCCTACAATGGGCTATACCTCAAGACATTCTATGCCTGAAGTCGCTCACCATGAAGTACACTTGTATCATATTTTTTATTTCTTGTTTTACATCATTTTTTGTAGAAGTTGGTGACCCCCTCTAGTAGTCGTTCCACATCCAGTCGCACTGAGTCCATTGTAGCACTCTGTCATATCGTTTGCACATGAGCAAGTGGATATAAACCCTCCACCCTACCCCCGTGCTAATGGTACCCCGCTCGATGGTGTGGTCCCACGTCTACACATGCACACAATATGTCACACACATGATATACCTACCAATAAGCTAGTAAACTATATATTATTACATCCACAAAGCATCATGTATATGTATTGTCAAGTCTCCAGACCTGTCCTGGAGGTAGAGTCCTTTGTGGATCTCCCTGGTATCCCATGCTCATGGATGGATCATCCTCTATGAGGATAGGAAGCTTCCACCACTGTACAAAAAACTCGTGGGTGAAGAAATGACCTTCTAGACTACCTCCCTCCCCACTTTTTTTGGTCCATTTCCTTGAAGTCACCTCGATTTGCATGCCATCACGTGAATCACCCCATGCACGTACTTGCATGTTCACGAGCCATCTTCTCCATCCATACTACACATTGGCCTCATTTTACTGCTATCCATTGTCTTGGAAGAAGGCCCCATTAGTGTTCCTTGGTTATTCCTATCAGCCATATTCACAACATAACCTATTTCCATACATCGAACACTTCCTCCTTTCTTGAATGACCATTATAGAGTTGCTGTTAAGCTCTTTTTTACTCCTAAAAGAATGAAAATATTGTCGAGCACGCTTGCATCGTTTCACGCTTGTTAAAGTATTTGAAAGGGAATCTATGTGTCCTTGTTTATATCCTTTTTAGGACTATGTAGACTATCAAAAGAAAAGGACCACCCTAGAACATTCCAGCAAGGAATGTTTCCCTCTATATCCATTTATGATTTGCCAGACATTGGGACCATAACTTATAAAAAATATCATCATGGGTTGTCTTTAAGGTCTTTTCCAGCCCTCTCATCAAAAAAATATTGTTGAGCAATCTTGGTTTCGATCATGCTCGTAAAACTATTTGAATGACCATCCAGTCAGTATAGGTTTAACCTTTTCCGACCTGGTTGGACTACCTACGGTAAAGAAGTATCTCTCCCCCCAAGGTTGGGAGAGCTCTCCTTTGTATACTTTTATCCTTTTTTGGGCTTAGGAGACTATTAACGAAAAAGAGAACCACTTGAGTCTTCTTCCTATTTTCAGACTCTCTAAAAATGAAAACACTATCGAGCATTTACCATCTCAAGCTCGTTAAAAATACATGAGATCGTATCATATAGAGCTTACTTCTATCCCTTCTTCATGCTCTTTAAACTATGAACATAGACCAAATGATGCCTTTTGGCACCACCACACATGATCTCACATTATGGTAGCCTTCCCCCATTGGGTTTCCTTTGTTTATATTATTTTGTGATGAGAATTCCTTGGATCCAATGGATATCACTAGTACAGTTACCTTCCCCAGTATTTCCCATTGCAGTTATCTTCCCGGTTTCCAACTATGATCCCTTTCCCATGAGTTAGTTTCATTTGTTGTTAGGTCATCCCTACCGTCATACTCTAAACAAAGGAAGTTTGAGTCCTCTGTACTCCCCTGCCCCTATTCCCCCATTCAATATGTCAATCCCCTCATTTTTCCACATGTTTGGTTATCCCCCTCGTGCTTCTAATCAAGGAACCATCATTTCCTTGTTAGTTGCAGAGTCTCCCTTTGTCGACGTCAACACATATATTCCATAGGATAGACCCAGAGGTCCATGTATCCTAGTTTCATCCACCTCATTGATGAGTTCCTTGGACCACTTGAAAGGAGTCATCAGTTCCTTTTGGGTTGGTTGTGTCTCACGTGCTTGACTTTAGCTATATCATCGCACCGTTGAGATTCATACAGGGTATTGGTCTGTTCATTATTTGGTCGAAAACCTCGGTTGTCACTTGAATCTTAGCACATTGGTGAGTCTATCTATGGGACCCATACAGTCTCATGTCCCTTGTGATTTACAGGCTTCATTAGAAATAGTGTTCAGAAACCCCTAGTGTTATTCTTCCATGTATCTCCAATACTTGATGTTATATATTGTACCACAGAGATTCTAACTCTCAGTCATTGAGTCCATGTACACCTCTAGATCCAGTAGAGCACTAATGGTGATGATATTTCATGCTATGAGAATACTAATGTTCCTATGTATAATTTCTTCATATTAGCATTGTATTCAGCCTCCCATTGAGGCCACCATTATGTATCACCATTTGTATATGTATTGATCGGCTCCCATATTTTGAGCCTTGACCCCCATTATTTATTCTCTTGACATTGTTACGAGCATGGGTATGCCCACCTCACCCATATGCATGTCACACATTATATGCATCTCATCCGATTTTGAGAACCAATAAAAAACCAAAATCCATCATAGTTCGAACAAGGAGGCTCCACTCCTTTGCAGTACTCTCCAGTCTCTCCACTGTTGTCACATTGTTCCCATGATCCTATGATGTCTATCGTCCATATGATGAGATTTTTCCCTCACACATCAAGTGGCAATCTATTAACACTAAAAAGTGTTCACCTAGATCTCCATGGTCTAGGGCCATAGCCATACATCATATTCCCACCATTTTTCCTTCATTTTTTACCTTCACAATATTGTATTTCCACTAAAAATGGTCCAAAACAACATTATTCATTCCCATAAATGAAGGGAAGGTGAACTTTTTTTGTGATTTATCCCCACTCTCTCCCAAAAAGGGTCAAAAACCAAAAAATGAGAATGGGTAAAAAAAGCCTAGATAAATACCATGGTTCAAAAACCCTAATACCATACTATAAATACATTGTGAAGGATTCCTCCAAAAAAAAAATTTCCATTTTTCCATCAGTCACATCATACACTTTTCTCCATTATTCCCATATGTTTCTACGTCATTCCCATGGTGTATGTTGAGCATTGCTCCATACCCATTTGGATCCATTCCCCCCACTTGACAACTAGCTGTAGAAGAGATTGGAGACCCAAACCGTGGAGCTACGAAACCACTTCCAAGGATGGCTATGGTGGCCCATTTTCAGAAAGGTGTGTTATTTGTTATTTCTTGCATTATTTAGTTTTATATAAGTGAAAACCCTAAAAAATAATTGTTGTTATTGTCTTGTTTCTTTTGTTATTGTTGAACTCTTCCTTATTCTTTGGATGAGCTAAGGTTGGTGCTTTTTGCACGTAGCTGGGGAGAAATTCCCACTACAAATAACTAGTGATGATGCACTACTTCTTAGGCAAGGAGATATGGCAGAGTGCATATGGGATTGTCCTTAGTCAAGGAAACTATACAATGGAGATTCTGAAGAGATTTAGAATGCTGGACTGCAAGGAGATAGACACACCTATGACTTCAAACTTGAAGCTTTTGTGTGATGTTTCATCTAATTCAATTAATGTCACGATGTATCGTCAAATGATTGGTTCATTGATATATCTGACGAATATGAGAACCAACATATGCTTTTCTATGAACACCCTGATCCAATTCCTGATGGATCTAAGACATGTTCACCTGATAGCTGCAAATCATGTATTGAGATACCTAAAAGGTATAGTGGATTATGGGCTCAAGTATGATGTGCATCAAAAGATTAACCTACACGGTTATGTTGATTCATATTAGGAAGGTAGCACCACTGATAGGAAGAGCACTTTGGGATACTGCTTTAGTTTTGAATATGGCATGACTCCTGGTTTAATAGGAAGCATTCATGCGTGGCACTGAGTACAGCTAAGGAAGAGTATGTTGCCGCTTGCTTGACTAGTTGCAAGGCAGTGTGGCTGCGGAAGCTACTATATGATTTGTTTGATGTCCAGTTATATGTGACTTGTATCTTCTACGAAAATAAGAGTTGGGTGAAGCTAACAGAGAATCTTGTGTTCCATGACAAGTCGAAGCACATAGACATCAAATTACACTATATTATGGATATGGTGCAGAGAGGAGCAGTGAAGCTCTAGTATGTGGAAATGGACGAGCATATAGCTAATGGGTTGACCAAGCCTCTATCCAAAGTGAAGTTTGATTACTTCACAGAAAGAATTTGTGTGATCTAGAACAAGACTCCTCGAAAGAGGGATGATGAGTTATAGCATAACCAAAGAGACAGGTTGACTGAGCGTAAAATCTTGGCAAAGGTCGTAGATTGCTCAGACGCAATCAATTCAGTAGGTTGTCCTTGGATATAATAAGTCCTAGCGAAGCTCGTAGGTTATCCTTGGATGTAATCAACCCTGATATGTTTATATGCTAGAAATAGCGATAGAACAGAAGCCACAGATGCATGATATTTCCCATGGGAAATGAGATAGGTTTTCTGAGCAAAAAATATCCTGGTGTAGCAGGTTGCTTAGAATTAATCAGTCTTCTAGGTTATTTGAGTGTAAATATGATCCCTGGCATGATACGCAACTTACTAAGATGTAATCAGTCCTTACACAGGTTATTTGAATGTAAATATGAGCCTTGGTGTGGTATGCATGTTATTTCAATGTAATAAGTCCTGTTTCCCGAGTGTAAAAATGAGCCCTAGTGTAGTACGCATGTTACTCAGATGTAATAAGCCCCGAAAGTTGTCTGAATGAAAAATATCATGGACGCAGGTTGTTCAGATGTAATAATTCCTTGAGGTTGACCTGGAATGTAAAATCCCTGGTGTAGCACATTGTTCGATCGTAATCAGTCCTTACATATATATTTATATATGTTTTTGTTCCCATGTTGGAGATGATAAGGTCACGGAGCACTTGAGATGCACCTAGGAAGTTCCCCTATGTTGGTAGAACGTCGGTTGACCGTGGAGAGACATAATGCACTTGGTGTGCTCCTAGGAGGTTCTCACATAGTGGTATATGCAGGATTGTCTCAGTGACATCTTGACATGTTCCTATGTTGATATAACAAAGTGGTATGCATCTAGGTTGTGCTTTGTGTGCTATGTTTTGTTTTTTGCAATACAAAAGAGATGATCAGTATATGACGAGATAAAGGTAGGAGATGCAGGTTATTGCCATGGAAATCTAAAGAAGGCCCTAGACTATTCCTACGTGAAAGGCTTGCTCGTAAATGTGATGAAGACCTGGATGAGGACTAGGTCTACACCCAGCATGAAAAAGGGTTGGCTCTGTAGAAACTTTGGATGACAAATAGTACCTTCTGATGATCGATAAGAAGATGATATTGATGGAAACAACTATGATGATGACTAGACTAGATGTGCTGATGACTATGGAAAACAGAATATACATTCCTATTTAAGAGGGAGTGTTGATGTATTTGTAACTTCAGAAGATATTCTGATGTATATTATCATTGTATGTTGTTGTACCCCCATCGAAGATGTGTTTTCCTCCTTTCAGGATGTCATTACTGTGTCTAGAACTTGAGGTACAACCTCTATTGTAAGTCACGGCAATAGTCTCCAGTGTAGCATCATGTAATGCACTTTTGGTGTCTCTCTAGGAGAAGTCATCCCTGTTAGGGTAAAAGGTCGACCCCAATCATGTAATAGGCCAGTCACTTGATTAGTATAAATAGGGAGGTTCCCTCCCTCATTTATATACACCTCACACTCACTCAAGTTTGCATGAGAGAGACAGAGAGTCAAGGAGGAGATATAGATAGCTGATGTAGACTTCATATTACTGGTATTGTTCATCTTATGACACGATCTTTTGTGACTGTACTATTCTGAGGAAGTTTGCATGGTTTTCTCCTTTATGGTTTACCCAGTGAAAATAGTTTTGTCTTGTGTATATGTTCTATCTTATGCATATTACTATACTTGTTATTCTTTCAAATAAAAATCCTAACTAAGCTAATAGAATCTAGAAAAACTAATGTACTCTGCACAAAAGACAAGAAGTATAAGTGAAACCATAATATCAAAAAAGAATCTAAATACAAATAATTATTAAAATGTGAATAGGGTTTAAAATAAAATTTAAAAAAGCTCACACTGTGTTACCTAAGAAATAGAATGACGGGAAAATAAAAAATGTCTACTTCCTAGACCATGTGGGCCTTATGGAAACTGTGACAACAACCAATGCAGTTTCTTGGGCTATGGGATGAGTGATCAATTCGAGAAAATATAAAAATTGGATATCAAGAAGGGATGTTATAGCATCCCAAGCAATTCGACGTGTAGCCAGTCCTCATGAACCCACCATTTCATGCACTTTGATCAAGTGGATTACTATCCCAATGATTATTTGAATCCTAAATCAAATATGGTCGAAACATGTAGGAACCTATGCAATTCCAATTGTTCCTACACAACCACATTCTTCCATGGTAGTAACTCCTTGTGTTACCTTGCAGACAACCCGTTGTCAATCCTGAAATTGACTGTAAACCAGACATACAAGACCTATATAAAGGTACTCAATATATTGCCTTGTAACATGACTTCAAGGTTTAGTAATTACCTAAGCATTCGCAACATAGCCACGATCACGTTCACTTGATAGTCGTGGTTCTTTTCCTCTCCTTGATAATGGTTATATTTGTGCAAAGGCGCCAAATGGAGGAACTTGCTAGAAGAGGAGGCCATAACCTAAGTGAGTTGAATCACTCGCAATACTTGTTTATCATTAAAAAGCATTGCACTAACATCTAGATGGTAGGAGGTAGAACGACGGATGGATTATATTCCAACGATGTCATTTTGGGTATACGTGTCGGATGGTACCCCTAGCTTCAATCATGTCAAAACAAAACTACAGACCCAACTTTAGATATGAGAAAAATTGAAAGTATGAAAAGATTAATGAATTCTCATGGGTACTATATGTCCTCGTAGGAAGATAATAATATTTGAATGATAACCTTACTCCTCTTTGTTAACAATCTCTATTATTAATCCTTGCATTCAAACTAGGAGGGACTCTATAAAAATGTTTGTTGTTTTTCAAATATTCACACCGATAGGTATTTATATATTAGAATTTGAGGTGGACTAGCACCTGTGCTTTTCCTAGATTGCACGAGGATGAGACAAGTGTACTATCGAGATTGATTTTATGACAGTCGTTCCAAATTCAAATAAACAATTATAAAAGAAAAAAGTATATAAAAAATAAATAGTAATTAATGCATGGATAACCAACAATTTATGGTCATGGGGGCTTCACCTTGTGGAACAATATCTTATAACATTCATTCATAAAGGGAGGTTTTTAAATTGTGAAAAATAAGGTCAACATATTGTATGTATTGGTGGTGGGGGGGGTGGAGGAGGGATTTATATGTATTGGAGGGTATAAAAAGGGGTGTCTAGTTAAAAATATGAGATATCTTGTAAAAATAGGGTGGTTTTAAATAGAAATATGTATTGGGAGGGGGTTCAATAAAATGAGTTTGGTAGGTATTTATCAATATCTAGTCAAATTAGAAGTATTCTTTAATATAAGACAACCAAAAATGCTATAACATTCACTGAGGGAAGACCCCATATTTATGGTAAACAACATGTTTAACTAAAAATAATAATAAATAACTTATTTGTTAAGCTTAACTTGTGTTCTATCCATGTTTATTGACCACAAATTAAATGATTATATTAATTATATATATATTCAAAACCCCACTAGTAAAATTTAAAATAAATAAACTTTTGAGTGCGGTGGCCTTCTTTTGACTTCGAGTTATGGTCTATTGATCATTATTATTCCAATTCCATACCATTGGTCTCCTTAAACATCGGTATATATCTCCTGACCTCGGTGGGCTGTCTTCCCACCTCCATGGTTAGACGAATCTGTAATTGGTGGAGTGAACTATTTATATTCGAAGCCAATTATAGAATATGCCAGAAGAAAGGGGAAGGCTTTGACAGGACACTTCGACTCTTGGTGTCTCTCTGGGCCGTTCAATTTTATAACATATAAAATTGTGCAATCGGATTTGAAAGAATCTGACCGCTTACCTATATATTTCCTCTCGTATTTCGAACCCATCAAAGCTTCCTGCTTTTAGCGCTGCGGAGTTTTTGTGCGTCTCCTTTGAATTCCGATGGTCCTCAGTTCGGAACAGAGAACGTTCATGTCGGATCTAGACGTCCAGATCCCCACCTTTGGTAAGTGCCTCGCCTCTTCTCTCTCTGGAATTTAAATACCCTGGTTCGCTATTTTCTGAATTCTTGAATTATTCGCTGGTTCTACGTTTAGAGGTGCTTGCGGTTATTCGACAATCAAGGTTGTGCAAACTAGTCCATCTCTTAGGTAGGGTTAGGGTTTTCCTTCTCTTCAGGATAAGGGTGCAATGCCATTTTAGTGTCACCACCCGGGGGACTTTGTTGGTGATTTCAACATTGATTTGGGTTTGGGTTATTAAGAATCAAGATTGCTATGAGGCAATTGTAACTGTTCAGATTATCATGATGTCTGAGAGGAACATTGGTCACTAAGAAAATCACTGAACATGAGTTAATGGAATTATGATGCCTTAGCTAATTATTATTGATTCCTTAGCTAAAGAGTTATTCCTCTGCATTTTTTTGTTTACATCTGTTACAAGTGAGTCATTCCATATTTTTAAAAGTATGTTTTTTGTATGACTGGACCTGGCTAATATCAGTTAGATAAGATATCTCCCTGGGATTTTCTGAATGCTTCCGAACCTTGTTTCTTTAAGGCCTATTTTATTATCAGATGCAGTTAAAGAAGTGCCTCTCCTGCTTGAGGTCGAGGATCTTGTTTTGCTGACATTCATTTTAGGTTCCAGTTTTCATGGTGACTCTGAAAAGTGAGATCACTATGAAAAGTATAATACTTTGGCAATTGAAGCCTACTGCTAAGTACCCCGTTATGGCCTGCTAAAGCTTGATTGCCTTTTCGATGTCACAGACCCATTCAAGGATTCAGAAGCAGCAGAAGATGGTGGAACAGCTACAAAGGATTATGTACATGTTCGTATACAGCAGAGGAATGGAAGAAAGTGCCTGACTACAATTCAAGGTCTTCGGAAGGATTACAATTATAATAAAATTCTGAAAGATTTGAAGAAAGAGTTCTGTTGCAATGGTACTGTTGTGCAGGATCTAGAGCTGGGACAGGTATTGAAATATGTTGTCGTACGATCCATTTCAATTAGAGATTTAGGAAGATGTTTCGGTTAAACTGTTCCTCAAGGCTCATACAAGCTTTGATTTTTTTTAGGTCATCCAGCTTCAAGGTGATCAAAGGAAGAACGTTTCTCAATTCCTTATCAATGTAAGTTTCTAAGCATGCATAATTGCAACTTTTCATTTTGTTTCGAACATGGTTGGTGTGTGTTTTAAAAGAGCATTAGCAATATTTTTAATGAAATTTTTTCTCATGTTGGTTGGTGTGTGTTTTAAAGAAGTATTAACAAATTTTCTGATGATTCATTTTCTCTTGCAGGCTGGTTTAGTGACGAAAGACAAGATCAAAATCCATGGGTTTTAAAAGACCTATTTGCTGAAGAAGCAGATCAGTTAAAAATGTGTTGATGTGGTGTTTTAAGGTTTCAGTGTGTACTTTTAATGGTACACAATTACTGTTATTACTGTGTTGTCGATCGCCTCATGTATTGGTGGAAACAAGTACTGTTATTACTGTGTTGTTGATCGCCTCATGTATTGGTGGTTGAGAAAAAATTTCATAGGGATTTTAATGCTGTAAGTAATGTTCTCTCGAGTCAAATTGGGTCACATTTGTTGTCTGTAAACCTGCGTGTTTTTTCCAATAATTTCCTCATTATGTGATTTGATTTGTAGCTTGAGCGACGATATATTACGTGAAAGTGTTGATCGCTTCATGTATTTCTATTAGTGGTGGAGAAATTATTCTCTTAGGGATTTTAATGCTGCAATGAATGTTCTCTCCCGAGCCAAAATGGTTAACGTATATAGTGGAAACCTGTGTTCTCTTCAAATTAAAATTTTTAAAAAGCTTAGATATGTTTTTTCCAATGAAGAAGTTCTTCATGTGAATTGATTTGTAATTTCAAGGACGATATTACATGACATTAACCTACTGAGAAAGGTTGATGTTATTTAGGTATGCAAAATGAAGCAGAATGCTATGGTCTAGGAATTCTCTTATAAAGATGCATATTTAAGGAGAATATATGTATATGATAGTTTATGTTTCTGTATAAAATGTATAGATAACAGAGCTTTTTCCGTGTATTGCTTGATATTCCCATCAACTAGATGGGATGGATTTTATGACTCTGGAATTTTTTTAGTACAAACAAACTTTGATGTTATAAATGATGGATTTTATGAGTTTAATGAGTTATAAGCATTAAACTAATAAGGCTTATAACTATTATGAGTTTATATAATTCATCACTTATGAAAATATAAGTGTATGAATTGTATGGGTATTGCATGGATGCTTGCGTGGGAGTAATCACTTATTTTTTTCAAAACGAGTAAATTGTTAATTAATTTCTATATAATCAGTGGGCCAAAAATGTCAAAATAACTGTTTTTAAGCTAAGTGTCAAAATTATAACCTTGAGCTAAGGAATCCAGCTCAAAATAACTCCCTCTCTTATAGAAATTAATATTGATATTACTCATGATATTTGAGAGTTAGCTTCTAAGTATAGTCTTACATAATGTCAATTTGGATGATGCACAGAGGGAGTTATTTTGAGCTGGATTCCTTGGCTCAAGTTTATAATTTTCACACTTGAGCTTAAAAACTGTTATTTTGACATTTTTGGTCCACAAAAGTATTGATATTACTATTTATTGGTACTTATATTTATGGTAAATGTACTTCAACCAGCTGCAAGTGATGGACATTCCTCGTAGACACTTTGTCAAACATGTTCCTTCTTTCATAGAAGCCACCCCCTCGCTAGGGCTATTATTTCACCCAACCACAATGCATACAACCCTCTAGAGCTGAAACTCCCTCCATAATTGTCCCAAACCACTAACATTCATACACCATCAACATGCACAACACAATGAATGAGACCTCCTTCTTTGCATGTAGCCCTTCAAGTTGTCCCTGTTCCTTGCACTGCTCTAGCATAAGCTAGATAGGGAGTCTCTATGTTGGGAATATAGGGAACTCAATTGTAGGATAGGGTCTTCTCACGTGGGAACCAATCCCATTAGCAGTGGTTTCCGAGGATAATTGGCAGAAAAAGTATGAAATACAAGTTCCTCTCTAGTATACCATCAAGAGCTCAAATAGTTTTATGGAGCGGATAATAGAGCGAATGAATGACTCAATGAGTGATTTTCTAACATTATATATGTATGGATTTTTATTAACAATAGGATTCTCTAGCAAGGCCACTTTTTCCCTATTAATCCCATATTAATATAATTAACCTATGATTAATAAAAGTGACCCTCGTAACTGTATTTAAGGGACCTTTAATTAAAATTCCTTATGAAGCATAGGGACATAAGTGAATGTTAACTAGGGTCATCACTCCATACTCCCTCTCACTTCCCCCACTTGTGGAATCATAACACCCCCATCCTCTTCTGTGTTAGTCTTTGCTTGCAACGGTAACGGATTTTTTGCACCGAGAGTAGTGAGGTTCTCTACAGCCTCATATTAGACATTTTGTAATGAGTAACATTGTCTAACCTTATGTAACATTTCATTATCATAAAAAAATGCAAGTGATGTTGGCTTATACAAAAAAATATCTTAAGGTGTAATTTTTTTCTTAGTATGCCAAATTAAGATAAAACAAATTACACCTTAAGAAATTGGATTCCTCTTGGTACTTGATAGATCAAGTTTAAGATGGACCTATGAAGGTATATAAACAAATTATGTTGTCACATAAGGTAACTTATTGTTAACTTTACATTATCAAAAATAAAAAGTAATTAAAAAATTCATATGGGCTTATAAAATAATAAAATATGAAAAGTAATTACAAAATCCAAACAAAAATAAAAATAAAGAGGAAAATTTAGAATCAATGTATACAAGTTGAGATATGAAACAATATATTGAACAAAGGAAAATTTTATGGGAAGAAATGTTATGTTGAATATGTGAAAACAGAATTAGAACATGGCACCAATTTCATGAGGTGTGATTTTTTAATCAAGAAATTGGATCCCTCTTGGTGCTTAATAGATCTGGGTTTAAGATGGATCTATGATGGTATATAAACTATATTGTACATCATTTACAATAGCCATGACCTCTATATGATATAAATATAACATCTATCCTTTACATCATTACATTCGTAATCACATCATAGGGTAAAAAATAGGATGCCACATCCCCCCCTTAATTTATGCACTATCCTCGATGCATATTAACACTATGTATAATTTAAATCCTTTACAACAAAAAATTCAAATTAAATGTGTGTATGCCTCCCATATCACATCCTTTATTTCCCACATTGCTTCTTGAGGGTTGAAGTCATTCCATTGTACCTTTACTTACACAATTACTCTATTCCTATGAAACATGACTTTCATGTCCTAGATGTGTACTAGTTTCACTAGGATATCTCTTTCTAGTTCCACTTGAATCAAATCTCAATCAATAATATGGTTATAATCAAGTACATATGTTTTCAATAATGACACATGAAACATATTATGTGCTTTTATGCAACTTGATATGTGACATGTTCTATCCTAGCTAGAATCTCAAATGACTTGCAATATATGTGTTCTAACTCTTCTTCATCTTAACATTCAACGCATTATCTCTAACCCTGAATTCTATTGATACTTTTCCCCTGCCGAAATCGTGTATGTCATGTGTTGTATTCAAATTCTAAGCTATCTTATCCATATGTTCCTCCATTTTCTTGGGTTACTATGGCCCAACTATGAATTTGTCTGTCGTTATCCCAACTAATTGGAGTATTGCACTTTCTTCCATACAAAACTTTAAATGGACTCATATTTAGAGAAGAATGGTATCCTTTATTAAATGCAAACTCAACCAATTATAGGTAATCCTGCCACTTGGATGGCTTGTCCATCACATAGACCTTTAGCATATCTTCAAAGTCATGATTCACCCTTTTTGTCTATCCATCTATCTACGCGTGATACGATGTGCTCAAATTCAAATTTGTTCCAAATCCTTTGAATAGTCCTTTTAAAAGATTTAAGTGAACTTTGGATCTTTGTTTGAAACATTTTCCATAGGTTTCCAATTCAACCTACCAATATCCTTCATGTAAATATCTACTATGTTTTTCTCCTCATGTGTCGAATTGATTGGAATAAAGTGAGTAAATTTTTTCAACTTGTCTACCAATACCATGGTGGAATCCACGGAAAATTTTAAGGGTGAAATTTATCCCATGGGGGGAATTAGAGGGGTCACAAAAAAATAGAGGGCGAATTTTTAATATAGAAAAGGTATTTTGAATTTTAATACATTAGCCCAATTTTTATTAAACCCCAAACCATGTGAAATATATTATCCAATAGTGTGAAAGAGGGAAAACCAAATTTCGCCCTTTAAAATACAGCAGAACTCGTGCGCTCGCCCTTGATTTTCGGTAATGGAGGAAAACAACTGTTGGTTCACCCTCATTTTTAGTAATGGAGGGAATAAAATTTACTGTTATGCCTTGATTTATGGATCTTAGGGTAAATATGAGTGAGTTCACCCCAGTTTTATGGATCCTACTGCAAATTTCAGTTAGTTTTCCTTCGATTAGGGGATTTGGAGCAATTTTTTCGGGGTATCGGACCTTTAGGGTTGATTTTTCCTAAAATCAGCCTTGGTCCATCAATTTTTCCTTAATGGAATTTTGAAGAGTGATTTTTCCATTCAATAAACTTTGAATTCTGTGATTTTAGCCCCAAATTGTTTAGGTGAAGCATTTTGGTCTGTTGATTTTCCTTAATGGAATCTTGAAGAGTGATTTTGACGTTCAATAAACTATGAATTTGACCATTTTTTCCCCAAATTTCTTGGGAAAAGAATTTTTTAATTCTAGAATGTTCCAAATTTGGGAAAACATTGAAATATTGGGAACACATTTGTCCCTATATAATGCCACTGGAAGTAGCAATTCACCCCATCTGAAGAATCGACAAATATTTGTTTATTTCGATTATAGTTTTATAGTGGCTGAGTGGAAATAATTTTGAAAGTGGTTGAGTGGAAAATCTATGCATTCGATCAATGCTTCAAGTTTCCTTTGGGTCTAGACTTTGCCTCAAGTTTCCTTCAGGTCTAGACTCTGTAATCTTTACAGAGGTTAGTGAACTTTATGTGTCTGTCATTCAAATGAGTTTCTCATATTTTGTATCTCCTTAATGCATACAAACGTTGAAGTAATCTACAGTTTTAATTGCATACTTCATATGGTGTCTCGTGGGGAGTTATTATTTGTTTGCTTTCTCACTTGGGACATGCCCTTCCTCCTTTCTTATAGTCATAGCTATCACTATATGACTCATCTAGATCAACTTTCCGAAGTGATTTTGAACTTTATCTTTTTCCTCTATAGAATTCTTTTCTTAGTGTACTATATTCCCTCGAATCTATACATTGTAAAAATCTTTAAATCTAACGGTCGCGGATCTGGACTATAGCCCACACGCATCTCATTAGCATCCATCATTTTGTTTCGATTTCCACAAGCTTATGCATTAGACCTTATTGGTCAAATTTATATTGCATGTGAATAGAATTGTAGAGATGTAGTTTCTTTCTCTCATGGATGTAGAGGTTTTCAAAATAAACTTATTCTTAAGTTCTATAAATTCTAAGGATTCAACACAGCTTGCTATCTCCCTTCTGCAAATGCCTTTCTTTTTACAACAGTGGTCTTTGGTGGCTGTGATATACTCTAACCGTGTGTTGCGTTGTTGTGGATTCAACAATTTGCAATATGAGAAGATTGTATTTTTTTTATTTTTATGTACAAATTTCTTGTGGGTAGTCAAGTTTTGGACATAGAATGAAACTTTGCAGTTAATAATGCCCCTTTTAGTACAAATTTGCAAAAAACGTGTTTCAGTAGTAAAGTAGTGTATGAGTCATGATGTCTTGAATAGTTGGTTTTGAATAAATCACTACCAACCAAAGTGAGTGGCCACAGGCCATAACTCGACCATATTTGACACCTCTTGTGGCATACCTTACAATATTCTTTTATCAAAAGGTGGTCTAGTCTTTTTTTTATGTGGGTATTACCCAGTCTTCTACAAAGATTGTTATACCATCCCATATTTACCTATGGATGCAGTCCCTTGATTTATTTTACTCCTGAGAGTTCCTTTTCAACACTATCCTTGTATACATGTAGATGCAATCATTGGAATTCTATTATTCTTGGGAGGTCCTAGAGCAAAGCCTACTGGAAATAACAAAGATCCTTGTCATAATTTGGGACTTCCAAAATGTATGTTGTAATTCTATCCCATATTTAGTTGTAGGCACAGTCTTTGATTTCTATTACTCCCAAGAGTTCCTTCTCAGTTACTAGACTCAAGCTTGCCAGAGAAAAAAGAGCTTCTTGCTAGATATTCATAAGAAGAGGAAACTATATGAACAATGTGATAACAGTAACTGCTGCAGAAGTGATTTTTTTATTGGATTTGATTCATTCTGGCAGCTCATATTTGAGCTTAACAGATTTAAGTGACTCACAATAGCCATACTATCATGTGTATGTAGTTTTAGTCCAGTCAATGAGGGTCTGATATTTCTTGGGTGCTTGCTACAATTATTATTATATTTCACATGATTATTGTTCCCTTGATCACTAGGTGATCAATAGCAACAATATCTTCAATGATGTCAAGACAATCCATCTAGATCATGGGAATCTATGTGGTAAGATCACCACCTTTATCTCCCCTAGTTTTCTTGCATCATTAACACCTTTATTTGTGATTAAATAAACAATCATGTTGTCTGACCAACGAACACAGGTGAACTTTCTTTGTTTGAATGACATTAGCAGGAATAATCTCTTCCTATATTGCTTGTAGGCTCCAACTTCTATCTTTCCTCCTGTGATTATTTCTATAGTATTGATCAAGATTTTAGAATTTTGTCAATGTGAATAGGACGAATGATGAGTCCTTAATTTAAGAGCTAAGTCTGATCTTTTCCATTAGTCCTATAGGTTCTTCTCACTATTTGTGATGAAACTACATGAAGGGAAAGTATTTTCTCTTTAGAATTCCTTAGACAACCTTCTATTCCTTCCAAACCCAGATCAACACTTAATTTGGTGAAAGATAAGACAATATAATTTTATTAATGTTCAACAAATGACCACAAAATTAGGTCAACGGGACTAGAATATACACCCATTGCAAACATGATGTGAGAGTGCAAAAGAAACTCTTAGATAATGTTGAAATCAACATAAAGAAATCAAAACTTAGAATCAAAGTGCATCATAGATAAATATCTAACTAAGCTAATCACTATGTCTATCCAACACCAAAAGATATGTGTGTGTGTGTGTGTGTGTGTGTGTGTGTGTGCGTGGTGATACAAATTGAGAGTCCAATACTCAAAAACTGGACATCTCAAATCTGATAAAGAGAGAGAGAGATCTGAGGATGATGTCAATTATGTGAAGAGGAAAGAAAAGACGGGACCAAATACTAGTGCTTTAAATGTGTTGTAAGCTTCTGGGTTGATGAAACTTAGCTTCTTCATATTAAGTTGCCAGTTATTTAGCATCCCTTTTTCCATATCTGTCAAATTTGTTGATTTATCTTCCATTTTTAATCCCTAATCGCCTCCCACCTTTTTATCTAGCATCATTTTATCCCTATCTACGAAATTTGTAGATTCATCTTTCCATTTTAAAGCCCTGATTGCTTCCTGGTTTTTTTCTTATTTCTGTACATATCTACTCCATAATTGACCTTAGATCTCTCTATTGTTCTTTTCTTTTTGTGTTCCAAATTAAAATGGGTGATGAATCCCAGGTCAGGAATGTGATTTTTAGACACAACTATGGACATGAATACACAATAGAATGAGATTGGATTCATTCCCTTCTTTTAACTCCCCTTTTCTATATTAAATCAAGACTATATTATCTCTAATACATTGCATAGAGGTTACTTTGAATGAATCCACATGATCTTGAATTAATCCATAATCTTTGCATAAATTACCCCCCCCTTTAGACATCACACACCTATCCGACAAGTGGAACATGTCAATAAACACCTAACTGTTGTAACAACTAGACAATATTCTCATAAGGGTAATGCCACGGAGAACGTGTGCATCCATAAATAGCCCCTAAAACATCTAAATGGAAAATACATGATATTTGATACATATGGCCCATGCAACTACAATATGTTATTGATCTCACATAAGTGGCATCATACAATATGAGGGGTAAAAACTGGCTCAAACATGGGGATGTGCTCTAGAAGAGAGTAAATTATAACTCCAGAATATCGATCAACACCCGACATAGCTCAAACATACAAAGGATATAAAATACATAGCAGGGTTATATCTCACCCTGGTACACCATAATATGGAATCAAAGGAGTACATAACTAATCAAATTGAATCAAAATGTAAAAAAGGGCTCTAAACAATAAATGAACCCAAATATCCAACAAAACATGAAAGGAAACAACTATACTATTATCCTGCTCTAGTGGGATTATTCACTTACTAATATACTACATTATGGAAATCAATTTCTATCGACATAATATAGTTTTAGAATATTCCCATTTACGGGCCACTGCATCCTTTCCTTGTCTAGATTGCTGAGTAATGAATTGGTGCCAGCCGAATCTTCAATCCTGTAAGGTCCAAGCCATAAGGGCAACCTGAACATGGCACACATATAAAAATTAACCCATCCATCGTAAGGTTTCATTCAAAACTGGCACAGTAGTGGTGTTGGACCATATAAACTATTTAAATGTTTTTTTTTTATTCTGAAGGTTTGTATTGTTCTATTTATTTTGTATATTGTATATCTCCATATCTACAAGTATCATAGTAAGGAAGTTTATATTGAACTTATGAACTTGCATTGTAAATGTAAGTTATTTTGCTTCTATTGCTTTGGCCTCTTCTACATTATTTTTCCAATGATGACCTTGAGAGTCTCAAAGTCATAAGTTTTCTCTGATTAACCTTATAATAAATTACTCATTGTTATGTTGTATTGATAATTGTTGATATTTTCATGCTAAGTAGATACCATGATCAAATTTATTATTCTCAACTATAAACTTATATATATAATGCAAGAGTGAACACTAAAATTTTTGTAATAGTCTTAAATACCTGTGATAATGAGTTAACAAAAATATACATAATTTTTTAATGGTGAAAGCATCTAGGTCCTAGAAGAAGGGTGTGGGGGGAGGGGGGGTTTCTTCAGTAGAATCTTGTCATCTTTTTTATGTGAAATGGATTTCCCATGGAAACCCACTAGGCACTTCCCCTCAATCTGAGGATGGTAGCCAGGTTAAACCAGTGGTGCCTAAGTTCGAAGCACCTCACCCCAAGGGAATCAAAGAGAGTTGAACCTATGACCTCCCCGACATTGGAGTTAAGATATCATGTCTGGCTCATGACCACTTGATGTAACTCTTGGAGTTTTTTCATTTTTTATGTTTGTTAGAATTCTATGTTTTCTTGTTCATCATAGGATTTGGTGCAAATTTCATACCCTTTTCTGAATTTAATGTTAGATTGATCTACAATGATCAACTTCTATTCACATGTAGTTTGCAATGAGAAATTTTTTAGTTTATATTTTTTTTCCAATTAATAAGTTCTATATTGTTTGAGCTTATCTTAGTTTCTTTAGAAAATACTTTGGTCCTAATTATGTTTTGATCCACTAAATATCCCCATTTGGGATTTTAAATGTTTCTATTATGTTCAAGGTGCATTGTTAGCATCATCTGCATATCTATGTATTTGTGTGTTTCTATGTTGATGCAAGAGTATCGCTGGTTTTGAAAGTTGCATACCTTTTGAATTCATAGATAGTTTTAGTATTTGTTAATAAGCTTCTAGGAGAAGTCTACAGCCTTGAGCATACTTCATTAACCCTTGGCATGCATTTCCTAGAGTTCCCTAAAAGTGTCCAAAACAATGGCTGTACCATTTTGGAAAAATCATACCTTTCACTTGGTGATAGGTTCTGAAGGATTGATGATGTGGGTTGGTAGATAAAAAGGGATGCTACAACTTAGTGCCATTGGATTTATTCAAAATGGCATTGTTTCATTATCCATGCATGAAAGAGCAATTTTTTTATGTTTTACAAAAACAGGGGTTTTCTTGCTTGGCCTTAGGATTCTCACCATATGGTCAAGTTAGTTATGCCTTGTAGAGAACATGGCAACTTTTATCTTTCAATTTGTACCTTTCTACAATCCTGGGCGTCCATTTTTCTAAATTGTTGAAAAAATTCTGAAAAGGATATTGATGGTTGAGGGGAAATTCTTGTTAATTGTGCCAAACTTGTTCACAACAATACCCTTTATAGTTTTCCCAAGGAATCAGAACTGGGAAGTCATAGACCTTTTTCATGCTTTTATTCCTTGAAACTTAGCCACTGCTTCTCTTTGTTAGTTTAGTCCTTAGCCACTTCTTCTCAATATCTTCTATAAATTTTCTCAGATATCTCCTTAAATTGCTATATAAACTAGTATATGTAGAGTGTGTTTCTTTGTCTTTGTTTTTACACTTCAATATTTCAAGTTTTCATGGCTTCATGACTTCATTGCACATTTTCTTCCAAGCATCATCATGGATTTTCTCATTTGCTTTATGATTCTGCATTTAAACACCCTCAAACTTTGTTCTCTATCTGTCCAAAAACCTATCTTCAACATTTTGCAATCATTTTGACTGATTGGAGGGAATTTAAGTATGCATGCAGGAATTTTAAAGTGAGACTGCAGGCATTTTAACTTTCCTGAAGGGAATTTCCTAAGGCATGCGAGCATTTTTTACTTTCCTAGAGAGCAATTCCTAAGGCCCGCAGGCCTGTGTACATTTTTGTTGTGGAATCATGTTTTTTTATTTTATTTCAATTACAGTTTTACAATGGCTGAGTCAAAAATCTGTTCATTTTACCAAGACTTCAAGCCTCCTTCGGGTCTGGACTCTACTTCAAGTTTCCTTCGGGTTTAGACTATGAAATATTTACATAGGTTAGTGAACTTTATGTGTCTTTCATTCAAATGAGTTTCTTTGATTTTGTATCTCCTTAATGCATTCAAATGTTGAAATAATATATAGTTTTAATTGTGTACTACTTATGGTGTCTTGTGGGGAGTTATTATTTGTTTGCTTTCTCCCTTGGGACCTGCCATGCCTCCTTTCCTATAGACATATATGTCACCATACGACTCATCTGGATCCACTTTCTAAAGTCGTTTTGAACTTTATATTTTTCCTCTATAGAATTCTTTGCTTAGTGTACTATATTCCCTCGAATCTATACATTGTAAAAATCTTTAACTCTAGCGGTCGCGAATATGGACTATAGCCCACACACATCTCATCAGCATCCATCATTTTGTTCCTTAGTATTCAGAAATCCTAGCTTAGGACAAGCTTATACATTAGACCTTATTAGTCAAATTTATATTGCATGTGAATAGAATTTTAGAGATGTAGTTTCTTTCTCTCATGGATGTACAATTTTTCAAATTAAACTGATTCTTAAGTTCTATATATTCTAGGGATTCAACATAGTCTTCTATCTCCCTTCTTTAAATGCTTTTATTTTTACAACGGTGGTCTTTGGTGTCCATGATATACTCTGACTGTGTGCTGCACTGTTGTGGCTTCAATAATTTGCAATATGAGAAGATTGTATTTTTTATTTTTATGTACATATTTCCTATGGGGAGTCAAGTTTTGGACATACAATGAAACTCTGCAATTAATAATGCCCCTTTTCAGTACAAATTTGCAAAAACTTGTTTCAGCAGTAGAGTAGTGCATGAGTGATGATGTCTTGAATAGTTGGTTTTGAATAAATTGCTACCAGCCAAAGTGAGTGGCCACAGGCCATAACTGGACCAGCTTTGACACCTCTTGTGGTGTGACTTACAATATTCCTTTATCAATAGGTGGTCTAGTCTTTTTGTTATGTAGGTATTTCCTAGTCTTCTATTGTTCCATGTGAAGAATACATCTTAAGGTTTGATTCCTATTAGTCTATGGATATGAATGGAGTGAATTAGGTTCCCATTTGCTCAATACATATAATTGTTTTATTTCATTTCATGAAACCTTGGAGTAGATTTTAGGACCTAGGTCACCCCCAACATCACAAGGAACTATTGGATATTCTTTCTTTTCTTATAGAGATTTGACCAAAATCCTTGTTTCTCCCTAATTTGAATATTATTATTATTTGGAAAGTGGATTTAGCTTAATATGGGGTTTTGTCACTGGACATTGTTGAATGTTTCAACACCCCTCCCCCCTATCTTGGATATTTCTTGATGAACAAGTAAGATTTGAAGATAATTGTTTCTTAATATAGGGTTTTCACCATCTGAACATTGTTGAGGGTTTCAACCCCTCATCCCAAAACAACCCAGCATGAACACAAACTCATTGATACTGAAAACCAAAATTGATTGTGCATGCATCATCCTATATAGGGAAAACTCCTTCTTAGTGTATGATGAACCATGTATTTTCCCCTTTTGTATGTAGGACTCATCTAGGCTTCCATCAATGTTTCTGAGCTCAAAGAATTTGTGAGAGGGATTCACCTACCAAAGGACAAAGCTATTTTGCAAGTTTTAGTCCTATGAATTCTTTCCATAGTAACAACCCTAAGCCATGAAACCCATGCTTCATTTTCTAGGTTCTGATATTGAATAACCTTCAAACATCAGTGGTACCTCAACTCTGAGTGTGTTACATCAACATTTATTGGGATTGGCAGTCTATGCAATGATCTCCTTTACAAACTTCAAATTATATTTGAAAATTTTGTCATCTTAAACCAGTCATCCCATCTATAAATGAGGTAAAACTAACATCCTTTTCATGATATCCACAATATCTCTTTCATCATCAACCTTGTACAGATGCATTTCCTCTTGATAAGTGACTCTTTACACATTTATAACAAAATCAGTTTTGTCATTAAAAAAAATTGGTGTAGAGGTTCTGAACCATGGAATGATTACATGTTCAGAAGAAAGAAAAAAATTGTGATATACATGTTGATCTCTTAGACAGTTAATGGGTTCATGTTTATATCATTCTGAAAAGATATTGATGATTGAGGGAAAATTCTTGCTAATTGTGCCAAATATGTTCACAACAATACCCTTTATAGTTATCCCAAGGAAGCATAACTGGGAAGCCATAGACCTTTTTCATGCTGTTATTGCTTGAAACTTAGCCACTGCTTCTCTTTTTTAGTTTATTCCTTAGCCAATGATTGTCAATATATTCTACAAATTGTCCCTATTTGCTAAAAATCCCCAAGATGATTACAAAGATTGTTACAAATCCTTTTCAAATCCATATTGGATGTCCCAAGTTTATCTTTAGAGACATCTCCTTAAATTGCTATATAAACTAGTATATGCAGAGTGTGTTGCTTTCTATTTGTTTTTACACTTCAATGTTTCAGTTTTCATGGCTTCATGACTTCATTGGCACATTTTCTTCCAAGCATCATCATGGATTTTCTCCTTTTCTTTATGAGTCTTCATTTAAACACCCTCAAACTGTGTTCTCTATCTATCCAAAAACCTATCTTCAGTGTTTTGCAAGAATTTTGACTAATTGGAGGGAATTTAAGTATGCCTGCATACATTTTTAAGTGAGCCTTCAAGCATTTTAACTTTCCTGGAGGGAATTTCCTAAGGCATGCGATAATTTTTTACTTTCTTGGCGAGCAATTCCTAAGGCCTGTAGGACTGCGTGCATTTTTCTTGTGAAAGCATGTTTGTCACCAATCCTGTGCAGGCATATGCAGGCATTTTATTTTTCCAACTGCAAGAATTTTCCTTTGCCAGATGTAGGCATTTTCTTTTCCAATGTGGGAATTTTACTTCTTCATGCATGCTAAGATATTTCCAGATTTCATCTTTTATCACATTTTCTTGATATTTTAATCCAATATAAATACTAGAACTATTGTCTTTTGATAAATGATATGACATGCCATAGCTTCATCCTCTATTTGAAATAGAAGCATACTTGGAATCTATATTTCATATAGAAATCAAAGTAACTCCAATTCTTCTAACAGCTGAAAGTAATTGCACTACTTTACTGCTTCAAGGCTGCCATAGAAAGAGATATAGTTATGAGAATACAATGCCGTCATGGAATTCTGTTAAAAGTCAAGAAAGACTCCTTTCAGTCAATATCCAAGTTCTCCATTATCGACAGAGGTCACTATGCATGAATCATTACATTGTTGTAAATGCACATTTAATGTTCATTTGTTGACTGGTTTAGAGCACTCCTTTTTACTACTATGGTCATATGATCACTTCAAAAATTACCTTCAACGGGTCTAAAAAATACCTTTTTGCTTACACAAATATTGTTCAAGTAGTACTGTAAAAGATCTTCAAAAATTGTTGCAGAAATCACCTTCCCATCTGTTATCTTTCATTTATCATGTAGGTACCTTGGTTTCTGTCCATCCTCATGCAATAGTAGGGCTATTTCTGGGTTTCCATATTCTTTTCATGTGACCTATTCTCTCAACAGAAAATAAAAACATCAAACTTCATCAAATAATGTTAATATTGTTGCTCCAAATTCCTCATGTTATGTTGATTAGAAACATTCATTATGAGGTTATAAAAAGAATCACTCAAAACCCAAGACATAGAGATTATATAGGGCTATCATAAATACTCTTCAATCCATTTATCCTATACAAATCAATGGTGTGAATCTTAGCTAGCTCGTACAAAGGTCCAGTACAAGTATGGAAGTGCATTGTTGCCCTGCCTGTTGTCCTCAAGTCTTTGAAAACTGCCATATCAAAATTTAAAATTTGCTAACCCTTCAATCAAATCTTCCTACTAAAAGGAAATTGGATGTAATATACAAAATGGAAAATCCTCAAACTGCAATCAAAATCACTAGTTAACTAATTGATAAGTTACACCAAGGTCATTGTGAATGATTTTTAAACAAAAATTTACTGTAGCATTGGATTACTGTAAATCATATTCAAGGATCAACAAATCTCAATTCATGGAATCATTTCACACTTTTATCATCCTCAAGACATGCTTCAACCTTCCAATTTGTTTTACAAAACTATCTTCAACTCATCAAATCCTTTTATCTTATAGCCCAACATCCCCATTACACATAGGTACCATAGTACATAAGGTTCACTTCAAAAGTGTCTCACTGCATGTTGTTCTCGTATGTTGTTGCTGATCAAACTCTATCCTAGGCTATATTTTGAATTTGTAGTAGTAGGAATCAGAGTAGAAAAATTGGAGATTTATCTCTCACATACTCAGCATGTAAAGTCATATTTTTTTTTTCTTCAAGACTAAGACTTCCTTTACTTTTAGACATCACAATACCAAGCTAATTTATCTCTGTTTTTGTCTTCTAAACCCATATTTATCTTGATGGATTTATGTCTAATTTTGAAGTTAATCATGGATGGGTTTAGTTTACTAGGTTTAAATTTTCTAACCTATAGAATTCATGTCATCATATCTCAGCCCCACAATAGCCCTGAAATGGCATTCTTGACAATCAAGCAACAACCCTTTCTCAATTCTGGGTGCATAAGAAGTAATTAAGGGTTGATTATCAAAGCTGAAAATGGATGTTTTCCCACTAAGACTATAGTCATATAAATGCTTTCCATAGTAACAGCCACAGGCCATGAAACCCATGCTTCATTTTCTAGGTTCTGAGAATGAATAACCTTGAGATGTCAGTGGTACCTCGGCTCTAAGTTTCTTACGTCAATATTTGTTGGGATTGGCAGTCTATGCGGTGATCTCCTTTACAACCTTAAAATTAGATTTGATAATTTTGTCGTCTTAAATTGAACGTCCCATCTATAAATGAAGTAAATCTGTCTCGATCTCAAGACAATCCATTGTTATATTTTGAGGTTACAAAACCCATTAAGATCCCCAAGGAGAAGCCATGTGTTGTCCAACTCTTACACCAAGATTTTGGGTTCACATATGGTGAGCCTCCAATTTTAGTAGAGTTTATCCCACCCCCAAACTCAACATATTTTGAATAAGTAAATTGGGTTGTTGTTTTTTTTCATTTCTTCAAGAACTTGCAGCGCAATCAATATTTTCCGCTTTTTGGTCTTATGAATTGTTAAATGCCAAGTTTCTTTTCTACCTATAGGTCATGTTACCTATAAGTGTTAGTGAGAGTTGCATTCAGAGTGAATTCTAGTTATAACTCTTGATGGGATGGATAATAATCGCTTGGTTATTGTCAAAGCAAAAAATAAATCCTTGTCGATTTTGTTGATTGTGGGATTTAGCCAAACCACATTTGGGTGTTACCAATCTCTGCAACTTTTCCTAAGCTTCTTATTATTCTATGTTATCCCATTATTGGGATTTCTTGGATTTAGAATATAAAATTGCAAGGATGAGTTGACTTGGATGGTCCTGATAAGGGCATATGCCTCACTGAAATTGAGAAGGAATAATTGGGTTTACTCCAATGCCTCCTCTTTTTAAAAACCTAACTTTGCATCAGCCAGGAATCGAATCTGGGTCTGTACACACTCTGGTTTGTCTCTTACATTAATTTAAAATCCCTTATGAGTGACTTCATGCTTTTTCTTCAGGAAAATGTTAATGGAGGACTTGGGATGATCCACACTTCAAATATGTTCAAAATATTGCATTTGTAATTCATAACTTGTGTGAATATATCCTCTTGTGGTTGTGGGTATTAATTGTTTTCAATCGTAGGATCCCCTAGATACATGAAGGAAAGACATGGTAGCATAATGGAAGACTGTCTGGTTGAGCATACATGGAGATCAGTACTCTGCGGAGCGTGGAGAGCAGCACTACTAGAATCATATGTTAACTCAGTTGTTATATAAGTGGGAGACCTTTATTTTTTCTCTCCATCAATAAATATCAAGTTCGTTATGTGTATCCATGTTCGTCGTTAATGTGCTCTAACATTCTCCATTTTTAAAATTTTCTTTTATAGTTCCAGTCCAAGATTTTTTCCATTCATTTTGCAGGTATCACATACAATACCTTATATGGTTTTCATATGTGTGGGTTCTATTCACAATGACAAAAGAATCTCTTTTTTCCTTTACAGTATAATCTTTCCTTGTGAGGAACCAATAATCCAAAAATATTGACTATCCTTCAAAACATGAAACCCTTTAATTATAGTGAGTTAATGTAGTAATATTGGGGCTAACTTATACCAATTTTTATGATTAATTTGTCTACATATGCCCATTTGGTGCATCCTTTTTAAGATTATTTCACATGATGATCTGAAGTAATATGCATGCCTCCTAGGATATGGATTATGTGGCCTCATATTTGAAGACAATAATACTCAATGTTCGATGTTTTCTCAGAGATAGAAAACATATTTGATATAGGGAACCATCTAGATCTAAATTTTGGCCCAACTTTACTCATTCTTCCTAGTGTTTGTCTCTAGGTGATAACCAACATGTAGGGTGCCGAGTAGATTTATATCTGAAGTTGAGTTATCACAACATTAATTTTCCTTTTGTTCCATGTTCATACATATGGAGGATGTTTCTTTTACTCAGACTGGAGCAAATCAGTTTTTACTTGATATTCCATTGGATCTGCATCCTTCTCTTAAAGAACAGGTTGAGATGTATTCAAGCTCACGGTTCTTACATATGATTTGTAGAAAAATAAATGGTGTGGATATTATTCTTGCACGAAAATGGTGCACTAATCATTTGTTGAATCCAAATTAACACTTTTGCGAAGAAAAAAAATCAGCGGCTATATGAGGGAAGGAACTACTACTTTAAGTAACATGTTCTTGCTTAGCATATTTCCTACATATTGTATAGCATCCCCTGTGCATTCTAATAAAGGAGGGAGTGGGAAGCTAATGATTATCAAGAGAAATTTGTTCATATTTAACAAGATTGATCACTTCTTATGATCATGTTGAGAGAAATTACAGTCAAACTATTGTCTTTTCTACCTTCTAGTTAAAATGGATTTCATTTATTATCTTTGGATCAGGGAAAATGTGCCTTTTCTACAACAAAATATTCTCAAGAATAGGGGTATTGTTTTCACCTTCATTTGACAACTATCTACAGAATATATAACTAGAAAGAGGGAAGTTTCCTTTGGTGGACTTGGTGATATTTTAATGAAGATGAATGTCAAGAAACATGGGTGTTACATTCTATAAAGGACCATTGATGGACAACACTAATAAAATCCTAAGTGGAAGGAAAACTAGAAACATAAATTAATTTGTTGTGGGAATCATGACCACATTGGGATGAATATATAGAAAATGTGTTTCCAAGCATAGAAGGAAAAACAACAAAACAAAAAGAACTCAATAAAATATAAAATAAGAAGATATTTAACATTGAAAGATGGCCAGTTTTCCATTATTTCCAGGGATGAAGAACATGAGTTGAATCACTTGTATAAAAATGTAAGATGCCAAGTCCATTCACCAATAACCCAATCATTAATAAGAAAATAATTCCTCTACAAACCAACAACCCTAGTGGGATAACTATCTTCCAACAGAGCCTCCAAATCCTGTCATCATATAATCTCCCACCTCTTTTCCACTTCTCTTCTTCTACGGGACTTCAAAAACTCTCCCATTTAAACAACACACACAAAGACTATAAATTTTCACACAAGAGATGGAAAATGGAGCCAATATTTCAAATTGGAGGCCTTTTCTATATATCTTAACTCTAAAGGAATCCTTCTGGACCACCCTTAATAGTTCAATGGATTAAGCACTATGCATCAAATCCTTCAAAATTTTATTCATTTATAAGATCCATAAAGCTTTAGCTTGAAGTGCATGATAGTAAGGCTTGCTAAAGCATAAAATTCACCAAAGACTACAGGGTAATGAGGACTGTACACTTTCCTGACCCAAATTTCCTTGGTTTCCTTGAAATTGCACCATTTTTTATAGAATTTTTTTCATGAGTTGCTTAATTTTATGGTTGTGATAAATCATAATTTGGTTTTCATATTATCATGAAATTGAGGATCAAATAACCAAATATTGTTGGAATTCCACAAAGAAGCACAACTCCAAATGACGTCTATTAATAACTTCAAATACAAGTCCAGTGATTACTATCCCATCTTTATCAATGAAATGATAAGGAATGAGAGAAAGGGTTTTAAATATTAAACCAAGAGAGACACAACCAAAGTCTAGTTAGGACTATAGGGTATTTCATAACTACCACTCTAGTAATACTCATCTTTTCCACAAATAAATACATAGCGTTCTTCTAACCACTGCTCATTGTTAGTTTTTCTACTCAAATCATTGTTTTCTTATCACCAAATTTTATTTCCCATCCCCAAATGGGAATTGGAGTATGTGAGGTTGGAACAGGTATATTCTCTAATGCATGTGGATCCTACTCATCTAGTGTCGATCTAGAAGTTGAAAATTCTTCTTGGAATGATGAAAATCAGTTGCAGGTTATGTATGTGAGTTGGAAATTCTTTACCTTTGACACTGATCCACCAGGGGTAGTCATAAATGAGAACAAGCAATGGTTTGAAATGGCATTGTCAATACCATTGACCAATTTCTAGAACCTTGATTCATCTGACATATCTCTTAAGTTTTTTTTTCTTTTTTTATTACTTGAACATATCCCTTCCATCTTTTAGCGGATTATCTCTTTGTGCTAGTTGATTAATTACTATTAATGGGGTGTACACTTGAGATTTCTAGTTTCCTTCACAATTATCCAATAGTGCATTTACTTCGAGATTGGGATTTCAATTTATGTGTTAAATATTATGTGGAGCCAAAGCTTATTCACTATGGTTCTCAATGTAGAGTGTTAAATATGAATAGTTTGAGTTTGGGATTTCTAATTTCCAGTACAAAAGTAAGTTTTTGTTTCATTTATTGATTGGAAAACAAAACATAAACATAATATTAGGGCATACTCTTGTTATAATTTGTTTCCTTCTCTTTGTGCTTTCAGTAAGGATATGAATTAGAAGTGGCTCGACATTGCACGCAAGTTGACTTTATAATTTTTTCCTTCCATCTTTCTAGGGACCGTACAGGGCCCAACCCTCTTACGTTTCAACTTCTTGTGCTCTGGATGGAGAAACATTTATTTGATCAAATAAACCATACATAGATCACCTTCATCGTTTCTTTGTATTTGAACTTTATTTTCTCCAAGTGATTTCTTACTTGTTCGTGTAAATTTTATTTGTGTTGTATATTTCTCAGCATCAACATTATGGCCGTAGGTGGTTGTTTGGAGTTGCTACATTATGGATGTAGGTGGTTGTTTGGAGCTGCTACATTATGGCTATAGGTGGTTGTTTGGAGTTGCTTTTTGGGTGACAAATGAAGACATGGAAAAGGTTACCTGTAATTAGAAAGTTTTAATCCCTTTAAAAAGACTCACTCATTACAACATTACCCTTAGATTCCATCAACAAAACGTAGTGGAAGACCACTTTTGGGTGACGGCTAGGGAATATAGGACAATTGTGAAGCTGTAATTTGGCAAGAGTTACTATGTACAAGACCTTGAAAATGACCTTCGAACATCAATGAATGAAGCATGCTAAGGAAGAAGTGCATGGTGTGAGAAATTGCAGACTTATGGAGGCCATAGAAAATAAATATTGGTATAGAGGGAGTAGGGTTTCATTGTGGTCATCATTTTATGAAAAACATATTCAAACACTATCATATCATGGCTTTGATTCATTGGAAAACAAATTTCTTTCATCTTGTTTTTCCCAATTGAATTTAATACCATGACTCAACCAACCTTTTGATTTTAGTTTTACTCTGCTCCAGGTCACTCCATTTAAGTTTCTTTGACTCTATCACCCCAACTCCATCTACTCTGCTCTAGGTCACTCCATTTAAGCTTCTATGATTCTATCACCCCAACTCCATCTCGTCCCATACTTTGTCTGTTGATTACTCTACCTCTGTGCTCCACCAAATTAACTCCTACTAACTTTGTGGTCCTAGTATTTTTTTTAATCTGGTGGCCGAAAGGATAACATCAACATAATTCCTTCTAAGACACTTTGCCTCGCCGTCAAAAGGATAACATCAGTGTAATTCCTTCTAATAAACTTTGCCTCACCTTGTCAATCTATAATTTAACCATATGGACGCATCCGCTGAATTAACATCGCAGGAATGAGGACACGTGGTAGAAAGTTGGGGGATGAGAAATAACTAAAATAGTTATCTAACATGTGCAAGGTTTGGAGTGTGAACATGTGAAAGTTTTGGAAGAAATTGTGGGAATATGAACATGTGACAGGCTATTATTTGCAATTTTTCAAATGATCACAAAAGAATCTGCTAAGGAAAACCTTAATAAGGAACTTAGAAGGGTAGATGATCGAATAAAAATCTTCATACTAGCTTATCTTTGAGATTTGGAGGGGGGGGGACCCTGTTTTGGTGGAAAAAATAAAACCAAACATTCTAATCTTAGGCCTTCTCCATCTGGAACTAGAAATGGACGAGACAATCTTTGAGGAAAGGGTGGGTGTGGGAACCCCAACCATCTCACTACGATAAAATATAAAAAATTTCACACTTCACACTTCACTTTCTTTTATCCCTCTACAAGGCACATCTTGCAATTTTTTTCTTGAGGGCTTTCATTGTTGGTGATACACTTGTATGTTTTCTCCCCACTCTGGCTTCGACCTGTAAATTTTATTGGCCACTTCATCAATTTCCCTATGCAACTTGAATTCCTTCTCTAAAATTTCCCAAAGGTGCCTCCAAATTTCGGTGAAGTGCGTCTTAGTGAACTCCTCCTTCTAGTCATTGGAAATATCCCGTAGTATAACAAGAAATGACTATGTTCAATGTTTTCGGTTCACGAAAGAATGTAAATTTCTGTGTTTGCAAGTTTATTTATCTAGGGTTTGAGTCATATCTTTTTCAATGACTAAATATTGGTAATGTAGAATTTGACTGTTAGCATTTACATCTATATAAGATCATATTACTTAGCTTGCTTAAAGTGCATTCGTTTCAATAGATTTTTGAATTTTTTGAAAATGGAAAGACAAAAGGTAGCTTTTATTTTGCATTAGTTTTGCATTATTTGTTTTTCTCGCTATTTTTTAGAAAAATAAAAAATATTTTAAGTCTTATAGTTTCTCAAATTGTTAAGAAAAAAGTTTCATTAGTTTTCATTTACAAAGAAAAAGGAAAAAATTGCATTGTTAGTTGCATTCACTTTGAAATTTTTATACATCATGTTCTTTCACTTTGTTGAGTCTATAACACCATTCAGTCTCATTCCACTACCTTGAGTAATACAACCATTAAAAAGAACATTTAACTTAAAATCTATTAGTAATTTTATTTCAATAGGTTCGATCATCAACTAGCTTAGGCTAGGTTTTTGGACCAGGAGATTTAAACTGTCCAAAATAAATTTGATTTCAAATGTAGTGGCCAATATTTAGGTAAATCCACTTCTACAAGAGATAATCTAGAAATATCCTCTCACACAGGAGTTGTGAGAGCTCGATTGAGGAAATACCCCTCCACTTCCTTGTTCGATCGTTTACCAGGATTGTTGTGCGTTTGTGGACCTTATCAATACCACTTATTGGGCCATGTGAGGTTCTAGTATTGATAGGGTTTCAAGATTAGCTACCCTACCCATTCACATCGATCAGTCCAATGAATACTCCACCGAAGTATCAGTGTAGATTTGGTGGCCTTAGTCTCTAGACACTAGGATCTTACATAGGGGGCATTGGAAGGATATTTCCAGTAGAACTAGGACAGAACTGGAAGGTAACCTCAGTTATCTATTTGGAAGGGAGGTTGGTTGATTCCAGTGCTTGCACCTAGAGAACTCTTCACGAGACACAAAGTAACCATATTCGATCTTCACTGGTTGGACTTGGGCCCTAATCATCCCAGGATTTCCTTTAGAAGGTGTATATTTTATCTGGTGTGTCTATGTTACTTAGGAGATTTTTAATGTGTGTTGTTTTGTTTGTTTGTGCTTAGTTGGCCTTTAGGTGTGTGAGTCATATTTATAGTTGTGGAGGACCAACCTCTTCATAGGTCCAGAAGGTTGCAAAACCTTTCTTCATATGTTGCAGTGGAGCCTCCACCTCCACCTCAAAGGCATAGACTTGATATAGACGGTTATTTCGAATCGGCTGGTGTTAGAAAAGTTCCAAGTGAACTGGAACTTAGGATTAATCATGAATAAACCTTGGCATTAGAGATAGAAGACTTGTAGGATGACAAGTTTGCAAGAAACTTTAATTCAACTCTAATTGATCTGAACGATCTTGTGATAGTATAGGTCCTCCCTTTTAGTTCACCTATTTCTGGTGTTTCTTTGAGCCTGGGAATGTCTAGTGTAGGAGAATATGTATCTACCCGTACTTTAGCCATCTTGGTTGGTGGATTCCCACCTGCCCCAGTGGGTGTTCCAAGACCTAGTGCATCTACTGCACCCCTTTCACCAAGTGCTCGAGTGATCGATCCCTCAACACCCTCTAATGTAGTAGGTCAGTCTAGTAGGATGGTCACTGAGATTCCCAATGAATATTGATGATAGAGGGTGCCTCAGCCCCCTCTGCAAATGTTCAAGTACATGGCACTTCATCAATTAGGATAAGAATTACTATTTAAAGTAAAGTATTGATATGATTTCACATAGCTTTTAATTCTTTCATTTCATGACTTTGTGGACACCATTACATCTTATAAATTTAAATTTTAGAGGTGATGGCCACTAGGGAAGTGATGCTATAGTATATTTTGAATCTTGATTCTTATGAATGCCATTTTTTCTACTAGGTATTTTGGCAATGAAAAATGTAAATAAAAAATTAGGTTTTAAATACGTAACAAATCTAAACTTAGATTTATCTTGATGGATTTATGTCTAATTTTGAAGTTAATCATGGATGGGTTTAGTTTACTAGGTTTAAATTTTCTGGCCTATAGAATTCATGTCATCATGGATATCTTACAAATTGTACTGATTTTATTTCTATTTTCTCATGCAGGTTTCACTTTTGGTTTCTAGATTTATTTGATATTGCAATTGTGAAATATTCAATGAGATTTCAAACACCTACCTTGGAAAGAAATCATCAAAACAAAGGGATGTATTATCATACTTTCATAAGCCTCAATCCAAGAATCTGGATTCTCTTCATGATTCAAACTCTTTTGAGCAACCCATCAATGAGAGAGATGTCAACACTTTTGAGAATGCATCTAATAACCATATAATGAATGATAAAATAGGTTCCTCTACTGAACAAAGTGACATAAATGCAATTCAACCAGAATTTGGAAATGATAATGTTGAATTTTTTTCCTTGGGAGGAAACACAAATCATTCACAATCACGAAGAAGGAAGAAAGGCCAATGGGAAATAGTGAGACAATTCCAATCAGGATGGGACTCAAAATTTCATTTTATTGAACCAATAACTCTAATAAATGAGAAGGAATCTTCACAAGAAGTTAAATGCATTGTATGTAGTTGGAAATTGGGCAAGGCAGTAAAATTGCAAATGAAGTTAGATACAATAGAGAAGCATGTGGGAAATATTTATGTCAAGAAAATTGAAAAAGGTGAGGAGAAGTCTATTACCAAATGGAAATATTTCGAGGAATGTCGACATGTCAAATATCAAGAAGAATATAATAAATGCTTAATAAGTAAGAGTAAAGTTGAGTCAAGTGGAGGGACTATCACATCTCTATTTGGAAAAAAAATGGAAAGAAATTTATTATCCAAGACGATGCAATTAAGCACTGTATTTCACATCTTATCTAGAGGTCATCCTATGACAGATTATCCATATTATAAGAACTATGTATCTTTTCTTGAAGTATCAAATTTTGCATCTTCTCACTGCTCTGTAATGAGTGGTTGGGAATGATAAAAATATCTAGCTCAATTAGAAAAAGATGATTTGAAAGAGAAGATTGCAAATGCCATATTGTTTTCACTATATTCGGATGAAGTTACAACTATTGATAATACTTCATGGGTATGCATGAGTATTTATATGGTTAATGGTCATATTAGGCATTCATATATACTTGGGATTCAAAAAATGAAGAGTTCTACAGCTGGAAATATTTATGAACTTGTTATTAATACTTTAAAGGAAATTGTTGGTATGGGTGATTTAATGATTGCAAAAAGGTTGGTATGTGTTGGAGCATATGGAGCATCAACCATGCAAGGACAAAGGAATGGACTTTTGTTCAAACTACAACTATTAGCTTCACCATTTATTATTAGTATTTATTGTATGGCTCATAGGATGAATCTTGCATTTAAAATAGTAAGCAAGTTTCCATTGGTTTCAAAAGTTGAAGAACTTGTACGTGAGACTGATGCATACTTTTGTCGTAGTCCTAAGCAATTTACTGGTTTTCAACAATTTGCAGCCGATATTGCAAATGGAAAAAAACCATTAAAATATGTTGATACAAGGTGGATTTCATTGAATGGACGAAATCAAAGAATATTTAGTGAGTATCAATCATTGGTAGAGGTGATGTCTGAACATCACTTTAGTGTAGACAAAGCTCAAGATCTTCACTTTTGACTAACTGATATAGAGACATTATTAACATTGTCTGGAATTATTCCTTTGCTTTATGAAATGAATGTCCTTGTGAAAATGGCTCAAAGTTGTACAATGTATATTGTAGAGTACACAAATGCAAGGAAATTAGCATGCCTTGTATTGGATAGTTTGTATACAATGTCATGGTATTTTACAAGTCCAACATTTAACGGTTGGAATACTCTCATTGATTTAGAAAATATTGAAAATTATTTGAATTTTGATGAAAAAGGGAGACTATGTATGGCAGTGCATGGGTATATCGTTCTGTTTCATTAAGTTAGTAAGATGCGACAAACCACCGAAGAGTGTCATGTGTCAAGAGACCAGTTCAATGATATTGTGATTTCAGTGAGACACAACTTGATACAAATTGCACAATCATTATCATCAAAGATAAGAGAATGATTTCCTCGAGATGAATTATTGGAGGCAATGTCTGTTGTATACCCTCAAAATTGGAATAGTGAAAAAGATATAGACACTTTGAAAGTTGACTTTTTAGTAAAATTGAGTATTTTAATGCACCACTTTGGTAGGAATGTCAAGGTACAAGGAGAAGAGATTGGAGGTATATTAGATTCATCAAAATTATATCAGAAAAGTACTTTCTTTGCTCAAACAATGTCAGATAAATATTATTTTTTGGTGAAACCTATAGAATATGGTGCAGTAATCAAATTATAGACTATTTTAGGTGAAAGTCAATTTTTACAAGAAAACATGTCAGAGTATTTCAAATTAGTCAATTTATGCCAAACCATGATTTTGGGATTAGTGGAGGACGAGAGAATGTTTAGTGCACTATAATTCTTGAAGTCAAAGTTGAGGAACAAGCTTGGTAAGAATGTGGATACTTGTTTAAGATTATATATAACAAAGTCTGACATTGCCAATTTTCCATTCAATGGAGCTCTAACACTTTGGTGATCAGATTGTGAGAGAAGAGGAGAATGCAATATAACAAATGTTTCCAATGAACTTGATACAGAACATAATATTTTGGAGGCTCATAATGATATTTCATCTACATAAGTTCATGTTCAAAATGAAGAAAGTGAGGGTCGACATGGGAATTGGGAATTTAATATCCCACAATATATTATCTAAATTAATATACATTGGTAGTGTATAAATAATGAATGCAATTTAATATATCATGTGATTCTTGTTAGTTTAACTTTGATGTTCCATTTTTTGGGATTAAGTTGGAAAAATGAAATTCTTGACATGAGAAGGATTACCATATATAAAATTCAACTTGCTTTTCAGGTAAAAATAGGTTCTATAGTCTATACTTCGTATTAAATATAATAATATTGGAACTACATTTCCTTGATGTGTTATACCCAAATCCTGTCACCACCATGTGATAAGACCTTTGACTTACATGTTTTCCCTTAATCCTAGCACTTGGAGTGAAATCCCATGTTGTTTGTCAATTTTACATGAAAATACTCAGCACCATGCTTTCCCTATGAACCATGAGCGGTACCTTGCTCGTGCCGCCTGCTTCCTGTTTACCATAAGTGGTGCTACCGCCTTTGGATTTTGGTCCATAAGTGTTTCTCATCTAAACCGCTCTATCATAAGAGAAGAAAAGTGGTACCATGGGTAAAATGGGAAAAAGAGAAGTTTCTCGAGGCTTCTAGATAATGAGCCTCATGTCCTCCCTTATCCCTATCATTGTGGGTCAATTTATCTTGAGATCCCCCATCATATGATCTTAGAGGCCACCTCATCCACAAATCTCTCAACCATTCCTATCCATTGAGCCTTATAAATACAAGCTCATGTCCATGGTTGAGGGGGAGAACTATAGAGGTATTGTTATGCTGTTGGATTGACCATTTGGCCCAAGCCATTGGAGAGCATACAGAGCAAAGTTGGAGCTTATGGGGATGAAGTTTTTGTCTCATGGAGATGCTTGTCGACACTAAGGCTTCATTGGTTGTAAAATTCTCCATACATCTTTAATGCAAAGCTGATTTCTGTCCCACATTATTGCTGTTTTGATTTTGCATGTACATGTTTTTAGATTCCTTAGTCACTAACATGGATAAGTATATTATTTTCTGGTAGCTTTGATGTGTTTGCATGTTTGATCTGTTTGCAGGTACATAGGTTCACTATCAAAGCAGTATTCTAGGTGTCTACAACATCCAGGGAAGGTCTTCATACTTTGTTGTTCACTCATTTATTCTGGATCTGAACCATTCAGACTAGAGGAACATCTCCTGTCTGCAGAATGTGAAATATTCCTGGTTACAAATCTAGTGACTCCTTTGGGGATTGATACATATATCAGTTTATCTGATCTTCCTCAGTTCTTGAACTCTTGTCCAAATCCATGCTCCATCTCCAACTCTCTCCAGTCATATTTTCTATCTAACTCAATGAATTTTGGTTTGAAACTTTCAGATCCATTCAGATTTGAAGTATTTCAACTTTTTATGCTCCTTTTTTCTCTCAATCCATCAATTTTTACCTTGATCTGATCTTTTTCTAGCTTGATATGTTGTTCTCCTTTGTGTTTTGGATCTATATAGGGAACCACTCTTATGATGTTGGTGAGAAGCGGTGCCACCACCAGAAACCTGTTAGTAGCATGCAGTGCCACCACCTGAGTCCTGTTATCCAGAAGCGGTGTTCGTCCAAAACTGCTCTGTCAAGACCCCTCCAGCATGGTGCTAGGTAGGCCTTATTCCAAGACTACTTTTTTTTCATTTTTTGCAAAAAAATTGAGTTGATTTTCTTTTAGCCTTGCACTATTAGGCTTGTGTGTTAGAATCTGATGCTTATGGTTTGAAATTTTGTGGTAAAATATCAGTTTGATTGAAGAATCCAAAAGCTAGATTACGCTTGTTGATTGTCCATTTTCTTCCATGCCTGTTGGTTGTCTTTGCGAAAGGATTTCTTTTTTGAAAGCTTAGGTGTTAGATAGCTCTCTTTTTATTTCTGTTATATAGACTGAAAGAAAAACGTTTAATTAGCATCTTGATTTCATTTTTTGTTCCCATAGAAGACTTCTTTTTGCTTGTTTAAAAAGAAATTTTTTGATTGAGATTAGGTCATTATCATCAGTGAGCATAAGACATTGGATCTCTGATTGGACACACAAGCTTTCAGGTTCTCTATGTTCTTTTGTCTCTTTTGCATTTATACTATCTCATTAAAATAAAAAATATTATAGTTTTAAGTTAGATCTATCTATGCTTTAAGAAAAATTGAAAAATATAGTGCATATGCATATAGTGTGCTTCTTGTTTTTCTTTTAAGAAAAGAGACTCCTCCCTTTTTGATTGCTTTCAAAAAAGAGAAATGAGTTTGGAAAGTGCTACTTGTCTTTGGTTTTGTGTTCAATATTTCTATTTGGAAATTTTTTTTTTCGAAGCAAAAGAAAATACTCTCTTCCCCTCCCGTAGGTAGGCATACCACGAACGGTAAAGTGAAATATTTGCATATGCATATTGCATGGTTTTACATTTTCTGTCAAAACTTCATGCATTCACCTAACCATCCACTTTAAAATTAATGGTAGTTATAGGTTAAAATTTAGATAGCAATTGGAGTGATAAGTTAGAGACGTGCTTGGGTGTCGTTAAGCGTAGGAGCTATCGTTACTCGTCTGCATTACATCCTGGGACTCACATGGTTCTTCCATGTACCGTCGGTATATCGAACGGCCTTTCATGTACGCTTGAGGTATATAGAAAGGTACTTCATGTACTCGATTGTATATCGGAAGGCCCCTTGTGTACAGTTATGCATTAGACAACATTACTGCTGATTTGAGCTCCCACGTACCTTGCGTATATCGGGAGACCCCACTAGGATATCTTATCCATTTGAGGAAATCCTTTTGGCCATCTTTCTTGGAGCCATACACCCAAAATAGCATTCAGGGAGATTACTACACACGTACCCTTGAGGTATATCGTGAGTGGCACCTTCTTGACAATCCTGGTAAGAAACCTGACTATCTAAACCCCTCCTGTCATTTTAAGTTTGCTTGTTTGACCTATAGCTTGAGTAGGGAAATTTTTGGTGTGTTTTCTATTTTTTGAGACTCTAGGTTAGATAGGAGTTGTACAAACTGGCTGAGCTAAGACAGTATAGAAGAGTATGGGGTTTGCCACCCAATTTTATTCCCATTTCAGGAGAAAATCCAATGGAAGCTATTGACCAAGGAGCCGCTACCACCTCCCAAGTGGGAGATAATGTGGTTGCAGAAAGCAGAGGACCATATCCTTCACACTCACCTTCGTTGGTCCAACAACCTTCTCAGGCTAACACTTTGTTCCATTCTCCTACAGAAGGTCATGTTGATGATACTACCCATCTGGATTATGGTCCGAATGCTCCATTTTGGGATACCTCTATAGGACAGGCCATTGCCTCATTTGGCACCCATTTAAAATTTTCCGAAGAAGTTTCTCCAGATGAAGAATAACGTAGACAATGCCACGCAGCCATTCTCTATGCATAGGAGATTGAAAAGAAAATAGATGACATATTGGGCATACCACCATCATGTTCCACAACTGTTCCTGTGGGATATCGTTCACTTGCCGATTCTATGAGACCCATTGAATTGATTATAGATTGCACAGTAACTCCACACAACCCAGGTCAAACTACTAACCCCACCACCTCCCATATTATGTATATTCCCAATATTCCCAGGTCTTTCGCACCTGGGGCTCAACCTTCAATTCCCGTTTCGTCATTACCTTCTAGTGCCGGGGGGAAACCCCCAGCACAACCTATGTTATCTGGCACTGGAATTGTATCTAGTTAAGGACAGACATATGGTATAGAGAAATCTATAGTTTATGTCCCTCCCACCCACACTAATGTGGTTAATCCCCCATCTAGTTCAAGTCAGCCCTTGGGGGCACAACCTGTAAACAATCAAACCTCTTGGGGTTTGGTTATACAACAAATCAAATACCTATAGGAAACATAGTGGTCCCAAAGGCCCTAGTGGTCCTAACGGTCCTGATCCCATAAATCAACCCCCTGTGGGCATATTTTTCAGTAGTTTTTCGTCACAACAACCTGTCTATCAGTCTACTTACGGTCCTATTGGTAACTATATTCCATATAAATATTACTAGTATGTGCAACCTAACCGTCAGCTATCTTTCCTAGCAACTTTGGACTTGCCTGATTTGTCCAAGTTGATTAATGACCCCATTCAACACAACCCCTCATGGCCTCCCATTCTGGTAAAGTTACCATTGGACATTCCAAAGTTCGATGGGAAGTAGGGAGACGATCCAAAAAACCATGTCATGACATTCCATCTGTGGTGTTCTTCAAACTCCCTTATGGATGATTCAGTTTGTTTAAGACTCTTTCAAAGAACTTTGACTAGTATAGCCGCAAAATGGTATATTAAACTTTCGCAACACTCATTTGTGGATTTTGGCTTGTTGGAAATTGTATTTCTTACACACTTTCAGCTTCCTATTCATTATGAAACAAGTACTGATCTCTTAACTTCTATGCGACAAAACACATCCACCCACATATCTGATCACATCCATGAGTGGAGAAGGCAAAGAAGACTTATTAAGGCTCCTATACTGGATCAGTTATTAGTTGATTGGTTTACCAAATGTTTGTTGCCTCCAATTTCCTAAGATGTGGCTATGGGCAGTGCCATTACTGAAGAGCAAGCCATTATTCGATCCCAGTATTTGGACTTGGTCTATTCCCAGTCCAAAACTTTGTGTGACTTGATTCCTCAAGCTCCTCACCCAAGCACCGACCCTGCAAAGCCACCAGCAAAAGTCCTTGTTGATGGGATTGTTGGTTTAATCCAGTCCCCATCAATAGCAAAACCTTCCAAGCACCCCTAGACTACCACCCCTACTCCTTTGACTCCCAAGGTTTCTTCCGAGATTAATTCTATTCAGAGTATTCAAACCTCTGGCAATAATAAAAAGAAAGGTAAAAATAAAAATAAAAAACCTGGAAACCAACAGGAGAACCCAAAACCAACCAACAATGATAACGATAAAGGGAAAAGAAAAGCAAAATATCCATGTCTACTATGCGGAGGTGACCATTTCATAAAAGAGTGTCCCCACCGGGACAAAATAACCCAATTTTTGAAAACAAATCTCACACCCGCAGTTCTCATGGATCCTTTTCCCTCTCAACAACAACTGATTGACCACATGTCTAATCAGGGAAACTCTAGTTCGTCAGAGGAAATTCATATGATGTCCTCAGATACCATTAGTCTGCAAACTCAAAGTTAGAATTATGACAAAGCCGCAGATAAGAAAGAAGACCATTCTTCTTCAGGGAAAGCTCCCTCCACTAGTTTTTCCAAATCCTCGTCTACTGTCCCCCTAAGCATCAAGAAGCCTACTCTCGATATGATTTTTTGTCCACCCAAGAGTACTCTTAGGAAGGCTATTTTTAACCCTAATGCCCAAGCTGCTCAATTTTATAATGTAGTTGAAGATCTTGCTCAGGCACCATGTGCAATGTCTACCTTAGAAGTGCTCCAAAGTTGTCCTACACAATGCAAAAACCTGTTAACTATGTTAGGAGCTTTAGACCCAGACCTGTTATCCTCACTTAGCTCTATATGGCCTACACCACCCAAGGACACCCATGCATGACCCTCATTTCACCCCATTGGACCCCCACACCCTCAAAAAGGCTTAAGAAAGAGCAAAAGGGCTTAAAAACCCCAAAAAAGAGCCTAAATAGTTCTCCTAGGGGCTAAAGCCTCCAAAAAGGGGCTAAAACCCTTCAAAGGAGCTAAAAACCCCAAAAGGAGCTAAAGATAGGGCAGAAGGGGCTAAAAGCCCCAACCAGGGGCTTAAAACCCTAAAAAGCCACAAAAAAGCTATAAATAGAGGGTTGGGGGTCACTCTCAAAACAATTCTCCATTACATACTATTATGATTCCTGAGTGGATGCCTTCAGACCATTTTCCTCTCAAGCCACCCACACTCCCTCGCATCCATCTTACCTTTGAGCCATAGCTCCCCCATTGCCAAGAGAGGTGCTTCTCCAAGCTAGGGCATGGTGGCCCATTTCCACCAAAAGAAGGTATAATTTTTGTTTTGTTTTGTTTATTTGATTTTTCCTAACATCTATCTACTTGCAGGTTTATGGCCAAACATGTTCTTGCATGTATCCATTGTTGTATGCAAGGTCTTGAAGATCTTTAGCCCATAACCTTGTGTGCAGAGGGGTTTCATTTTTCTTTGATTTATGTTTTGTATTTCAGTTCTATTTATTTTTCTTTGCATCCACCACCAAGAACCTATACTTTCATCCTATAGATGGAAGGTAGCCATTCTTTCCCTGTAGCAAGGGAGAAATCCTTGCTACAGAACTACTGACCATACCACGTCGATCCCATAGGATCCCTGGGTTTATTTTTCAAAGATTTAGTTTTTAGTTCTGTTTTTTTCCCTAGGTTAATTTTTCTGTTAAATCTAGCTTAAATTCTTGTTTATTTACATCTTCAGTTACTGTCAAGCCTCCATAAGGCAAATCCGAGTCCATTTGGCCACAGTACAAGTTACTATCGGCCGGATCTGACTTAGGGTCAAAAAATTTCATGTTCCGGAGCATGTCACACTTATCAGGCCCAGAAAGGGGACCGGGTCGCTCATTTGGGCCTCACAGGTGCGAACAGGTCACCTATTTACCCCCGAAAGGTGCGACCCCCTTCTAGAAGACAGCCTGCTTCTATCTGCAAAATCTGAGTGACCCCCTCACCTGTTTCTGGAAAAATTTGGCGACCCCTCACCACATTTGACCCGAAAAGTGTGACCTGTTAGTCAAAAGTGGGTTTTTAATAATTAAGGACTGTCAGTGTGGCTCAGCCGCCTTTGTCCATCCGAACTGTATTATTTCTGATTTTGTTTATGTTTATGTTAATTTCATTCACAAAACAAAGTGTAAATTAAATACTGAATGGGTTAATGAACATAGTTTGACTAAAACTCACTTAAAATCAACAATCTTGCTTAACCCTTCCTCCTCTACCCAGTCATCACCCTTCGGGGTATTCTAGGATAAGACGAAGGGCATAGCTTGTATAGTAATAGGCACTTCACCCAATATTGTTCGAAACCACTAAAAACGGGTGACTTGGAAGGTAGAGGGGGTAGAGAAGGAGGGATTCTCATGGCACTCAACATCCTCCCTATTGACCAACCTTGCATCCAAAAGGTGACCTATGGATCTACGAATGGGCTTAGTCCCATTGTGTTGAGAGCCCAACACCTTCTCCTAGTTGAATAACAATATAGGTGTAAGGTAGTCACCTAGCCAAGCTATCACAATGATTAAAACTGGTATATGTCTAAAACATTTCTAATTGTGATTCACTGCTTTCATCCACAATGATATGAACTCTTCAGAATATTCATAAACCATTTGCAGCCACCAGATAATAGAAAAATAAAAAGACATACACACCATACCATGTAAATCAACCCAACTCAGTTCATGACGCTGAGAGAGCCAGTAAAATTTACAAATTTACACTAAGTTAAAAATCTACAGTCTTTTAGGAGATAAGTCCCTGGCTGCCTTAACCATGGGAAGTACTTGGGCCCAACCCAGAAACTCATTGTGAGGAGTACCATGGGAACCCCAAAGTAGATAGCCGCTGAGAGGAATTGCCTTGCGAAATGGGCAACGACCCCCACCGATTGAGTAGCACGCCCATGTGCAAAAATCCAAGCGCTGTCTTCTGGCAATCTTGGTGGTCAAGTGACCACCTACAGCCAATAGGAATCCATTGAAATCGTGGTCCAAAAAATCATTACCACCAGTTTGACATTCAAAATTAACACAATTGATCCCTCACACTCTTCCTCATGCCTAAGAGGCGAACCAACACAGTTCAAGTCATTAAACCAACATCGTTGAGACCACTCTCGATGACCTCCCACACCATCAAAAGGCCACACATCCTCTGATTCAAATTCAAACCCATATCAATCTGAACCAGACCTGCACAATGCACCATTAAGCCCCATGGCAGGTGCAAACCCGGATCCATTTTTCAGCATAGCAATTGCTAGTGGACCCATGTCCACACCAAAAACTATCACCAACAACCCTACAAGTGGCCCCAACATGGTTATGCAAATCATGATAAGTCAGCTGCCACCACCCATATTGACTAGTCAAGCTGTCCCACCTACAACACATGGGGGCAGTGGCCCTTCCACCCACAGTGCCCCTCCTGTCATACATGGGGGTAGTGGCCCTTCCACTCACACTACCCCTCCCACCACACTTGGGGGCACTGGTCCATCTACAATGGTGCTACAATTACCCCCAGCAATGCAGGTGCATTATGCACCTACAAACCCCACCACCATGGCTGCCCCATCTCACATCAACTTAGGGTCAAACCTCCCTTTCATGGCACATCTCAACTTGCCTAATTTGTCCTGGTTAACAAATGACCCTATCCGCCATCAAAAATTTTGGCCTTCCATGCCAACCAAACTGCCCTCAGATATTCCCAAGTTTGAAGGGAAGGCAGGGGAGTTCCCCCAAAACCACATCATGACATTTCATCTATGGTGCTCATCAAACATTGTCATACATGATTCGATCAGGATAAGATTATTCCAACACACTCTCACAAGTGCTACAGCCACGTGGTACATTGTGCTACCACAAGCCAAGTACCCATATTTCAACTCCCTGGCTTTTATGTTCTTGCAATATTTCCAACTCCCTATCATATATGACAAAGGGGTGAAGATCTTGTTATCTTTCCGTCAGAACACTATGACCCACATAACTGAACACATCCATGAGTGGTAGCGACGCCGTAGTTTTTGTAAGATCGAACTGGATGACAATATCTTCCTAGATTGGTTCCTCAAAACCTTGCTCCCATCTATAGTAAAGGACGTCGCATCCGAACGTCCCCAATCTGAAGAGGAGTCCATCTTGAAAGCCCAACAATTTGATCTTATTTATGCACAGTCTCGGTACCTTTACACTATCATTCCAGACACTCCTCGTGCAGGTACCTCCTACCGGGATGCACCGGGGCATCCCATGCTGCAGTTAGCATCATAGGCTCGGTGTCTCACCAACCACAACACCGTCCAACACCACCTACAATACCACCACAACTAAGGAACACTGCTAGTGTTGCCTACCAAAACCAAACTACGGACTATGCAAGAATGATGTCCCAGTCCAGAGCCACAACTTCTTAAGCACAACTTGCGCCATCGCAGCAGGCTCATGCCTTGGCTTGGCCAACACAGAGATACACAGGGAAAATGCCCACATTTGTGGTACCGCCACCCACCCAAATCTACTATGCACCACCAATGCAAGCGGTTCAAGCCCCCGCCCCTGCTCCACCCGCTCCATTAGGACAGGTGTTTGCACAACAAAACTGTCCCAACCAGCCAGCCCTCAATAATCAACAAGGGCAAGCTAGAAATAACCGACCCTAGAACCAAGGCAACAATCAACCATAGGGAGGCGGTCAACAACCAAACCCTCCCAACAATGTTGCAGAAAATTGGCCAGCCCAAAATCCTCCATGACTAAATGCACCGAGACGCAACGCCCCATTGCATACAAACCAACCATGCACACTCTGTGAGGTCTACAAGCACTACACATTCGAGTGTCCCTTCATGGGTCGTGCTAAGCAGGCCATTAGGAACGAGGTTCAACATGCCACCAACACAATGGACCAAGCCCAACCCAACCCAGCACCACAAGGACATCCTCATATAGTGCTCCAAAACCCATTACCAGTCCAAGGATTGGTAGAAACCGCACCCCCTCCCCAACCCAATCCCAATGCTTCGAGGGCACCTCCCATGGTAGAAATAGGTATCCACCGCCTACTAGCTATGAGAATTGAAGAAGTCAACCTACAAACTAGAATAAATCAGTACGGAACCAACACCGAACCCACTAACACATCAACGACATCAACGTCTAAAACAATCAATGCACCTATTCAGTTACCCCCATTCCCGACCCCCCCCATACGTTGGGTTGCCAATAACGCCACAGCTAGAGCTGTTGTCAGCTACAGCATCATGGATGATTTTTCCCAAACACCTACCACCATGTCCTCTCTTGAGGTACTTTAAATTTTTCCAACACAGTGGAAATCCTTACTAGCCACCCTTGGGGCTGTAAACACCTCTGACTCCAAGTTGATCACATTCGACATAGATAATGGAGAACCGCGAATGCCATCAACCACTACCTTTCAAATCCCGGTGTCTATCAAAAATTTGGTCATGCACCAGTGCATAGTGGATGAGGGGGCATCCATGTGCGTTATGTCTACCCTAGTCTGATAGAAACTTGGATCCCCAATTCTGCAACCATCCTCCACAACTCTGCGGGCTTATGATGGCCATCCCACTAAATCCCAAGGAATCCTCCCCCATTTTCCCATCAAATTAGCTGGGAAGATAGTTCTGATTGACATAGAGGTTGTCAATGCTCAACTGAACTATAACCTTCTCCTTGGAAGAAGTTATATGTATGCCATGAGAGCTGTCGCGTCAACTGTCATCCATCTCATGATGCTCCCCATGAAGGGAAAATCGTGAAGGTTGACCAACTGACTTATCATGATCTGCAAGGGCTAACAACACCCACCAATGTTATCCCTACGATTAACACCATTGATCCGCAAGGGATGACCACACACTCCAATGTTTTCCCTATGATCAACACCATGGTTTACTACATACCAGCCACCCCATTGTTGAATGTGGGCCATGGGTTGTTTGCCAATACCACCATGATGGCTCCTTTCCCCTTAGTGTCACCACCACTGACACTAAATGAGATTACGAACTTGTGCATGCTCTCATCCAGCATCGCTGCACCCAAACAACAATCGCAGCTGCAGCCCCAACCACAACCACAACACCACCCACAACCAAAACATCAACAACAACCGCAACATCATCCACAACCGCAGCATTACACACATCCTCAACCACAACCTCATCCCCACATACAACCATCAGGGAGTTATCTGGACTCCTCTCTAGTCCATAGAATTCCCTTCCTCTTTCCCCCTCCCGGTGTCATGAGCAAGCCGGTAATGGCCACCCTAAACCTACCCAACTTTACATTGGGAATTCCCATGTGGTATCTTGATCCACCAACTCAACCAGCAATGTCCCAGGTAGTCTTAACTCTCATGCAACCCATTACAGTCGAGTCTCATCCTCCACCTGGTCCACAAAAACCAACCACCACACCCACACCCGCACCGCCCCACCCAAAAAAGGGCCAGGGGAAAAAATGTGAAAGCTACCACAGAACCTCAACAGATCCCGCCTTGCACCGTCTACAAAGAACAGGGCCATCTGGCTCAGAACTGCCATGAGATTCCCATAATCCGTGCACATTTGGATGCCATGGATACAACAGAAAACCTCCCCATGGTTGAACTTCCAATTGGGCCAATAGTAAGAAATAAATCATTGAGAACAAACCATGCTTGTGCCCTTTGCGGATTGTATGGACACTATTCTCACCATTGCCAAGACTTGTCTGAGTTTTGAATGGCTTTAGCCGACCTTCAACAACATTCCCTTGAATCGGAGATCACTTTGATAGAAAGAAGTTCACCCCCCACCTCCTTCTTCAAAAACCATGTCCATTTACATGATGTCCAGTTCTACCGACCCTCTTGTCTCCACCACCACCATCAGTCCATCAGACTTGTCTCTTCCATTGTTTCCGCAACCGCAGCTCCATCCGCAACCACAACCTCAGTCGCAACCTCAACCTTAGTTACCAGGGAAACAATGGGGTTCATTCTCGATCAAAATTTTCCTTTTCCTTTCCCTTTTCCCTTTCCTTTTCCTACCATCCAATATCATGAGTAAGTCTGTCTTGGCTATTAGTTTTTCAACATTTAAGCTAGCATTATATGAATCTTTAACTGAGAGAACAACAAGCACAATAATCAAACACAAGAGACAATGAACATAGTGTTTTTCCTCAGGGAAACCATAAATGGAGAAAACCCCGCAACTTCCTCAAAGATAGAATCAGCGCAAAAGGTAAAACCCCAAAATAGTAAGATGCATTCTTGACAGCAGTAACCTTCTTCTTCTCTAGCCTTAATGTCTTCTCCTTCCTCAACTATGCACTACACTTGAGCGTGTATGTGATGTGTACTAAATAGAGAGTCCATCTCTCTATTTATACTAATCCTGACATGACTAAAACCTACTAGGGCCGACCTCTACTAGGAGAGTCTAATAACCCTAGTGCCCCGGAACTGTGGGGACTTTAACCCTTAGACAATCGGAGGGTTACCCACAATGACTTGACATGACTTGTTTACATTATTTATTCTCCCTATCGGAACATCAGGGCATGACATGACATGATAACATCCTAAAATAAACATTGGGCTACAATAGATAAGAAATACAAGTGAATACATTCCGAAGTTACAATTACATCAACACTCCCTCTTAACTAGGAAGGTATTCTCTCGACACAATTTTCATCACTAGTCTTCTTCTCTGGATCTTCTTGTCATCTACATCTCGAAGTCATCTTGTCTTCAAATCATCTTTATCTTCATGCCATCTTCATCTGGATCTGGATCATCACTCAATCTGGATCATCATCACTGGATCATACTCGATCTGAAACATCACTGGATCATACTCGATCTAGAACATCTTTGGATCATACTTGATCTGGGACATCACTGGATCATATTCAATCTAGAAAATAATCACTGTATCTAGATCATCACTGGATCTGTATCATCATCACTGGATCTGGATCATCACTGGATCTGGATCATCATCACTCGATTTAGATCTCTCGGAGTCACCATCATATGTGCTATCTCATGATTCTTCTCGTCACAGAATGTTCTATAGAGCCAGCCTTATTTCATGCTGGGTGTGTTCCTACCTCCTCGTAGGTCTTTGGTAGCCCTTACATCTGACCTACTCGTCAGAATGGCCAGGACTCACATCTGACCTACTCGTTAGAATGGCCAGGACTCACATCTGACCTACTCGTCAAAAAGGCGGTAGCCCTTACATCTGACCTACTTGTCAGATGGACAGCACTCACATCTAACCTACTCATCAGAAAGGCAATAGCCCTTATATCTGATCATATAGGACCTAATCCTACAGTCACATCAGAATGGCCAACACTCACATCTGACCTACTCGTTAAAAAGGCGGTACTTACCTCTATGTAGGAGCTCATCATATATCAAAATGGTCAACACTCACATCTGAACTACTCGCCAGAATGTGGTAGCCCTTACATCTGACCTACTTGTTAGAATGGCAGTAGCCCTTACATCTGACCTACTCGTTAGAATGGCCAGCACTCACATCTGACATGGGAGGAACCTAATCCTTTAACCATGAAAGAATGGCACAACCCTGACATCTGACCTCCTCGTCAGAATGGCTATGGATATTAGCACTGATATCTAACATAGAAGGAACCAATCCTCTCACTATGACAGAATGGCTCAGCCTTACATCTAGCCTCCTCATCAAAATGGCTTCTAGACTCTTCACTTCCCCTTGGAAGGGACCTTGATCTGGAGAACACCAAGCTTCTCCCTGAAGTGCTCAAACTTCACTCTGGTTAGTGGCTTCATCAACACATCAGCTATCTGATCATTCGTCACAACATACTGAAGCTTCACTACTCCCCTCTGCACCATATCCCTGATATAGTGATACTTGATCTCAATATGCTTTGACTTGTCATGGAACACTAGGTTTTGTGACAACTTCACGCAACTCTAGTTGTCACAATGTATACAAGTATCATCCATCTGGAGATCAAATAAATCAAATAGTAGCTTCCTTAGCCATATTGCCTCACAACTAGCTGAACAGGCTGCGACATACTCTCCTTCAGCTGTACTCAGTGCCACACAAGATTGCTTCCTGCTAAACCAAGAGATCACACCTAATCCCATATTGAAGCAACACCCTGAAGTGCTCTTTCTATCGATCGCACTGCCTGCCCAATCTGAATCAACATAACCCTCCAGGTTGATCTTTTCATTCGCATCGTACTTGAGCCCATAATCAACTATACCCCTTAGGTGTTCACAACAAGGAAAATGTCTGGTCTCGGATCTGTCAAGAACTAGCTCAAGGTGTTCACAGCAAGGAAAATTTCTGCTCTTCTGTTCCTCAGGTACATCAAGGACCCAATAATCTGACGATACATTGTAGCATCAATCGAATCTAATGAAGCATCGCTCAATAGCTTCAAGTTTGATGCCATAGGTGTGGCCATAGCCTTGCAGTCCATCATCCCAAACCTCTTTAGGATCTCTACTGCATACTTCCCTTGTCCAAGAAAGATTCCATCCACACTCTACCACACCTCCATACCTAGAAAATAATGCATCATTCCCAAGTCCTTCATCTCAAACTCAGCAGCAAGATTTCTCTTTGTATCAGCAATCAACTCATCCATACCTGTCACAAATAGATCATCTACATACAGTAGAAGCATCACTGGGTTGACATATTCAACCTTGTAGTAAAGGTTGGAATCTACTTTACTTTTGGTAAATCCCAAACTAGATATAAAGCTGTCAATTCTGTCATACCATGTCCTGGGTGCCTGTTTCAAACCGTACAGGGCTTTCTTCAATCTGCACACATGAGACTCCCTGTCATGTGTCTCAAAACCGAGTGGTCGTTCTACGTACACTTCCTCTTCCACTACACCATTCAAGAAGGTAGTCTTGACATCCATATGGTGTATCTTCCATTTCATTACTGCAGCTAGAGGAAGTACTGATCTGATGGAAGTGTATCTGGCTATAGGTGCAAAGGTTTCTTCATAATCTATTCCTTCTTTCTAAGAGAAACCTCGAGCCACAAATCTTTCCTTATATTTTTCTATGCTATTGTCTGCAGCATGTTTGATCTTGTAGATCCATTTGGAAGTTACGAAGGACTTCCCTTTTCGTCTTGGGACAACATCCCAAACATCATTCTTCATGATTGATTGGTATTCTTCGATCATAGCATCCTTCGATTCTTTCCGTTCTGCCGCTTCTTCATAATTGGAAGGTTCTTTATCAATGAAATCACATAGAAATTCTACATACCCAGAGCAGGATCTGGTCCTCTTTCTTTCTCTGTGATTCTCTTCTGGAGCCCCATATCTTTTCGTACCTTGGATAAGTTCTTGTACCTAAGTAGGTTTCCTCTTATGAGGATTCTTCTCCAGAGGTGGATCTACAGGTATTTGTGGTTCTTCAAATTCTCGATCTTCTTCTTGAGTTTCTTCATTCACGGTTGTATCATGAATTCTTGGTGCTTCTGCTTCTTCGGATTCTTCAGTAGGTTTCTTTCTGTATTTGTTGTAAGTTGTATCTTCATCAAATGTCACATCCCTACTAATGTCAATCTTCTTGAATCCTAGGAAAATATATTATGTAAGCCTTCGAGTTTTCAGAGTATCCCACAAATATACCCTTCTTTCCTGAAGGATCTAATTTACTTCTCTTCTCTTTTGGAATGTGTATGTACACAGGATAGCCAAATATTCTGAGATGGCTGACTTCTAGTTTATTTCCAGAGAATACTTCTCCAGGAGTCTTGTTATCAAGTACTTTATGTGAAGTACGGTTCTATACATACACCACTGTTCTAGCAGCTTCCACCCAAAGATGCATAGGAAGGTCTTGATCATGAAGCATTGCTTTTGTATCTTCCATGATGGTTCTATTCTTTCGTTCCGCAATCCCATTCTGTTGTGGATTAGAAGGAGTAGACAACTCCCTCTTAATCCCTGATTCTTTGCATTGCTCTTTGAACTCATTTGAAGTGAATTCTCTGCCATTATCTGATCGAAAGGTCTTGATATTCTTTTCAGTGTGGTTCTTGACCAAGGCTTTGAATTCCTTGAACTTGTTGAATACTTCGTCTTTGTTCTTCATGAAATAAACCCATGTCTTCCTAGAAAAATCATCAATAAAAGAAACATAATATGCATACCCGCTTAGTGAGTTTGATGCCATAGGACCACATACATCGGAGTGGATGATTTCAAAGATTCCTTTTTCTTTGCTTTCTTTGCTTGGAAATGTCTTCTTTGTATTCTTTCCTTTCACACATCCTTCGCAGACTCCATCATGTTTTGCTTGGATTTTTGGAAGACCTTCAATAGCTTTGCTTGCAATAGGTAGTGCTCTGTAATGCACATGTGCAAAGATTCTATGCCAAAGTTCACTTGGCTCTACTATATCATGGACCAAGGCTTGTTCTGGATGACCCTTTAGTTTGTGCAATCCTCCTTCTTGTTCTCCAATCACCACCGCATCATCGATAGTCTTTCCTTTTGGCCACATGATGACTTGACCATCTATGAATGCAACCCTCATTCCTTTTGCATTTGATGCCGATATGGAGAGTAGGTTCTTCTTGAGTCCTAGCACAAACAATACTTCTTTCATTGTTACAGACTTTCCGGAGTCTAGCTTATAGGAATATTCCCCACTACCTTTTATTGGATATTGGTAGTCATCTCCTAGCTTCACCTTGTGAGGTGATTCATGTTCTAATAGTCTCATAAAGGATTCCTTGAATCCTTTAATATGTTTGGAGGCTCCACTATCTATAAGCCAATCATCACTTCCATAAGTAATGTTACCTGTGAGAGCAGAAATCAAAACATATTCATCCTCGCTTGAAGAATCTTCACTTTCATATCTAGTTCTCTTCTTGGATGGTTCATCATCCTCTGTAGCATGAGCATGATGTCTTCTTTTGCTGCTCCTCTTTGATAGATTTGGTTTCTTAGGACAATTCTTTGCATAATGTCTTTCTTCATCACACGTATAACATATGACCCTAGACAAATCTTTTCTAGTGTTATCTTTGTGATAGTGCTTACCTCTAGGGTGACAAGATCTTCTTTTGGTTGACTTGGAGTGTACCGTGAGAGCTTAATCTTCACTTCCCATCATTTCTTCTCGAGCTTTTATCCATGCTTCTTCTTGAGAACACTCTTCCCATAGTCTGCTGAACTTTCCTAACTTCTTTCTAGCACAAATTCCTTGGATGGAAGAATCCCATGACCTAGGAAGGCCATTCAAGGTAGTCATCACAATCTCTGCATTTTCCACTTCTTCATCAACTGCTTCTAGTTGTTCCTTAATCTAAGAGACTCTTGTGAAGTAAGACTGGATTGTTTCTACATTCTGAATCTTCACATTCTTCAGTTGGTTTCTCAGAGTCATCTTCTGGTTTATGTTCTTCCCTTCAAACAATTTGGTTAGGGCATCAAACATAGCTTTAGGTGTCTTTAGGCCCAAACACCTGAGGGATAAGGTGATCCTTGATAGAATCAGAAATGATCCTCTTTTCCATAACCAACTTATTCTTATGCAAGGCCTTAGCCTCATCTCCATCTGGAACTGGAACCTCCTCATGGATGTAGGAGTCTAACTCATTTTCTTCCAGGACCAAGGAGATCTTATACTTCCAAGCTCAGAAGTTATCAGCTCCCTCAAGCTTTTCATCAAGCTTGGTATGATGAGACATCTTAGCTGAGAACCTCAAATGGAAATACAAAATATTTTAGATCTTACCAGGTCAAGATGTCGGATCTGAATTTTGAGCTGAAATCCTACAGAGCTGGTTTAGGGGCAAATTAGGGTTTTGCTTTTCCAAAGTTCTGTCCATCCAAATGCTTTGAAATTTATCCATAACTTTGATTTTGGGGAGGAGATCAATCTAGGCCTGGGCTCACTGAAAAATTCTTCTTTTGTGAAAAGCCCTAATTTTCGGTAGTAGTGTCAGGTCCAAAATTGAAAAACCTCAGAATTGGATTCTGCTTCGACAGAAAGATTCCCCCTAAGGAAGAGAGTTATTCCACCTTAATTTTGCTGAAAATATGTGGAGAGAGATCCACAAATTAGGAATCCCTAGTTCCTGTAGCTGCACAGTGTCTTCTTCTCAAGTTAGCTCTGATACAATGTTATTTTATCAACAATTAAGCTAGCATTATATGGATCTTTAACTGAGAGAACAACAAGCACAGCAATCAAACGCAAGAGACAATGAACACCGTGTTTTTCCTCGGGGAAACCATAAATGGAGAAAACCCCACAACTCCCCCAGAGATAGAATCAACATAAAAGGTAAAACCCAAAAACAGTAAGATGCACTCCCGACATTAGTAACCTTCTTCTTCTCTAGCCCCAGTGTCTTCTCCTTCCTCAACTATGCGCTACACTTGAGTGTGTATGTGATGTGTGCTAAATAGAGAGTCCAGCTCTCTATTTATACTAATCCTGATGTGACTAAAACCCTACTAGGGCCGACCTCTACTAGGAGAGTCTAATAACCCTAATGCCCCGGAACTACGGTCTCAAAACCCCAAATTTTCTGAAAATTTTTAAAATTTTTAAATGCATATATTTTCATTAAATGCAGTCATTAACTGTTTGATTAGTTATATGTTACTAGATTCATATCTAAATGCTCTTTTGATTATGCTTATCTTTATCTAATAGTTTCTTTTCAGTTACTGATTTGTTTTCTGTTTGCGACCACAAGGTGGGACTGTCATGAAAAACTGGGCTTACTTAGCTTCCGAGCTAACGCAGAATTTTTCCTTCTCTTACAGATATACAGGAAAGATGTTTAGGTGCTGCTAACAAATTTCTAAAGTATTCAATAGATATTCGTTGTACAAAAATTAATTCAGTAAAAGAATATACATGCTAGTGAGATTTCTCAAGCTTATAAAGGTAAATCTTTAACTATGATTCCTTTTAAGATCTTACTGATAGAGAATTGAATTCTACTAGTAAAGATGACAGCTATTTTTCCTTCATGAAAGCAGGATTTAATATCCCTATGGAGTACTGAACCATTTGATGTACCTACTAATTGCAAGTGTAAATGTGATAAATATTTCTTTACTAGCACCGTAAGTATGGCGGAATCACAAAGTCAAAGATATAATTTTAATTGTTCATAATTATTGGATCACGCCATGATTGAATTTGCAACTGCACGTGTAACATGATAAGGAGGTTTAAGTACCAAACTTATACTTTTCTTAATTCAAGAATTAAAAGGTTTACTACTTTGATACAAGTCACTTTTAAAGTCTTCCTTTAGTATTTAAAGATCTGTATTATTTGGGAAACTATTTCCATTCCATGGTCAATAATTAGATGGTAACTTATAGATCATTTCCAGATTTATTATACTCAAATACCACTTTATGATTTTCATAACTATACTATCAAGCAAAGGAAGTTAACTTACAAAATCTAATTATCATATAATGACTCTATAATATCTTTCATAACCTTTGAGCTTGAATTTGACAAAAATACTATTTGTCACAAAATGATTCTATAACTAGTAATAGGGTTGTTATTTTAAATGCAAGGAATTATCCTAAAGGTCAAGAGTAAAACCATAATCATGATCAATTGATCACTTAAATTGATTATTATATTTCTATAGTCTTTATACTATTATTCCCTTTACCTTCATTTGTGAACTAGGGCAATATATAATATAGAAAATAGGTTTATATACAAGTCATGCCATGGTAAACTATTATTTCCCTTTGCTCTTGTATCTTATTAACAATCATTACAATCCTCCATACGTATATGTGTTAGACCAAACAATGAACAAACTCTACGTTAAAATGTTTTCCAAACATCATTCTAATGTTTACATGATTGATTTTATATGGAGGTGGTTGACTATGGTGTGTCGAACCTTGTAGAACCTCCACGATATGATTTGGGTTGAAAAATCATTGGAGATCTTGTTCGTGGAACTATAATGTTCCTACCCACTGCATGCCAATTATTAAAAGGATTAGGTGGGCTCTTTCCAGTCATGTATTGGCATGTTAAAAAGGTTTGACTCAAACACTAAATCGTCATTCCTCCACTGCCTTCGGGCCTCCGACCGCTTTGAAAAAACCTCCTTGTTGCCTCCATTGCTTGCACTGTCTGCTAGCAGTCAATATGCTAGTTAAGCTCCTCATGGGCTCATCTACTGCATTGTGAGGAAAATACGGTGATGAACAGCTTGTTGTTTGAACATTGAGCAGTGTTGATTCTCTTAGGGTTTCGCCATTTGCACCCATTGCTTGAACTCTTTACTGTGTAGGTCGTTGCCTTAACTTGGTGCTGTGAATCGTCCTCTGTCGTGACTGGTTACCTGTCATTCCAGTGAACTCTTTCTCTTTTGCTATAAATGAAGGGTTCTATTTTCCTCATAGTGGTGGTCGTGTTGCTGTTCTTCAGAGGTTAAATTTTCATAAAACATTAAGGTAATGTACAGGGTTATCCTCCATTTTTCTTTCAAAATAAAAAAGTTAAACAAACAGCAGTTTGGAAGGTTTGTAATATTATGCTTTCCCTTCTTTATAGGGTTGGCCTTCTCTCCTTGGCGTGGAAGGTGCAACACTTCAACGGCTGGCTACTCCTGGTAAACCTAGTTTTATCCATGGCGTTTTCCTCCTTGCTGGGCCTTTAGGGTAGTCATAGGTTTTGCCTTCGTGGTTTGTAACATGGGTTTTGCCTTCGTGGTTTGTAACCCTCGTGGTTACCTTGGTTCAGTTTAATGAACCTAGACATTGTTAAAAGAGTTTCATCTCTTCGTTTAGCATGGGGTCTTTGGCTGTAGCTGAAACTGTGGTTTTGGTCCTTCACTTGATTACTGTGTAATGTATACATATATATTACTGTTTGTACAGGTTGTATAAGCTTCATTTTGTATATCATGTTTGTAACCATGAGGTATAAAGGAGATAAAACTCCTTCCTTTTGATGAACCTCAATGCATACTTTTAATTTTGACAGGGTTTACCCTAAACTTGGAGCTATAAGTTGTCCATACAATTTTCTTGAGTTATATATTTTGTTTACTGTACAGTTTTGAAACAATATATTGTGTAATCTCGGCTTGTTGAGCCTATATGAGTTCGGATACCTCCGATTCCTGTAAATTTGATAAATACCTAATTTAATCTCTATAAATTATTTATGGTATTAACAGGTAGGGTTTTCCTGTACATTAATAATATATTGGGTTATTTATTTACTCAAAGAATTTTATAAATTGTTATAATGGTTATACTTTATGAATTATAAAGTATTAATGTTTTAATAACATTCTTTAAGTAACTGACAGTGTAACCTTCGGTACAGGTTCTATAATATATTTCTGTTTTACCAAAAATAGATTAAGGCATTACTGTGATTTCCTAATAATACTATCTTTATAAGTAATTAATAGGATATTAATTATCACTTATTATAATAACAATGTTATTCTTCGTGTAATACTTATTACTTTTGTTGCTAGTTCTGCTTAGGTTCTTTTATAAGTATATAGAGTAATAGTAATTTGTTCTTAGTTTATAAAATAACCTGTTGTTAATGTATTCTCAAAACTTATTGTTAATTACACCGCGCTTCTGCAAATATGAGGGTTTTCCAATTATGTTTTATATAATTATAGTGAAGTGCGAAGGTCGAGCATTCTGCCATTCTGGCATTTATTTCCTGTACAGATATGCATTTGATTTTTACTCTTGATATTTCTTTTGTGAATTTATTGTCAAGGATTTTGTACCTGATTTATACCTTGACTTACTAGTTATTAAGAAATTGTAAATGTTAACATATATAGTTTATACCCTTCAATTTATATAGGGTCTTTATATTTTTATTTTATTTTAATTAATGTTCTTTAAGTACTGTGTATTTACCTGGTAGTACAGAAAGTATAAATAGTTCCAGCTTGCAATTAGTATAATAAGAACATTACCTTCAGCTCAACTATGATAATACTACCTAGGATATATCTCGTATAAATATATATATAGTAGCATTCATTTACAATTTATGAAAAAAATAGAATAACAGCTCTAGATATTGTCCGAGATTAGTCTAATAAGAAGAAAGGAAAAAAAAGATGATGAAAAGGATTACATCACTAATCTTACATAAAATCTAACACAGTTTGGTTTAACTATAAAATTTAAAAAATATTTAATTACTCCTACTTTTAGTGTTGTTATTTCAACATATAGAAGTTAAATTCTTTAAACTGGAAGAAAATAGTTGTAAGGTTTAAACCGCAGGTATATCTAGTCTAACCTTTCTTTAGTGTGACTATTATATTCTTCTATTTGTTTTAAATGATAAGACTACTGAAAGTAAATACTATACAAGGAAATAATTTTTATCTATGAACTCACATAACTGTCAGTACAATATCCCTTCTAAAAAATAGATAAAGAATCAATCTACTAATCTACATTCTCATCATATCATCCTTATTTATAATTTTACCCCTGTGCTGGAGTACACTCTAGTAAACCCAGATGAGGAAAAACATGGTGGGTTCTTATTTTTCATCAACAGATTCTATTACTGATAAACTAAAACACTTACATCACTAAACCATCTAAATCTTTATATCATAAACTACTAGCATAACATCCAACCATTCATAGTTACTAAACAAAGACAATTAAGTGACAGAACCTGTTTGAACTTGGACAACAACAGCAATGGGAGGCCGTTCCTCCCTACCAAATCCTGGAGAGTGCTCAAACAACGACTCCTCAGCACCCCCGAGCTTGCTCTGGTCTCCCTAGCTGGAACTAGGTGCAACAATAGTCAAATACCAGTCTTCAGACTTAGTATCAAATCTGAACTTATCAGTAATTTCTCCTAGCTAACAAGCTGTAATAAACCAAGTTACTGCAACATTCCTCTTAGAACAATTTTCTTACCGTTTTTCCCCTTTTTCTCCAATGAATTTCCTGAATATCATTCACCTGAATGATTCCTCTCTGGAAAATATCTGAGCAACCTCAGCTCTATTCATTGGGTACTTTTAAAAGATTGCCTAGGTCTTTTTGGGTTAGTTATCATTTACTGAGCCACCTACTCTGATCCCACTTTCTTGGGGGATCATGACCCCAATTATAGGGAAGTTTCCACCTGCAACTTAGGAAGTGTTTGAGGATGCTGCCACTTGTCTTTTTCCCTCCACCTAGTTCCTTCCACCAGTTTGACCAGTAACCTCTTATTAACAGCTCTTCCAATTCTTTTGTCTCCACTTTTTATTTATTAATAATAAAATATTCAGAATTACATTCCACTTCTTTTGACTCTGCTGAGTCATCAGTTCCTACTTAGAACTAACTTTAACATAATGTCTTAGGAAATATAATTAAAACAATTACATTATTTTACAAAATTGGGGTATGTGACATACACACCCCCTTAAAATGTAACATCGTCCTCGATGTTACTTATTCTTCATCCTCTGCAACCTCCTGGAATAGATTCGGGTATGCTTCCCACATCTTAATTTTCAGTTCCCAGGTAGCCTCTTCAGGACTAAGGTGCTTCCATTTCACCTTCACCTGTCCAATGGTGCGGTTCCGCAGAGTAATTTCCCTCCTCCCGAGGATACAGTCCGGTTCCACTAGAATTTCTCCTTCTGGTTCCACCTGTACAACATTCCAATACACCACATGAGTAGCATCATGAACATACTTTTTCAAAACAAAGATATGAAAAACATTATGCACCTTCAAATTAGGTGGTAACGCTAACTGATATGCAACTTGACCAATTCTAGATAAAATTTCAAACGGACCACAGTAGCGTGGTGCTAGCTTTGCACAACTCCCCAGTCTTAGAGAGCTTTTCTTTGGTCTTACCTTTATAAACACGTGCTCACCCACCTGGAACTCCTTGGGAGTTCTTTTCAAATCTGCTTGGCTCTTTTGTCGATCCTAGGCCACCTTCAAATTTTCCTGCACTTGCTTCACAATCTCTTCCCTTTCTTTTAATAATTCAAGTCCTAACACCAATATATCTACTGGATTATTCCAGGAGATAGAAGTGTTGCATTTACGCCCATACAAAATTTCAAATGGACTAAACTTAGCTGATGACTGATAGTTATTATTATATGCAAACTATGCTAGATGCAAGTAGTCTTCCCACTTACCTGGCTGATCTTTAACATACATCCTTAACAAATCCTCCAGCACCTGATTCACTCTTTCTGTCTCTCCATCTCTTTGAGGATGGAAGGAGGTGCTGAAATTTAGTTTTGTGTTTAATCCCTTAAACAAGGATTTCCAGAAATTCCCCGTGAATTTAGGATCCCTGTCTGAAATGATAACCTTCGGTACACCATGTAATCGAAAAATATGCTTTAAGAATATGTCAGCTATGTTGGAAGCCTTGTAAGTAGTTTTAATAGGAACGAAATGTGCTACTTTGCTTAATTTATCTACCACCACCATAATTGAGTCATTCTGATTCTGATTTCTGGGCAATCCAGTAATAAAATCTAAGCTAATTATCTCCCATTTCCAACTAGGAATAGGAAAAGGTTGCAGTAAACTAGCTGGATGTTGATGTTCGGTTTTCACTTGTTGACATTCCAAACATCTAGCTATGTATTCAGCTACTTCAGATTTCATATTAGGCCAGAAATATTCTTTTCTTAACATGGTAACAGTCTTTTGGTAACCTGGATGTCCTGAGTAAGGTGTTTTATGAACTTTGTCCAAAATCAGCAACTTAACCTTAGGCAAATTAGGCACATACAGTTTGTCCTTAAACAATAAAAATCCATCTTTATTTAGACTATAACCTTTTATTAAGATTTCTATAGGTTTTTCTTTAGCTGTAACTTGTAATTTTTGATAAATTTCATCATGTTTTGCCCCTTCTGTAAGCTGTTCATTTAAATCAAAAGCATAAGTGTTGATTGCTGCTGTAAAGTTTAGCTTTGTGTTTCTGCTTAAAGCATCAGCCACCTTATTTTCTTTACCCTTTATGTGTTGGATTTCAAAATCATATTCACTCAAGAAGGCTAACCACCTTACTTGTCTTGCATTTAAGTTGGGCTGATCTAAAAGGTATTTCAGTCTTTTATTATCAGTCATTAGAATAAATTTTCTTCCTATTAAATGATGTCGCCACATTTCTAAGGCATGTATAACAGCAGAAAGTTCTAAGTCATAAGTTGCATAATTATTTTCGTGGATCTTTAACTTCCTAGACTCATAGGCAATGACATGCCCGTATTGAGTCAGCACACCGCCTAAACCATCATTACAGGCATCTGTGCATACCAAGAAATCCTTATTAGGATATGTTATTCTTAGAATAGGCGCACTTGTTAATAAGGTTTTTAATTTCTTAAAACTTTCTTTACATTTTAAGTTCCAATCGAATTTCTTACCTTTCTTTTGAAAAGAGGTGATCGGATTAGCTATTTTTGAAAAGCCTTCAATAAATCTCCGGTAATAACCTGTAATTCCCATAAATGACCTAACATCTGTTACGTCCTTTGGAACTGGCCAATCTTCGATTGCCCGAATCTTTTCGGGATTGACTGAAATTCCTTCTTTAGTCACTATGTGACCTAAGTACTGGATTTCATCTTTAAAGAAGTCACACTTGCTAAACTTCATGAAGAATTATTGCTCTTGCAACTCTTGTAAAACTATCCTTAGGTGTTCTTTATGTTCTGCTTCAGTTTTAGAGTAAATTAAGATATCATCGATAAACATGACAACAAATTTATCTAAGTATTTATGCATTATATTATTCATTAAGCACATAAAGACAGCTGGGGCATTGGTAAGACCAAATGGAATTATGACAAACTCGTAGTGTCCATACCTTGTTCTGAAGGCTGTCTTAAAGATATCTTCATCTTTAATTATTACCTGATGATATCCTGGTCTCAGGTCTATCTTTGAGAACACCGTAGCTCCACGTAGCTGATCAAACAGATCATCTATGCGGGGGAACGGATATCTGTTTTTAATAGTCATCTTGTTCAGTTGACGGTAGTCTATGCATAATCGCATAGTTCCATCTTTCGTTTGGACAAAGATGACCGGTGCTCCCCAAGGGGACACACTAGGTCGAATGTATTTCTTATCTATTAACTCCTTTAACTGTGATTTTAATTCATTAAGTTCTAAAATATTCATACAATACTGGGCTTTTGAGCTAGGTACCGCACTTGGCACCAGCTCAATAGTGAAATCCAGTTCCCTCCTGGGAGGTAATTCTGGAATTTCTTCTGGGAATACATCAGTAAATTCATTTAAAACAGGAATATCTTCTATTTTTAACTTATATGTTTTAGATTTACTTTCCTCATCTGTAATAGTTACAGCATAGGCTTTACACCCTTTTCTAACTGCTCTTTTAAGTTGTAAGGCAGAAATCTGCCTAATTACAGTTTTTCTAGGAACACCCTTAACCATTACTGGTTGTTCATTACTATTTACGCACGTAAAGGTTTTATCGTAATAGTTTAAAATTACCTTATGCTGCTCTAACCAATCCATGCCAATCAGTAAATCATATGAGCCAAGTGGCAAAACATTAAGCTTAACTGTAGTTTTAAAATCATCCATAAGTAAAGCACATTCTTTCACATAACAGGTTACTTTTCTTTCTTCCCTAGTGGCTAATTGAACTAACCAGGAATTATCAAACTTATCAACAGACAATTTACACTTTTCCACTATTTGAGGTGCAATGTAACTAAGACTAGCTCCTGGATCAATTAAAATGGTTACAGGGGTTTGGTTAACCATACCTTCCACTTCCACCATGGAATTCTGATAGTCAGCTTGGCGGTTCTCCAAAGCTGCATTTATTCTGGGCATAGTCCTCGCAAATTCTCCCACAGTCATTTCCTCTTGCACAGTGTGAATATTGCTGACTGACTTTTTCCAGTTTGGGTAGACCGAGGCATAATGCGGGCCATTACATTCCCAGCACTTAACAAGCTCCTTTCGTTCAAAACTCTTAGTGAAATTCCCATGATTGTTTGCAGCTTCCTTACCCTTAAAGTTATTGGAATTATTGGAATTATTGGAAGCACCATTTCTATTTCCCTGGAAATTCTTACTGTTAGAATAATTTTTGTTCTTATTATTCTTGAAATTTTTCTGGGGTACAAATTCTTTCTTCTTAAACTCAGGCTGATGGTTGTTCTTTTTAGCCTTCTAGTTGGCTATACCTTCTTTCTTCTTGTTCTACTCAAAACAGAAATTTGCCTTCCTCATGGCTTCTTCTAGAGTCTTCGGGTTATCATACTCAATTCTGTCCTTGATGTGGTATGGTAGACAACTGAGAAACCACTGCACTTTAGGTTTCTCGTCTACTAAGTAAGGTACATACCTCAGCAAACTTAAGAATTTACTGTTTAAATCCCTCATAGTCATCAAGACTAACTTCAATTCGTAAAATTCTTTAGCTCTTCCTTCATAATATTGTTCGGACAAAAATTTCTTCTTGAAGTACCTTTTAAAAGTACTCCAATTAATTTCTTTTTCCTTGACACCCTTGACTCTCTTCAGATCTTGCCACCATATGTCTGCTTTTCCAGAGAGATTATAGATTGCCATTCTTGCCTTCAGCTGACTTGAATAGTTGTATAATTGAAAATAATTCCTCATCCCGGATAACCAGGACTCTTCTTCTTCCCCTTTTTCAGTATCTCCATTAAAATATGGTGGCTTTATTTTTTTGAACTCTCTTGAGATCTCCTCATATGGTCTGTACTTTTTCTTTCTGTCATACAACTCAGTCTCACTACTGTCACTAGTAGTGTGGTAGCTTTGCTATTCACTGAACCCTTCAGATGATGAACTGCTGTCAGTTTTCACCAGCTTCACCTTTTTAGAATTTCTTTGATGACTAGCCTCCTCAGATTCTGACCTTTTGCTCCTTTCTTCAATCTGGAACTTTTCCATCAGAATTTGGTTCAACTCTTCCTGAGTCTTCAAAATCCTTTCATTGTCCTTCTTGACTGATACCATTTCAGTATTCAAATCCTTTATAGTTTGCATCAGCTCTGAGGAGTGAGAAGTTACCTATTCTAACATAGGTTCTCTAGACAATTGTCTTGTCTCGGTGTTTGGAGACTCCTCCTGAGCATATTCTTCTAGCTTCTCCATACCTACCTCTTAGATTCAGAAAAACAAATTTTCTGTTCTTTACATAAAATAGAATATAGGTTAGTACATTATTTTACTATTCTATGGAAACTAGTTGGGCCGCATCAAGGCCTAGTATTTGAACCATGCTCTGATACCACATCTCAAAACCCCAAATTTTCTGAAAATTTTTAAAATTTTTAAATGCATATATTTTCATTAAATGCAGTCATTAACTGTTTGATTAGTTATATGTTACTAGATTCATATCTAAATGATATTTTGATTATGCTTATCTTTATAGAATAGTTTCTTTTCAGTTACTGATTTGTTTTCTGTTTGCGACCACAAGGTGGGACTGTCATGAAAAACTGGGCTTACTTAGCTTCCGAGCTAATGCAGAAGTTTTCCTTCTCTTACAGATATACAGGTAAGATGTTCGAGTGCCGCTAACAAATTTCTAAAGTATTCAATAAATATTCGTTGTACAAAAATTAATTCAGTAAAAGAATATACATGCTAGTCAGATTTCTTAAGCTTATAAAGGTAAAGCTTTAACTATGATTCCTTTTAAGATCTTACTGATAGAGAATTGAATTCTACTAGTAAAGATGACAGCTACTTTTCCTTCATGAAAGCAGGATTTAATATCCCTACGGATTACTGAACCATTTGATGTACCTACTAATTGCAGGTATAAATGTGATAAATATTTCTTTACTAGCACCGTAAGTATGGCGGAATCACAAAGTCAAAGATCTAATTTTAATTGTTCATAATTACTGGATCACGCCATGATTGAATTTGCAACTGCAAGTGGAACATGATAAGGAGGTTTAAGTACCAAACTTATACTTTTCTTAATTCAAGAATTAAAAGGTTTACTACTTTGATACAAGTCACTTTTAAAGTCTTCCTTTAGTATTTAAAGATCTGTATTATTTGGGAAACTGATTCCATTCCATGATCAATAATTAGATGGTAACTTATAGATCATTTCCAGATTTATTATACTCAAATACCACTTTATGATTTTCATAACTATACTATCAAGCAAAGGAAGTTAACTTACAAAATCTAAGTATCATATAATGACTCTATAATATTTTTCATAACCTTTGCGCTTGAATTTGACAAAAATACTATTTGTCACAAAATGATTCTATAACTAGTAATAGGGTTGTTATTTTAAATGCAAGGAATTATCCTAAAGGTCAAGAGTAAAACCATAATCATGATCAATTGATCACTTGATTATTATATTTCTATAGTCTTTATACTATTATTCCCTTTACCTTCATTTGTGAACTAGGGCAATATATAATATAGAAAATAGGTTTATATACAAGCCGCGCCATGGTAAACTATTATTTCCCTTTGCTCTTGTATCTTATTAACAATCATTACAATCCTCCATACGTATATGTGTTAGACCAAACAATGAACAAACTCTACATTAAAATGTTTTCCAAACATCATTCTAATGTTTACATGATTGATTTTATATGCAGGTGGTTGACTATGGTGTGTCGAACCTTGTAGAACCTCCACGATATGATTTGGGTTGCAAAATCATTGGATATCTTGTTCGTGGAACTATAATGTTCCTACCCACTGCATGCCAATCATTAAAAGGATTACGTGGGCTCTTTCCAGCCATGTACTGGCATGCTAAAAAGGTTTGAATCAAACCCTAAATCGTCATTCCTCCACTGCCTTCAGGCCTCCGGCCGCTCTGCAAAAACCTCCTTGTCCCCTCTGTTTCTTGCACTGTCTGCTAGCAGTCAATATGTTGGTTAAGCTCCTCATGGGCTCGTCTACTACATTGTGAGGAAAATACGGTGATGAACAACTTGTTGTTTGAACGTTGAGCAGTGTTGATTCTCTTAGGGTTTTTCCATTTACACCCATTGCCCGAACTCTTTACTGTGTAGGTCGTTGCCTTAACTTGGTGCTGTGAATTGTCCTCCGTCATGAATGGCTACCTATCGTTCTAGTGAACTCTTTATCTTTTGCTGTAAATGAAGGGTTCTATTTTCCTCATAGTGGTGGTCGTGTTGCTGTTCTTCAGAGGTCAAATTTCTGTAAAACATTAAGGTAATGTACAGGTTTATCCTTCGTTTTTATTTCAAAAGAAAAAAGTTAAACAAACAGCAGTTTGGCAATGTTTTTAATATTATGTTTTTCCTTATTTATAGGGTTGGCCTTCTCTCCTTGGCGTGGAAGGTGCGATACTTCAACGGCTGGCTACTCCCGGTAAGCCTGGTTTTATACATGGCATTTTCCTCCTTGCTAGTCCTTTAGGGTAGTCATGGGTTTTTCCTTCGTGGTTTGTAACCCTCGCGGTTACCTTGCTTCAGTTTAATGAACCTAGACGCTGTTAAAAGAGTTTCATCTCTTCGTTTAGCATGGGGTCTTTGGCTGTAGCTGAAACTATGGTTTTGGTCCTTCACTTGATTACTGTGTAATGTATACATATATATTACTGTTTTTATAGGCTGTATAAGCTTCATTTTGTATATCATGTTTGTAGCCGTGAGGTATAAAGGAGATAAAACTCCTTTGTTTTGATGAACCTCAATGCAAACTTTTAATTTTGACAGGGTTTACCCTGAACTTGGAGCTATAAGCTGTCCATACAATTTTCTTGAGTTATATATTTTGTTTACTGTACAGTTTTGAAACAATATATTGTGTAAGCTCGGCTTGTTGAGCCTATCTGAGTTCGGATACCTCCGATTCCTGTAAATTTGATCAATACCTAATTTACTCTCTGTAAATTATTTATGGTATTAACAAGTAGGGTTTTCCTGTACATAAATAATATATTGGGTTATTTATTTACTCAAAGAATTTTATAAATTGTTATAATGGTTATACTTTATGAATTATAAAGTCTTAATTTTTTAATAACATTCTTTAAGTAACTGACAGTGTAACCTTGGGTACAGGTTCTATAATATATTTATGTTTTACCAAAAATAGATCAAGGCATTACTGTGATTTCCTAATAATACTATCTTTATAAGTAATTAATAGGATATTAATTATCACTTATTATAATAACAATGTTATTCTTCCTGTAATACTTATTACTTTTGTTGCTAGTTCTGCTTAGGTTCTTTTATAAGTATATAGAGTAATAGTAATTTGTTCTCAATTTATAAAATAACCTATTGTTAATGTATTCTCAAAACTTATTGTTAATTACACTGTGCTTCTGCAAATATGAGGGTTTTCCAGTTATGTTTTATATAATTATAGTTAAGCGCGAAGGTAGAGCATTCTGCTATTCTGGCATTTATTTCCTGTACAGATATGCATTTGATTTTTACTCTTGATATTTCTTTTGTAAATTTACTGTCAAGGATTTTGTACCTGATTTATACCTTGACTTACTAGTTATTAAGAAATTGTAAATGTTAACATATATAGTTTATACCCTTCAATTTATTTAGGGTCTTTATATTTTTATTTTATTTTAATTAATGTTCTTTAAGTACTGTGTATTTACCTAGTAGTACAGAAAGTATAATAGTTCCAGTTTGCAATTAGTATAATAAGAACATTACCTTCAGCTCAACTATGATAATAATACTTAGGATCTATCTCGTATAAATATATATATAGTAGCATTCATTTACAATTTATGAAAAAAATAGAATAACAGCTCTAGATATTGTTCGAGATTAGTCTAATAAGAAGAAAGGAAAAAAAAGATGATGAAAAGGATTACATCACTAATCTTACATAAAATATAACATAGTTTGGTTTAACTGTAGAATTTAAACAATATTTAATTACTCCTACTTTCAGTGTTGTTATTTCAACATATAGAAGTTAAATTCTTTAAACTGGAAGAAAACAGTTGTAAGGTTTAAATCGCAGGTATACCTAGTCTAACCTTTCTTTAGTGCAACTATTATATTCTTCTATTTGTTTTAAATGATAAGACTACTAAAAGTAAATACTCTACAAGGAAATAATTTTTATATATGAACTCACACAACTGTCAGTAAAATATCCCTTCTGAAAAATAGATAAAGAATCAATCTACTATTCTACATTCTCATCATATCATCCTTATTTATAATTTTACCCCTGTGCTGGAGTATGGTCTAGTAAACCCAGATGAGGAAAAACATGGTGGGTTCTTATTTTTCATCAACAGATTCTATTAATGATAAACTAAAACACTTACATCACTAAACCATCTAAATCTTTATATCATAAACTACTAGCATAACATCCAACCATTCACAGTTGCTAAACAAAGACAGTTAAGTGACATAACCTGTTTGAACTTGGACAACAACAGTAATGGGAGGCCGTTCCTCCCTACCAACTCCTGGAGAGCGCTCAAACAGTGACTCCTCAGCACCCCCGAGCTTGCTCTGGTCTCCCTAGATGGAACTAGGTGCAACAATAGTCAAATACCAGTCTTCAGACTTAGTATCAAATCTGAACTTATCAGTAAATTCTCCCAGCTAACAAGCTGTAATAAACCAAGTTACTGCAGCATTCCTCTCAAAACAACTTCCTTACTATTTTTCCCCTTTTTCCCCAATGAATTTCCTGAATATCGTTCACCTAAATGATTCCTCTCTGGAAAATATCTGAGCAACCTCAGCTCTATTCATTGGGTACTTTTAAAAGATTGCCTAGGTCTTTTTGGGTTAGTTGTCATTTATTGAGCCACCTGCTCTGATCCCACTTTCTTGGGGGATCACGACCCCAATTATAGGGAAGTTGCCACCTGCAACTTAGGAAGTGTTTGAGGATGCTGCCACTTTTCTTTTTCCCTCCACCTATTTCCTTCCACTAATTTGACGAGTAACCTCTTATTAACAACTCTCCCAATGCTGTTGTCTCCACTTTTTATTTATTAATAATAAAATATTCAGAATTACATTCCACTTCTTTTGACTCTGCTGAGTCATCAGTTCCTACTTAGCATTAACTTTAACATAATGTCTTAGGAAATTTAATTAAAACAATTACATTATTTTACAAAATTGGGGTATGTGACATGTGGGGACTTTAACCCTTAGACAATCGCAGGGTTACCCACAATGACTTGACATGACTTGTTTACATTATTGATTCTCCCGATTGGAACATCAAGGCATGACATGACATGATAACATCCTAGAATAAACATCAGGTTACAATAGCTAAGAAATACAAGTGAATACATTTCGAAGTTACAATTACATCAACATTGGCAACCCGCAATTTATAGGATTTCACACTGGGAGATCTTGTGTGGTACCTTGAACCACCTACCATACCTCTTAGGCCCCAATATGTGTTGACTCATGTCCATCTAATTGAGATGATGTTGCATCTACCTCCAGGTCCATCAAAGACTCCTACCGTCTCCAGGCCTGCCCCTCTTCCTCCAATAGAGACTGGGGGAAAGGAAACCAAAGCCACAACCAATACCATTTTCATGATATCTAGCACTAGCTTCCCTTTCGCCTCGTTGGCTGTGTAAGATCCACCTGATCTATCCCGACACCGTTTACGCAATGACGGAGATATATGTAAGACTGCCTTCAGTTTTACCCCATTCCCTTTAAACCATAGTGTGGAATCACTTCTTCCCATAGAAGACCATATTTCATCATCCTGCCTTGCCAATGACCTTCATCTTGGCAAGGCGGCATACCTCTTCGCTGACTCGGTCAGTCAACTCTGGAAGAATTCGCGCAACGGGCTCCACCTCAAGAGAGTCTATGCCTGATATAACTACTATGAGTCCCTTATAGAGTAGTTTTTTCCATTTCTTGTTTTTCAACGTTTTTTAGCAAAAGTAAAGTGTAGCACCATTAGCTGCTAATCCAAAGTCACCCGAAACCTATTTGAGACACCTCTCACACCTTCGGTCTCAAATTTCCATCTCCTGATGAGACCATCGTCTCATGTTTAACAAACAAATTTCGAGACTGCTTCCCTAAAGTTACCTCGATTTATGAGCCACACCATGGAGATACAAGTGTCTGTGGACCTGTACTTGCATCACACTTTCCTACCACTACTCATGCGTATTCTTGGGCCACCGCCCGTAAGGAACATCAGTTTTATTTTGTAACACATAGCTATCTACTCCATCCACCGCACCTCATGCAGATCTCTGAACCATCATTCAGAAGACAAATCATTTCTTTTGCATGTATTTGGCGTATAACTGCCTCCGAACTTACCCTCACATCACATGTAGTCAAGTCCATCCACCGTGTTAGAATAATCAACCCATAGTATTTACCCACTTAGACATTATTTCATTTATTTTGTCTTATTTTCCTAGTCCATGAGTCCCACCATGTGCAAGTTGCTAATTGCCTATCCATAGAGGTCAAAATTGCCATTATTGACTCATGGAGTGCTTGGGAAAGCCTTAGGAATCAAATCTGCTTTATTCTTGGCCTCCTAGGTGCCCTTCTGTTTTTTCTGCTTTATTGCCTGCTTTTTCAGTGTTTTAAGGCACATAGGAAAGCAAGACTAGGGGAGGTGAATCAGCTTTGTTGCCTCTTCCTCCTCCGCTCTTTCCTCCATGCAAAAGCATGTATGAGCTGCCATTTGACCACTCTTTAGCTTGCCCATGCGCCCTTGCTAATTCATGGGGTCCTTGATAGATTTGGGATCAGCTTTTTACACCTGTGGGGGATTTGCCTATTTTGGGTAAGCTTGCTTTATGCTAGATTTGGATGCTTCCTTATGCATTCGATTTGATCATGTATTCTATATATTCAGCAGCCTATGATATTACAGGGTTGGCTATTGTACACTCAGTTAATGTAATTTTGTGTTACAGCTCTATATTCAGTCTCCATTGTTGATAATTTTGCATGATCAATTGTTAATTGTTGTGGGTGAAATTAATCTACTGCAGGCCTGAATTTCTACATGGTATTAGAGACATTGTAGGTTGTTACTCTCCTCCAAAAATTGTTTTGCAGGTTCAACATCAAGACCGGGAGCCTTCTACTGACAGCCGGGACAGATTTTCTAAAGCTATGGATTCACAGAAAACTATCCTCACTCCCTTCAACTTTTTTGAATGGAAAGCAAAGATGGAGATCTTGTTGAGAGCGAAATGCCTCTACAGAGTGACTATGGATACAGAAGCAGAGCCCAATGCTGCTGCAGAGAAGATCAAATGGCACAAGTGGAGAGATGAGGCCTATGGCCTCCTATGTCTCAGTATTTCCCGAGACCTCCTTTTCCATCTCGATGGATTGACTTCACCGGATCAAGTATGGGAGAAAATTTTTGAACTCTTTGGAAAGACAGATGAGATGAGGGGACACCAGATCGAAAATGAGCTGATCTCCCTGAGTCCCAATAATTTTGAATCCCTGCAAC
>LPNX010525306.1:72874-86567 GCA_001517045.1 Pseudotsuga menziesii | reverse complement strand
CCAATCAGCTGGTCAAGCAAGAAACAGAGTGCCATTGCACTCTCATCTACAGAAGCTGAGTACAGAGGAGTTGTCATTGCAGCAACTCAGTGTTTATGGTTGCAAGGTTTACTTGGAGAGTGTGGTTTCGAACCTGAGTACTCAACTACCATCTACTGTGATAACCACAGTACCATTCAAATCTGCAAGGATCCAGTTCAGAAGCAGAGAACCAGACACATTGAGATTCACATGCACTACATCAGAGAGCTTGTGCATGATGGCACCATTCACCTACTCTTCTGTTCATCTTCAGAAGAAGTAGCTGACATCTTCACAAAATCATTTTGTGAGAAGACCTTCAGCAATCTCAAATCACTACTGGGGATTGCTGATCATGCTGTCAAAGCATGAGTGAAGACAAGATTCTACAATTTTGTTTTACAGTCCATGTTTAAGGGAGGATTTTCCCAAGTTGGTTTTGCCTCTTTCCTTGGTTGTATGGACATTGCAGTATGTAAAGGGTGACTAAGCCTTGTTGCTAGGCCCTATATTTTTGATTTATTACTCATAAATTTAGGCTTAAGGGGGGGTGTTAGAATAATCAACCCATAGTATTTACCCACTTAAACATTATTTCATTTATTTTGTCTTATTTGCCTAGTCCATGAGTCCCACCATGTGCAAGTTGCTAATTGCCTGTCCATAGAGGTCAAACTTGCCATTATTGACTCATGGAGCACTTGGGAAAGCCTTGGGAATCAAATCTGCTTTATTCCTGGCCTCCTAGGCGCCCTTCTGTTTTTTTTGCTTTATTGCCTGCTTTTTCAGTGTTTTAAGGCACATAGGAAAGCAAGACTAGGTGAGGTGAATCAGCTTTGTTGCCTCTTCCTCCTCCACTCTTTCCTCCATGCAAAAGAATGTATGAGCTTCCATTTGACCACTCTTTATCTTTCCCATGCGCCCTTGCTAATTCATGGGGTCCTTGATAGATTTGGGATCAGCTTTTTACACCTATGGGGGATTTGCCTATTTTGGGTAAGCCTGCTTTATGCTAGATTTGGATGCTTCCTTATGCATTTGATTTGCTCATGTATTCTATATATTCAGCAGCCTATGATATTACAGGGTTGGCTATTGTACACTCAGTTAATATAATTTTGTGTTACAGCTCCATATTCAGTCTCCATTGTTGATAATTTTGCATGATCAATTGTTAATTGTTGTGGGTGAAATTAATCTACTGCAGGCCTGAATTTCTACACACCGCAACTCACACACAGCTCTCCTGACCTTTGTTTGAGAGCCACTTCAGTTTGTGTGCCTCTGTCGCACCGACTCGTGTGCCTCTGCAGCGATTTATCCCATGCAAGTATTGGTATGTTTAAGAGCCACCTGCTCCGTCCATATTTCGTGGAGGACCTTTGAACCACCACTAGTGGAAAATGAGAGATTAGTGACCAGGAGACCAAAAATTTTGGTCACCATAGTTTTTTTCAAGGGATAAATGACCAAAATTGATAAATTTAAGTGAGCTAACTAAAAAAGACCAAGATAAATGACCACTTTTGGTCACGGGATATCTAGATTAGAAATGACCACATAAAAATTGGTCATTTATTTGGTCATTTTTAGTTGTCACTCCGGCAATGAAAACAATTACAAACTTGACAATAAATTTGTACATTTTACTAAATATTAACATATATATAATATATATTTACACGTCCCTATATTAACAAAATTGAATTAATGCAACCTAGCTATATGTTAATTTAGACATGACCTTGGCATATAATGTTAATTATAAGGCTAATTTTCATGAACTTGCCATATAATTATAGTTTTTATAGGCTAATTTGGACACGACCTTGGCACCTTGGCTAACTAAATCGGTGGGATCCACGTCAGTTGAAACCAGTGACACGTGCAAGAATATCGCCGCACTAAACTGACATGCGGCATAATATCCTTCCTCCATCATCTTCTTCGTCCTCCAATATTAGATTCTCTCTTTATGTCCCTTTCTAATAGCGTAGGCTCTGTTCACTACTACAAAATGACAAATTTGTGACTACACGGCCAAAAACGTTAGTCATGTCATTTTAAGCTAAAAGCTACCAAATTTGAGCAATTTTAAGTGATGTGGTTATAAGTGATCAATCTAAACTATTAATACAACTAAATAATGAATATGATGATATAAATTAGTGGTATTTCTTACTTATATGTAATTGAGTTTTGGTAGTGTAGTCATTTGAATGTGCTTTATCATGTTCATGATTAAGATTTTTCATGTTGAATTCATTTTTGCAGTATCCATGGATGTGTTGGTTATATATTTTTTGGAACTCCACACTCAATCACATGTACAATATAATTATTTTATATCATGAATTCATACTTGATACTAAAGCATTTTTACCAACTAGCTTAATTTCAGTCATGACTGAAAACATATATTAGTGTTTCGCAATTAATGTTTATATATTAATTTTGATCCAAATTCAAACAACTTCACTAAATATTATTGCAATATTAAGTTGTTGAGCATGTTGTCCAAGAGTAGGTCTAGAATCTACATCCTGGCATGTTATAAGAGCCTGTAATCATGTGGTTGTAGAGGAGCCTCCTAATAAGATTCCTAATCTTTGTCTTATATTATTTGATGTTTTTTATATATTATTTCCTCAACCAAGGTGTTCAAGTTCATTGAACTTCTTTCTAAACTATGGTCTTCATAACAATCCTATTGTCAACATTATTTAAATATCAATTCACATAATCAATTAAACATATAAACATGTATTTCTTGATAATTCCACATTTCTCAATAATATTATATAAAAATATATGTAACATAAATTATATATTATATACCATATCAATACAATATATAATGTATATTTTATATTAAATATAAGTATATATTATATATAAATAATATAAAACAAAAATAATTATAATTACATAACAAAAACAAAGGCATGACAGGCATCCAAAGGAGTCTTATTTTTTATAGCATGAGAAGGACTTCTATTTATTATATAGACAACACACAAAACTGCTTCACCCCCAAAACATGAATTTCACATTCTTAAAAACATCATTGATCTAACCATATTAAGTTAAGTCCTATTCATTCTTTCAACCACACCCTTTTGTTGGGATTATAAGGCACCGATTTCTGATGTTTAATACCATGTTGCTTTAGATCAAATTAATTTTTATTTTGTGTATTCACCGCCATTATAAGTACAAAGAATACCAATATTAAATTGTGTTTCATTCTATATCCATAAATGAACACAAAACCAATATACACAAAACCACAGTTGAATACACTCAAAAACATAACCATGAACCCGTGACCAGAGCGACCATGAAGCTATGATGAAACTTGAAAGGAGGTGTATTTTGCACCAAATCTATGGCTTTGGTGGGAAGGGGAACTTTTGTGGGGTTTCAAGAGGCAATTAGGGAGGAGACATAAATCCATAATGACTATGAAGCCCACTGAAACCTGGAAGGAGGTGTATTTGGTGCCAAATCTTTGCCTTTGGTCAGAAGGGGACACCAAATTTGGAAATTGGTAGAAGGGGTTTGAGAATTGGGTTTTGGTTGGAAGGGGACACCATATTTGGAAATTGGGAGAATCGGTTTGAGAATTGGGTTTTGAGATGGGTTCGAGGGAGTTGATTCGCCATTTGGTTTAGAACCACAAGGGGAAGATTGAGTTACAGATGCAATTATATATCCTGAAGCAGTAGGTAGAACGAGTAGTTCCACTGGTTCCATATACATGCACAACGATGGAGGCAACGAATTTAGCTTGAGATCCTCTTTATTCACCACTAGCACCATAAGTAGCATGAGTCGATCCTGTTGTTGACGAAGTTTATCAAATTAACCCAGAGACAGTTATAAATCGATATTTAGTCACAGTTCTAAAGTCATTTATTGATCCAGCGCTTTAAGCAACTCCCATTTTAGTAATATCAATCGTAGAGGATATAGAGTTCCATTGCTAGAATTTGATAATTGAGGGTTTGAGATTAAGAATTCTGTAACTAAAGTTTCCATGGAGAGAAGGAAAATAATTATAAAGGAAAACAAGGACTCCAAAGTTAATACTCCTGCAAATAATTTGGAGTCGAAATTCCCTTCAACAACTGCTATAGAATTGTAGGTAAGTATCATTATTAATTTTTTTCTTGGGTCACTCTACAAGTGACAAGGTTTTTCATTCTATGTTTCAATGCACTATGCAATCACCATGGATTTTTCCCCATTTTGTATATACTTTCCTAATGTTAATGTATCTTACGGTTTTATATTAATATTTTTTCTCATTTCATATTTTCCCTATTTTGTATATACTTTTCCTATTGTTAATGTATGTTAGGGTTTTATATTAATATTTTGTAATAGTCCAAGAATAAATTCCTTTTCCTTGGACACGTCTTTGTGTGCCTCTATATTTCATCTTTATATAAACTGGAATTCTCTTCAAATTGGAGGCAAAAGAAACACAGGGAATGGAGTACCACAAATTATTTCCTTGGCCTCAACCCTTTTACCATATAGTCAGTCAAATGTGCAAGAAGGTTGCACTGATTTCATTAAACAATCATTGGAGTTTTAATGGAAATGGTAGTCTTTCCATATCACTTGTCCCTTTGCATCTATCGATGGGATTCATTTCTTTCTCATTCATTCCTCAAAGAGTCTCAAGATGAAGATCTTTTGGATCTCGATGCAAAGGAAATAAATGAAAACAAAGGTATATGTCATATATATTAATCTGATGTGTGATTGAAGATAACATGAAATGGAGTTATCAATTCATTAAAATAGGAATATAAACTTATGTAACATTTATCTACAACTTTCCTCAAAGTAGTAGCCACTACTTAGGAAGGATCGTCTGTGATACACTTAATTAAATTTTTTTGGTCATGATGGGGATTTGACTTGTAAACGTTATAGATATCAAGATATATCAAGTGCTATTTCAAGAAGAGAAGATCATAGGATAAAACAAATATGAATTGCACTTGCCATTGCACTTATATTAGATTATAGATTGGTAATGATTGCCCTATCACGCTATTTAGATGAAGTTTGGCTACCCACAAAGTATTTCCCATGAGATTTAGAAATTGTACATTACACAAGAAGGGTTTTAGATTCCTCTCTCATTAAAGCATCTATACAAACTTGAACCAAATGCTACAATACAAGTTACAAGTGTTGTTGGTTGGAAGCATTAGTGCCTGGTTTACAGAAAGAATGAGGTTTTTCTTAATGTTGTGGATAATGAAGCTAAGAATTTATTACGAATAATTATGCACAGAATGAACATGCAAAGTTTAATTATTAGTATGAAGGAATAGTTTCTTAATGAGATCATAACTTTGTCATTATAAATAAACCTTCAAGCAATTTTATTTTCTGAAATATTAATTGCAATTCATGATTTAAGTGTCCCTTACACTACTGTTGGGTGATCGAGATTATGCATGTTGGAGACTAGTCATTATGTCTAGTGTCCTATTGATTCTTACATACACAAGAGGTGACCTCTCTTACATTATGATGAAGTCTACATCTTCGTAGTGGATAGATTGAAGGAGTTGATCAAATAGAAGGACTATTACTTTCTTACCCTCATTATGTCTAGTGTCCTATTGATTCTTACATACACAAGAGGTGACCTCTCTTACATTATGATGAAGGCTACATATTCATAGTGGATAGATTGAAGGAGTTGATCATATATAAAGGCTACCAGGTTTATCTCCCTTAAATAGAAGGACTATTACTTTCTTACCCTCATATTTCTCAAGGACTCTAAAGAAAAGTCATACAATTTTGATTCCCTCAAAGAAATGTGTAATGTGGTAATTCCAAGATGGTACCTACAATGCAATTATTGTAGACTCTTCTAATCCAATTTGCAAATATGGTCTCCAAGAGTTCAAATCCACAACTAGAAAATTCAATATAAATGCCTTAAAAATAATTCTATGTGAATTACAATTTCCAGCTTTGATGATGAAGTGAAGTTTGATTATGGATTAAACTTCACATTGGAATCCCTCAACAAGTATTTAAATCAAAATGGGGCACCAATAGATGTTGGGCATCTTCAGATTGTTTGACCAAGTTGGAAGAAGGTCGACACTTGTGTTAATTAATATTTTTGGCTGCAAAACTGTTGAGTCCATTTAAAGTCGTTGTAGGTTGAGAAAAGATGATATCAGATGGAGATGGATCCCAAGATTTTAAAGGAAATGGAAGAAGATCAAGAGAGATAACAATAGAAACCCTTGATGATTTCTATATTAATATGGTTTCTTAGAGAGCTATGCAACACGAACTTGATGTCTTTCAATATCCTAGTTGTGTGCATTCCTTAGGTTGACCAGGTGATAAATAGATTCTCATCCACTTACCTCCTTTTGTACCTCTTAGAAGATCTTGATAATGATGCATTTTCTCATATTCCTGAGCATACTAACCCCTTCTAGTCTCTAATTGATAGTAACATACTAGTTTTTACTCTTATACTATTGAGCATACTTACTAATTTATACTCTTCAGACTTGAAATACATAATAGTTCTCTCTCTTATTGTTTCCTACACCACACTTTAGACTTTTAATCTACTATATATATTTTCAATCTCCTAGAAGTTAATATAAAATATTTTATATTCTACCAGGTTTTGATTCCCTCGTCGTTAATAGAGAGGAATAATCAAATAAATATATGAAATTAAAGTTGTCACTCTCATAAAGCAATCTAGATATAAAATTTTCACACTTTCATGCCAATGTTATGGTCTGCTAGTTCTAGTTTACATTGCAGCTCTGGCGCGGATACCTCTTCTATCTTCTCTACAATGCCTCCAGTCTATCCTATACCCTTGAATATTTTACTTCTTTGTACTTTTTTCATATAAGGTACCTTCAAACCTCTTCCATCAAGATCTGGATCAGACCCCCATACGTCTTCACCTTCAATTGACTTTAAGCCTGATGTGACATTCATTTTCAGATCCTCGGTAGGTAAAAACTTTCCTGTCCAATATATAAGGAAGGTTCCAACACTTCATAAAAAAAAATTGGTCACATTAAGGTCTGAAAGTATGGGCCTTTTTGGTTGTGAAGGCTTTTGATCCAGTATTGTCTACACTCCTGGCCTTAGTTTCAACTCTTTTTCCTCTGGCGATTGTTCTAGCAATTCCTTACTTAACCTATAATACTGTTCATCTACAGGTAAATGAAAATAATAGTTTTGGGGAAACAAGGGATATGGGATGGAACAATAGCTAGAAAGTATGTTACCCTTGCAATGCAATTGTGTGAAGAGGCCATATTGTGTTGCATAGTGAAATTGCAGTTGAAACTAAGCAATGGAGTAGCGGCAGGCACCTCTTGGGTGATGAATGAGGAAGAATTAGTATGCCGAAAATAAGGAGGCATTTCTAGCTTTGTACCTCCATTGAAGTTTGCAATGGTAGACACGAGGGTTTATAGATCAGGTTTCCCCAACCATGAAAACTTTCAATTTATGAATACCTTAAAGCTTCTCTCTATAATTTAAGTAGTATGGTTGAATTGAAAGTGCTTCATTCCTATCAATTTCAATGATGATTGTTGGCATTAGTTGGGGATATTGCTACTAATTGTTTATGCTAATAGTGAATAATGATCTTTCTCTGTTTGGAATTCATTGAAGAATAAACACAACAATTCAGAGATAGGAAAATATGGATATAACTAAGATGTCCTGGTTGTATTCTTGTGCATTTTGTAGGCATCTATACGATCATGGCAAAATATGGAATGTTTTTTGCTTCAATTTTTGCTTTATTGCTTCTTCTCCATTCCTTTAATGGTTTATTTGTTTCAATTTGATTTACTTTGAAAAATCTAGGCATTTTTGTTTCATGGTGGTTACATTTCCTTTTGGTGTGAAGATATAGATAATACGTACATACAGATAACTGAAAAAATATGGAGTAATATGCTTACAAATTTGTTTATATTGACTGAATATCAGTTATCTCTGCTTGAGTGAGACATAAATATTTATGAGTCAACTTTTCAACACAAAATGTTTCACTCAAACTTGTAGTATGTAGCAAAAGTTATAGATCCAGAAAGGACAATTACTATTTTGAATTTGTAAGCATATAACATGTCATTTATAGCTCCACTTTTCAATTTTGAGTGAGACATTTTCTACCGATATGTTTTGAAGTGTTTGTAGAATTCCCATACTAAGATCGTGGTCTTATTCAGTTTCAAAATCAAAGGTTTACAGTTGTTGCAGGTATGGATTTTAGTTTCTAGTGGCATCTAAGTTAGGCTTTTATCACTTGCAATAAGGGATCTAGATCCTTTGAATTAAGGGGTTTAAGGTTTAGATGGAATAGCTTGCTTCGAATTGGCTATGCAATAATTCTATGCTGATGTAATTACTAATTAGTGTATACTAGTTGGAAACCTTAGAATTGTGGGAGTAGATTACAATTAGTGTATAAGAATTGTTGGATCATGAGGGAAATAGAGTATTTCATCAGCTTGGGAAATGGGCTTTGCACCTACCGCATGTATGGTCCTGGATGATTGGATCATAGTTAAAGATAGGAAGCTAAGTTTTCATGGGTTCATGAGTTTATTCATGTAGTAGTGTCTAGTGTGCTCCAATTTCAAGTCTTATAAATTCTTGACAACTGCTATGTTTCATTTCACAGCCTATGTATGAGAGTTTGGTCACCAATACAAGAATCCTGGAATTTATTACAAAATATTTATTTTCTATTGAAATATACATGTAAGGGATTAGACCGAAGCAAGTCACATACTAATATATTAAGCATAGTCAAATTATCATCTTTGATAGCAGCCAAAGATGGTTCAACATTTATGAAATTTACATCATCTTACTGCAAATTCATTATCAACATGAAGGAAGTATTAAATTATGCCATAAGAGGATGACTGAATATTACAAGTGACTCAATCAGTGTTCCTTTGGGCATTGTACACATAGAAATACAATTTATGTTGTGTGTCTGCATCACTTGAAGGCATCCTTGGTTCCAACACCCTGAGTAGAAGCAAATCAGCACCAAGGGAACATCTACCTAGTGATTTTGTCCTTGGAGATAAAAGCCAGAAAACATCATGCTAAAATGGCCTAATTTATTCATATTGCTTCATAGAACTCTACAAAAAATAGTAGTGATTTCCTACTAGAAATGGCATGAATAAAAGAAGGATTCCACCACTCCATGTGGCCCTGTTTTGATGCTTTCTTCTCATGATTATTATTCTAAGAGGAAGGGTGCTACTTGTATATGAATCCTTGAAGTTGAATTAGAAAAATAAGGACATAAAGTTAATCTTGTTGCTAATATTAGACATAAAGTTGATGTTATTATGGGAATTAGGTTTTGTTTTGTTGGAGTAGATTTGTTGCTCATATTTTAGACAAGGTAGGGTGCAGGTTTGGTTTCATCCACTAGGACCATTATGTCAAGAAGATTATGCTACTCATTTTATGGAGTTAAAGTTGTTATTCTCATGAGGATAGGTTGTTGTGTAATGCTTGAAGCTTGATGTTATTAGGGAAGAGAAGGTGTTGTTTTCTTGAGGAGTTTTATCTACTAATATTATTTGGCAAGAAGGGATGTTATTTTTGAGGATATCAGTTGATTGCTATTTTAAAAAACCATGTTGCTTCTGATATTTTGAGAAAAACATCTGCTATTTTGGAATAAAATCTTATCAGCAAAGAGGAACTCATCTTTGAACTAGGTAATTGTGTAGTCTTGGTTTATTTTGTTTGTAGGAAAATACAGCAAAACACACACACACCTTGACACAGAAAAATCCTATTGTATAGTGTTTGACAAAGGGAAATCCCATTTTATATGGTTGAACACATATATCATCAAAAAACATCCATTCCCTACAACTGCCTTTGTTTGCTTGGTCTAGACAAACAACGAAGGGAAGCAAGCTTGGTGAGGTTTGAACCTGGGCCATGACTATGACAAGCACTTTTCTTTACTGCCAGACCATTGTCTGTAGACTATGGAATTGCATTTATTAGTTCTAATGGCTTGTTAAAGTGGAATATGTAGAGTTTTTGAGTCTTGACAAGAGCTAGGCAGAAGCCATGATCACGTTGATACTTATAAATAGTTACAGTGGCGACAATTACTTCACCCTAACTCTAACAGTACCTAGCTTGTAGAGGGTTAAATTAATCTTCAAAAAAGATTGTAATGGCATAACCAAGTTAGTGTCCACCTGTGCAACTGCCACTATGATGGAGGTATGTCACCCTAGCCATGCAGCAAAGGGAAAGACAAAAATATTTCATGGATGTACCCTATAAAAAGTGGGATACTCAAATCCAAATTGAAACATAAACTGTGGGGTCACTGGGTTTTAGTTGTTAGGATACTATATTCTTATAGTATATATCATTGTAGGGGAATAATAATCTCTCAATGTCATGTTGGTTCAACTCCATGCCATCATGTCAATTACAATGGGTGTAGGCCTCACAACATACCATTTAAAGGGTACTAATATTGTCCCAAGCAATTGTGTTGTACTAAAGGAAAAATAGACTCACATTGTACCTGCTTATTTGCTTCTTAATACATACTGAGTTGCCATGGTCTATGTGTCAAAGAAACTTTATACAGAACAATTTTACTTGTGTCCATCATTTGGATGTTTCACAAAAGTTTATCCTTTGAATCACCCATTCATAGAAAAATTGGAATTACAACAAACCAGTGCAATCTTTCCTCCCAGGCTCCCACCTGTTGTCATATTTACCTCCTTTCACAACTGGATTTTACTAGTAGTTTGTAAAGTAAGTGAACACTCCTCCTTTGACAGGGACACCATAAAAGCATGGGTATGAAGGGCCTTTGACAAAACTACAATCCATACTATAGAGCTACCTTGCTGCTTAGGGCTAGAACAATTGGTTCTAGTGCCCAGGAATTGTTGCTTCTAGTGAAGCTACTATATTTTAGCTAAGCTTCAAGTGAAATTGTAGAACATGGTAGAAATTGAAATTTGCATTTCCTTTCTCATATCAGAAAGAAAAAATAAAGGAAGAACGTGTTACAAATCATCATTTAAAGATATAGCTCGATAAATAAAATAAGTATTGACAACTCATCTAAGGTCCACACGTAAGCATGCCTCAGGATTTCCATTTCTTGAAATTTTATGAAAATACTCTGGAATTCCCCAAAACAGAAAATTCTTTGAATTTCTATGTTCTGGTATTCATCTTAATAATCGTTTGGCTAGTATTATTGAAATCTTCCTCTTTAAAAGCTACAGGACATAGCCCTAAGATGTACGATGTGTATTTTTTAGTTCCATGTTTGATTACAGCAGGAAAAGATGCATAATTGTAGTGATAGTTTTACTTCTCTCTGTTTTTGTTGCAAAAGTTTGATTCTTTCATTAGAAAAAAAATTTCCAAAAGGCGGGGGGTAATGGCTCAATGTGATTCTTTCATTCACACATCTGCTTATATAAATTTGTAGGCAATATGTTTCATTCTTGAATGTGGAAAACCTATTCTGCATTGATAATAATTACAGGGATTCTTGGGTGAAAGGTGTACATACTGTCATAAGCATAGGAAAATTCTCATCATACATATACTTTGTTGTAGCCTGCAGGTTATACCTCATGGAATGGACTTCAGCAATGTTATAGTGCAAGATGAAAACAAAAATAATGATTCTACTCAATTGCTTGAGTCTCCTTTATGGGGTGAGGTAAGCGGCAGGGCAAGGTTTAATTACTCTCCACCATTTAAGATTTCATATACTTGAAAATTTATAGTCGTCACACTGCATAATAGCATTTTTTTGTCTTTTAGATCCCACAGTTTTTGAACAATCCTTCAAAACCCATTATTTTGGCTCTTGCTCGACCTGATCCCAAGAAGAACATGGCCACTCTAGTCAAGGCTTTTGGTGAATGTGCCAAGTTGAGGAAGCTGGCAAACTTGGTATTTCTTCTTTAATTTCTAAATTTGGTGTATGTTTTTCTAAATTTTGAGTTTTTTTTCTTTTTGTTGAGTCTTAAATGAGTCTTTCCTGAGTCTTCGACTCTATCTTTGCCAATTTCAAGTCTGACAACATTGATGATGATACCCCGGTCGCTGATGATTTGGTATAGCATGGGCGAGCAACAACATTCTGGTTGTTTTTGGGTAGTTTTGAGAACATTTTCACCCTTAGAACAACAGTGATAAGACCATTTCTCATATCTGGGCATGTATTAAGCAGTTCTGGGCAACAAGACAGCCCTTAATCTCAACTTTTGTGCAGATTTGATGTATATTGCAACCTCCAAAGAGCAAGATGAGGCATGCTGGGCTCATTCTAGGCTGATCTTAGCATATTGCAGACATATTCTCACCTTTAAGGAGTAGTAAATTTTCTTCAATCTCAAGTCTGGGAACATTCTTTGACAGCCTGGGTATGCTAGACCTGTCCCTGTGCATTCCAATAGCAGTCAACAGTCATAAAACCTTGTTTTTTTCAAATTTGGGTAGTTTTGAGTAGGTTCTGGGTATGTGTATGAGTGAAACCAGCAGCAAATCATGATGATTATCAATTCTGGGAACATTGTAGACAAGTACAGTGGTGAGGAAACAAGTCTGAGAAGTCTTTTGAGGGAGATCATTAGTAAATGGGCTTTGAATAACCATGAAACTCAGTTCTGAGTGTAAACAACAGCATCCAAACAACAATTAAGGGACAATCTGAGCAAATCCTATGGTGGAAACAACAGTAACTGACCTGTGATGTAATGCTGGATATCCTCCTGATAGCTTGTAATAGGTTGGCATAATTGAAGACTTGTTTATCAACAAACCTAGGTGAATAATGTGGGAAATATGGTGCACTGGAGAGAAAACAAGTGCCCAACCTTCATAAATTATATGGTATAGAAGAGGTAGAACCACCCCTTGCCTCACAGCCATAGTATCCTGAAGCAGCAAACTGTTGGATACCTTTTCTAGCCCTGGGTGAAAGTGCTCTCTGTTAAAGAAATGTAACTGCAGAAGATATTTTATTTTGTAACATAGAAGAAATGTAACTGCAAATCCCTCTACCTTACAATCATAAAAACATTTATTTCTAGGCTCATATTTTAGTGCAAATGTCCCAAGTCAGTGTGATTTGGTTCCTGTACAGTGGACTGATGTTTTTCAGGAATTTGTGTTGGTGAAATGGATACTGGCCATTTTTGTTCAATTTTAAGTCTTTATTTTTTTTGTTTGATGTGTTATTTCCTTAAAATGACTTATCAAAGTATTTCCTCTAATATTTCGAGGTACTTGGGTGGAGCCTTTGATGTAGATTCGTTGGTATAGAATTTTTTACATAAGCTTGCAGGAAACTTGGCCATCATTGTAAATGTATATGACACAACCAATAAATCTTTTCCTATGCTGATGTATGGTACGGGCTCTAATAGCCACCACATAAGTGAATTGGATTTTGGAGATCCTGATAGAAAGCATGAACTACATTGCTAGTATGTCTTGTGAATTTTGAATAGTCAGTGGTGTGAAAGGATTTTTATCGGATGGCATTTCTTGTGAATTTTTGCATGATCTGTGTGTGAGGAAGTCATATTGT
>LPNX010525306.1:54181-71201 GCA_001517045.1 Pseudotsuga menziesii | reverse complement strand
AATTCTTGTCCTCTATTTTCTTTTCTTTCATCAGTTTCCATACTGAATAGAGGTTTTACAAGGAAGGAAAAGACTGATGATGCTGTAAATCAATTGGAGAGTCTAATAATGGATGGAAATGTGCATTCTCTAGTCTTTTGTGTATGTACAGAATGTGACTTTTCTTGGTGTGTTGCATGTGGGTTGTCCAATTCCTAGTCTAAAAGAAAAGGAAGGAGAGGTAGTCATGTTCATAGGGAAGCAGAAAACTACAGAATCTATGGGATAATGGCAGATCTTGAATCAATTCATACTAAGTACACCAAAGGAACTGTTAACTCTAACGAGTATGCAATAGGAAATGTGAACTCTAATGAGTATGCAGCAAGAAATGTCGACTCTAAAGAGTATGCAACTGTAAATGTCTACTCTAATGAGTATACAATAGTAAATGCCAACTCTAATGAGTACACAATTGGAAATGTCAACTTTCATGAGTATGCTACAGAAACTGGTAACTCTGATGACTATCCCACAGAAATTGTTAACTCTGGCTACACCACAATAGCTGTAAGCTCTATTGAGTATTGTTGTAATCTCACAGATCACATAAGGTTACCAATAATACATACTAAAACATACATAAATATAAACAGAGACAAGAGATAAGAACAGATAGAAAGGAATAGATTATATTATCACAATGAGTTCATACAAGGCACAGAACTGAACTGAGTTCTTTTCTTGGCTCAACAGCCTAATATATACAATTTGGAAACAATTACAACATAACTACCTGTCGGTTCGGTGAACCGACACGACTGTTAGTTAGCCGACTTAATTAAATAGTTTAGTCGGTCGTCCGACTTGGTCGGACCATCGACTTAGCCGGCTGATCGACTAAGTCGGTCTTCGTTCAAGTCAACTTCGTCGACTTGCTCCTTCTACATCTCCCCCACAAACAAAAGGTTTCTTCGTCCCGAAGAAACAGGGAGGTACAAAAACAAACTTTTGTCGAATCCTTCAACTTTGCTCTGGCTGTGGGCTGTGCAGACGAATAGTCGGTCCCTTCTGGACGCATACCTCGACAATGGCTGGAGCTGTGATGGCCAGATGATGCTGGAAATCGGTCCATGTCTGCAGGGATTTCTGGATGTTGATCGTTAGAGTAGTTAGACTTGATAGTATCGACATCTTTTCGGCCATGGGATTTTCTGCAATGTGCTCCATGTTGGGACCCAATAGTTGGTTTTGTTCTTCTGCAGCATCGAGGAGTCGTTTCATCTGCGGACAGATGTTGTCGACCTTCTCTAAGTTTGGAAGGGCTTGCTAAACCCACTGATGAGCCTCTCATTCGAGCTTCTGTAGTTTGGTGGTCTCCATCACAATCTGCTCTTCAATGGTTTTCCTTATTTCTGCTTCTGTCGACTTCCGGCCCTCCAAGGCCTGAATGCCTTATCGTGTCTGCCTGGTCTGATGATAGACCTACCCATAATGGGTAGGCCAGTCTCTTAGTACTTCCTTGGTGACAATGGACTCCTCCATATGGTCCTGTAAGACCTTGTAAGCTTCTGAAAAGGCAGTGTGCTGTGTTAGGAGCAGTCGGGCAGTTTCCTCTTGTTGTTCTGTTTTAGTCTCTTGGTGATGGGTCTGGATGGTCGACACCATGCCCTCAAAAAGTTTATATGCCCTTTCTAGAGGTCGATCTGTGTCGACTTCAAGGGGGCCTAGTATCACCGTCTGTGCTAGAGCTCTGCATCTGCCGAGAAACTCGACTTCTTCTGCATTTTTGGCGACCAGCTCCTTGGTTTTCCGATCTGCCCTTTTCTTTGACTCCTTAGCCATAGTTTTGAGGAGTTGGCCGACCTCTGTGTCAGTCAACGAACTGGCATTTTTTAAGCTTATCCACACGGTGGAGGGTTTGGGATGATGCTGTTTCTGCTGCTACTGGTTGTCTGTTGCTTGCTCATGGGTACCTACAGTAGTGGAAGTTGGGTCTGTAGTTGGTGGATTGGAGGTCAAAGGTTGTTCTGGTTGGTTAGGTGGTATAGAAGATGGTTGTGTTTCTTTTTGAGGAGGGGGTATGGGGGACGGGGGTTTTTCTGTTTGAGTAGTTGGGATGTCTACTTTTGGTTGTGAAGATAACGGTGGCTGTGATGGGTTGGGCTGTAAGTCTGGTGGTGGAGATTTTGACGGTGGAGGTGGTGGGGAAGGAGGTTGGGATGATGGTGGTGTTGGGGATGGAGTGGGGGAATGGTCAGGGGTCAAAAGTTTAACTGGAGTATGTGGTGAACTTTTATTGGAAGAGATACCTGCTTTCGAAGGTGTAGAGGGTAGGTCATCCTGGTCGAGTGGTTCGGTGACAGACTTTGAAGTTCCTATTACGTCACCCTGTTCGTCGCGGGTGAATGTCGTCGTAACATTTGCATAAGGATTTTTGCTTGCATAAAGAGGGGATTTTGTGTGTATTCTCTGGGTCGACTTAAACAGTCCAGGAAGTGTCTCGAAGAAAGCTTTAAGCTCAGCGTCTTGGGCAACCTTGGCTCTGAGTGCCTCCGGGATGGTGCGTTGATATTCCTCAGGGGGACTCTCAACCTGCTGTACTTGTGCTTGTTCTTCGACTATGGTGGTCAGAGATGGGGGGGGAGGGGTCGACACGAGGTCGACCACAGTTTCAGATGTCGGGCCAGTTTTTGCTTTCTTTGGTCGACCCTCTGGAGCTCCTGCGTTGACATACCGTTGAACTGAACCTCAACTGACACTTTATTGGCACGGGCATCCTCGACAATGTCGACGGCCGCGGCTGAGAGTTCCTCCTCATCATCAGACGAGTTGGCCAGGATAAGCTTGCGCTTACCCCTACCTTGTTGTAATTTTTGGGCTTTGATATTTTTCCTTGTGACAGCTATCTCCTTAGCCAGTTTCTTGATGATGCTCTTAGATAAAGCATACTCAGGATCGGCTTCGTCGACTTCACCTGTGGTTATTTGAGTTGGGTCAACTGTTGCTGGAGCCGGTGCCGAAGCCGATGGAGTTATCTGTGGCACTGTGGGCTGTTGTTGTACTGTCGTCTGGGGTTCCACTACCTTGGCAGTTGAAGGTTTGATTGTGAGGTGTACCCGAATAGTGGGCACGGTCGGAGTATCTTCTGACACGAATGTGCTGATGTATAGATTAAGTTCGTAGTCCTCCTCCTTCTCCTGGTCGATAAGCGGCTCGATAATGGAGAAGTCGACCTTTTTGGAAACCTCTAGGACTGGTATCTTCGTCTTTGCCTATCAGGTCAACTCGCGGAAAATCTGGTCGACTGTGGGGTAGTAGTCGAGGTCCTGTGCTTTGGGGTCTTGATCGTGCATATACCATATTGAGGTATGGTCTAGTTCCAACTGGATATGGGAGTCGGCAGGGAGGTTTCAATGGATGTTCTGGGGCACCCTCCACCTCGTCGTACGGACCTTCCTCTGCTGAAACCAAGTGTCCAAGAAGACTTTCCCTTGGGCCAGCTCATGCAGGGTTCCCTTTTGTGAGAAAGGTTTGAACCTGTGCATTTCAAACCTGGTCGGCTCCCGAAATACTGGACTGCCTTTCGGACATATGTGATACATAACAATCCAGATGATAAGGGATGGGAATTTGATGATACCTCTGACCTCTTGGCAGCGCTCGCATATGGTTTTGACCAGGTCGGCGACATAGTCTCCCCATCGGTAGACTCGACCATCTGTGGCGATCGTGTCTACAGCCTCCAGCATCTCCAGTTTAAGGTCGCTGCTTCGACCGGCCAATGTAAGGGTAACTGTGATGATTTTAGCCACAATTTATGGCGTCCTTGTCGCGATTTGGCCTATCATCAATCCCTTCGAGTTTTTCCCAGTGGGTGTGCCCGTAATTTCTTGGACCAATCCTTCTTTGATGCCGATAGGTACAGGACTGCCTTTGTTCAATAGACTCGTAAGCTTGGAGATCACCTCCCCGGTGATGTCTATCGGTTGGTCGAAAAAAAACCAGCCGTTGTGGTAACAACTGATGATAAATTTGACCGCTGCCTCCTTCGTCCCACCGAATCTGGCCATCAATGGTGCGTTAGGGTACTAGAAAATGCTGTTGTTTCGGACTTTCTCAGCGTCCTGTGTCATTCGGTTGTCGACAAAGGCCCACTCTTGGATCTCTTGCCAGAGTTTCTGAAATGGGCCCTCCTGGACCTTCGCATTTTTTATGTTCTTGAGTCGGTTGAGCAAGGGGGTGTCCTTGGCTTGCAATTCCTTTGCCTTGGGCGCAACTCTGGTTAGTTTTGGTGCCATTGTGTCAAACTGGTTGGATTTTTGACAGGATTCTTGTGTTTTGGTCAACTGAGATTACAGGTGCTCTGATGGAAATGGGTGTGGTGAATGAACCTTTGACGGTCCATTATTTATAGGCATGGATGGGGTTGAGTGTCGGAATGGGTGTAGTAATGGTGGACTTGACAGTCCAGCTGCAATACTCGAGTGCGACTTAATGGAGGATTTGTTTCGGTGCTCGAGGCCATCAATGCGTGATGGGACATTTGAGGTCGACGGTCAGTGTCGTGGGTGGAAACGGTCGGCCTCACTAGTCGACGAAGATGGTCGATGGTAGTGATGTCGATGGTCGAGGTAGTGAGTTGCTGTCATGGTTTGTTGTTATTTGGTTTTTGGAATTTTTCTGTCTTTTTATAGGTTTTGGTTGACGGTTAAGGTCGTTATTTGAATTTTTATTTATTTTTATTTTTTTAGTTTTTGTACCGTTTAAGTCGGGCTCCATTGACGAGCTTCCAAAATACTAGGCCCTGTAATGTTTTTAGTCGAACTGAGCCATTGGGGTGTATCTTTTCGACAACGTAGGGTTCCATCCACTCTGTGTGTAGTTTCTTTGGTTTTCCTTTGACTCTACTATTATAGAGTAAAGCAAGGTCACCAACTGACAAGTTTTTATTCTTGATGTTACGGTCGTGCCAGGATTTCTATTGTTGTTTTTGAATCTCCTGGTGTTGGATGGCCATAAGTCTGTGTTCTTCCAGCTTACTTAGTTGAAATAATCGATCGTGTCTTGCATGTTTGACATCGACATGTAGTAGCTGAGCTACAATAGGGGTCTGTTGTCAAAAATGTAGGGGGACGACTGCTTCTTGTCCATAAACTAGTCGAAAGGGAGTTTGGTCGGTCGACCGCTTATAGGCTGTCCTGTATGCCCATAAGACTGCATGGATTTTCTCATCCCAATCATCTTTGTCGACACTGCATATTTTAGTTAACCCTTTCGTTAATGTTTTATTGAAAGCTTCTATTGCACCATTCGACTGAGGGTGATATGCTGTACTTCGTCGATGGTCGATATGAAATTGATCGGTTAGATGTTTGATGGTTTTGTTAATGAAGTGGGTTCCTTGGTCACTGATCAATGTCAAGGGACATCTAAATCGGGTGATGATGTTTTCATATATAAATTTAGTTGCGACCTCACTTGAACATGTATCGACAAGCTCAGCTTCTGCCCATTTAGTAACATACTCCATTGCAGTGATGATATATCTGGCACCTGATTGTCTTGCTGGTATAGTGAATGGTCCTATGAAGTCTATAGCCCAGATTTCAAATGTGAGACTAGGGTTTACAGATATCAAGGGAATTTTTGTGCTCGGCAAAGGTCGACCAATTCGTTGGCATCTGTCACATCGACTAACAAATTTTTTGCAATCTCTGTGGAGTGCCGGCCACCATAATCCTGACTGTTGGATTTTCTTGGCAGTTGTGTCTGCTTGGAAATGTCCTCCTGCAGGTCCATAGTGTGCTTCGTGCATGATCTGGTCTCGTTCATGGTCGAGTACACATCATCTGAGAATGTCATCTAACCCCATTTTGTATAGAAATCCATTAATGAGGTTGTAAGGGGCATCCTTCATAGCTAAGATTTGCTTTTTCTTGGTGTTCAAACCTTCTGGTGCCTGGCCTGTCTCTAGGAACTGAGCAATTTCTTCTAGTTCTTCTGGAACTGCTTCTATACGAAATAAGTGGGCATCTGGCAGGTCATCATCTATTCCAGTCGGGTCCTCCCCTGTGTCGATACGTGATAGGTGGTCGGGTCCGACATTTAGCTTTCCTGGTCGGACCACTACTTCAAACTCAAATTCTTGAAAAAGAAGTAGCCATCGACATATTCTTCCATGATGAAGGGGTTTATTAACAAGATACTTCAAGGCTTGATGGTCGGTGTAAAATATGAAGGGGTTGGCTAGCAGGTAATGTCGATACTTCTAAAGTGCAAAGACCATACCTAGGGCTTCTCTTTCGGTGGTCGAATAGTTTCTTTCAGCCTTATTTAGTTTTCGACTACTGTATATGATAGGATAGTCCATCCCATCATCCCCTGGTTGTGTCAGTATTGCACCTATTGCTATTCCGGATGCATCGATATGCACATGAAATTTGGTTGACCAATTTGGGAATTTGAGTATAGGGGCTTCGACCAGTTTTCTTTTCAGTTTGTCGAAAGATATTTGGCACTCTTCTGTCCATTTAAACTCTATATCGTCCTTTAATAGTTCTTCTAAAGGGTAGTTCATGTATGAATAGTGTCGTATGAACTTCCTATAATATCCTGTATGGCCCAATAACACTCGAACCTGTTTAGGGTTTATTGGGGGCTTCAGGTTGAGGATGATTTTAATTTTAGCAAAGTCGACCTTGATCCCTTCCTTACAGACAATATGTCCGAGGAGTATGCCTATGGGTGTCATAAAGATACATTTCTTAATATTCAAGGAAAGTTGTATATCCTAAGCCATTTCTTAATATTCAAGGAAAGTTGTATATCCTAAGATACATCTTTCCAGCATAATCCTAAGCCATGTGCAGTGATCCTTCAGGGTGGATTAGATTGTCCAGTCGTCAAAGTATACTGCCATGGTTTTATAGATATATTCTTAGAATGTTTTGACTACAATTCAAGAGAATACTGCCGGTGCATTCTTCAACCCAAAGGGCATAACTCTGTAGGCAAAGGACCCAAATTCACATACAAAGGTTGTTTTCTTTTGATCCTCTTTTTCTATGGGTACTTGATTGTAGCCTGAAAATCCATCTGTAAAGGAGTAACATTCATGTCCTACAACTTCATTCAAGATTTCATCAGCATAGGGTGTGGGGAATGGATCTGTGAGTGTGACTTTGTTGAGCTCCCTAAAGTCGACACAAATTCTTAACCTGGTCGGATCATGTTTCTTAGGCTGAACGACCATGGGACTTTCCCATTCTGACTGGTCTATAGGGTAGATGATCCCTGCTGCTAACATGTTGTCTATTTCCTTCTTAACTATCTCCTTGTACTTGTGAGCTAGTTTATAAGGTCTTTTCTTGATAGGCCAGACATCAGTTTTCGTATCTATTTTCATTTCACCCATTTCCTGAACTAACCCTTTGAGGTCTTTATAATCTCTGGAAAATACATCCTGGAATTCTTTAAGTAAGGTCACTATTTCTGCGATCTGTTGTTCACTCCAATAGTCACCAATCTTTGCGATTTTGGGACGGTCGTCATTTGAAATGTCAACCTCCTTAGTTTTCAAATTTGTATCTAACCACTCTGGTGCTTGTGCTTCATTGATCAGTCGACTTCCTTCTGTGACTTGTGAAAATGTAGCAGGGAAGTCGGCTACAGTCATTCTGTCGATGTCTGGTTTGTTGTTGGTCGCGACCCGTAGAATTGAATAGATAGGTTTTGTAGTTTCAGCGTGGTTGGATTTCCACCTGAAGCTCTTTCCTTCTGTTTGTTCATTTTCTAACTATAACCGGGTCGACTCGACTTTTGATCCGGTGTGGATGATGTTACAGTTCTGGATCTGGTGATGGTTTTGATAGGGTAGTTTTTCTGTCGGTTGGAGAAAGTGTTGGATTTGTGTTTCTGGCGCGGCTAAGTGTTTATTTTGAGGTTCGAACTTAAAGTATTTAATGAAATTTTCCTTTAGTTCATGCCAGAAGAAGGTTTCTCCCCTAGCTTCTTCCATCTTATACCACTTACTAGGTAAGTCGTCGAGGGTTGATGGGAACAAGTGTGGCCAGGCTCTTTCATCCTTATGTCCAAGTCTTCTCCACTCTTTTTCACAAGTCCTAATGTGGTCTTCTGGGTTTTGACCCTGTGTGAAGATAGGGATTTGGGCTTCCTGTGTTAACTTTTTCCCTCCAAACCGTTCGACAAAGTAAGTTGAAGCAGTGGTCCAGGTCTGTAGTTTTGACTGATGGGTATCCCACCATCTAGCGGCTTGACCTGTGAATGTTTCCACTAAACTTTGAAGTCGGCCATGTTCTCCAATGTTTTTAGATACTTGCTCGACATGTAGGACTGGGGATTCCCTTTCCTTATACCTTGGTGTTTGTGGGGTATGTACGTTGGTCGGTTGTAGGGTAGGGCGTTCTTTGAGTTTCTTTTCAAAGAGCTTAGGGATAATGGAGACTACAAAGCACTATTGGGTGGGTTTTTTCTGTACTTTTTGTATAGTCCAGCACCCGTTTGCTTGTGTTTCATAATTTTCCATCTCCCAATCATATAATTCAGCATCTGAATTATAGCCAACTGAGTCTGAGTTACCTAAGTAAATTTCCCCTTGGGCGTTTGGTTCTGTATAGTCCAGATTGTTGTGGATCTGGTAGAGTTGTCTAACATCTACTTCCTCATCAATTGGTTCAGTCCACAGTTGTCCATGGGAAGGATTAATGGGTACAATGACCTTATGACCATTCCCTTTAAGTTTGATTCTTTCCTTGTCTAGGGATATAGATGCTTTCATCTTTCGTCCCCAAGGTCGACCTACTAGGGCTGGGAAAGAAATAGAACCTTCCTTTGGGTCGATAATTTCAAAATCAACCTTGGTCAAGATTCCCTTAATGGTTGTGTCAACATCTCTCCAAACCCCAATGGGTTCAATGAGACCTTGGTCGGCTAGTTTTAGATAGATGCCTGACTCATAGAGTCGAGGTTTACCCATCTGTTCCCATGTATGCCTGGTCATAATATTTACTTGAGACCCGAAATCGAGCACTACCTGTCGGACATGGTATCCTTCGATTTCCAGGTCGACAAGTGGGTCGACATCGTTTTTATCCTTTTGGTTTAAGCTACAAATGTTTTTAGTTTGTTTTTCCCTTGTGGTATCTTTTAGTGTGTGCAATAAGTCAATGAATTGGGCAACTGATTTGTCTATTTGGATGAGATGAGTTAATTGTTGTGTCGTGCTAAGTCGACTGGTAAGGCTGTCTTCTTGTTGTGCAATGTCTTGAAAGAGATGTGTGGCTTCTTGATAAGTTTGTTTTTCCTTCAGGGGATCCGGATAACCATTTGTGTTTTTAATTTTACTAATTTGGGGGTTATCAGGCCCCGTTTTTGTGCCTTGACGAGTGACAATATGCAGATTTTTAGTGGTTAATATATCATGCTTTTGTACACAAGACAAGACATTAACATTCTTCTTATTATTGATCTTTTCTAACATGGTAGGAAAATCGTCCAGAGAGTGATCACCTACTCCGCAATGCGTACAGAATTTAAGGTCAGTTCTGTCCTTGTATGGATAGTCTGCACATCTGTGCCCTTCTTTATAGCAGATGAAGCATTATGTGGGTCAACGAGTTCGTATATCGCGATTCCCGATGAATCGACCTCTTCCTTCATATCTCTATTGGCGATTGTCGTACCGACATTCATATCATCGGTCGTTGTGTCCTTTCCCGTTCTAGTTGTTGGTATTATTTTGCTCATTGCTCTGCGCCACTGCATTTGTCTAGTAGATGGCCTGATAGTTCTGTCTATTTTTTAGGTTGAGTTTACAGTCGGCCGTATTGTGACTTGTTGTCTCACAAATAGCGCACCGGGAAGCTTTTGCATTCTTCATGTTAAATGCACATTCCTTTGTGGAATGATCTCCGGTCTCCTGGAAAATATCGCAAAAGACTTTAGTTTGCACAAATCGGACATCTTGTCGGCTGTATTCAGCTCGACAATTATCTTTCAAATGTTCGGCCGTCAAACATTTCATACACCATATTTCTTGATTTTTGAGGGACAATTCTTTCAAGGACTTCTGTACACTTTCCAGCTATTCTTCTATCCTGTGGTCCGTCGGATAGGCAGGTATATCTTCGTCCATTTCCACCTGCAGAGATTTAGTCAGTGCATCTTCATAGGTTCATAGGTCTTGAAGGTTTCTAGACTAATGTGTCAACGAATTTTTTGTGATAAGCCTGCAAGAAACCATTGAATTAGCAATTGTTCGTCAATAACATAATCTAATTGACTCAACAGGTCCTTCCAGCATTTGTCATAATCGTGGACAATTTCCCCTGGCTTTTGCTGCGTTGTCTTGAGCTTTTTGGCGGCTAGGTGCTTAGCGTCTGGGGTCTTAAAAAAGGATAAGAACTGTGCTTTAAGTTCATCTTTCATTGCTCTAGGTTGCCGTTCTGAAAAGGTCATATACCAGGTCAGAGCCCTTTTCCGTAAGGCTCCTGCTAACTGAGCCATCTGTCGGTCTTCATCCTTCACCTGGTTTGCATCCCAGAGGGACTCACAGACGAACCAATGTCGTCTGGGGTCTTCATCCCCCTCCTATAGAGGAATGTGGGCATTTCCGTGACCCATGTCTGATTCCCTGTCACTGCTATCCAACGGCGGAGGAGGTGGGGGTGTGGGTGGTGGTGAAAGAGGTGGGGTCGTTGATATAGTCGATCCTGAGGAGTTTTGGTCAATGAAACTTGTGCCTCCGTCGATGGTCGATTTTGCGTTGTATAGTGGATTGTTGTGGATTTGTATTGTCGATAGTCCACTGGAACTTTGCGAGCTCAGGTCTGACTCTTGGATTTCTTCAAAAGCTGTATGTGGCAGGGGGGGTGCTCCTTCATGTGTCGATAAGAGCAAGTGGATACTCCGAAAGGATGGTGCCATTTGAAAGGTCACCCAATTTCCTTCGAACGATCGGCATATAACAATATGTTGTCCTGGGAATGGTTCGTCACCTAGTTGGCTCCAGATAGTAATGTCACCAGCTCGCAGTCGGAGGTTGTCTTCAATAATAGTCTGTATTGTGGTACGCAGATTTACTGGGGAAAGGGTTACTCCTTGGTCGGGGATAGTTATTTGGAGAGCTTCAAGCTGCTCTATCCACACTTCTTCTTCCATGGGGGCCACCTCCTCTTCTACGCCCTCTCCGTTTCTGTCATGACCCGACTCTGGCGGAATCTCGTCCTGGTCGGTCTCACTAGGGTTTTGTCTTTGCTGCAGCTCTGCTGCTCTTTCTCGTATGGATTCCCTTTGCTGTTGTCTTTCGTCCCTTTCGATTTTATTAATGTCTGACATACTGTCCTACAATACTATACCGTCGAGTTCCCTTCGGTCGAATTTTCATTACTGGTGCCACCCTATCGGCTTTAGGTCGACCTGGATCCACTATACTCTACCTTCGACACATGACCAGCTACTCCCCCATAGCCTACCCGATGCTTTTTAGAAAGCCCGGATAGTTCGAATCACTTACTCAGGAAGTATTCCCACTCCCTTTCTACAATAAAATTCTCCCACTTCCTCTGCTTTTTTGCCTAGTTGGTGTTTGGTGGCTGTTCACACAGGGGTGGTCTAGGTTCGATGATGTGTCCTGCTCCTTTCTCTATCAAGAATTTGAACAGCAAGGTTGGTAAGGTGCACAAGAATTGGTCGGTGAAATCTGTGTAGAATTGTTCTTTGACAGTTTCCACTGACGTCCTGTCTTCGATCGCTCGCTCCTCACAGAAGTCGTCGGCGATTTTCTCAAACCACTCCAACAGATTTGTTCGTCCTCCTCAGAATAGTTTGTCTAGCAACTGCTATTCTTTAGTCGCATCTGGTCTTCTCATCCAGAAGCTGCTTCAACAGTTGTGGCACTGATTCGACAAACTTCTCATGCGTCTCCGTAAAAAATCTTGCCTTGGCTTCTGCGACTGTTAATCTGTTTCGTCGTGCGTAATTTTTCAAGTAGTTCACAACTTTGCGGTCCCACCAGTCCTTGATCTCCTGCTCTGGTATCATATGTGAGCATATATCTTAGGCATGTACTACCAGCAATGGAACCAATGTTGTAATCTAACAGATCACATAAGGTTACCAATAATACATACTAAAACATACATAAATATAAACAGAGACAAGAGATAAGAACAGATAGAAAGGAACAGATTCTATTATCACAATGAGTTCATACAAGGCACAGAACTGAACTGAGTTCTTTGTTTGTCTCAACAGCCTAATATATACAATTTGGAAACAGTTACAACATAACTACCTGTTGGTTCGGTGAACCGACACGACTGTTAGTTAGCCGACTTAATTAACTAGTTTAATTGGCCGTCCGACTTGGTCGGACCATCGACTTAGTCGGCTGATCGACTAAGTCGGTCTTTGTTCAAGTCGACTTCGTCAACTTGTTCCTTCTACAAGTATACCCCAATAACTGTTAACTCTAATAGCAACCTTAGCATTGCACCTCATGATTTTGATCATGACTGGACAAATACAGTATCAATGAGTGGCTATTGGTCCCCTTTTTATAGAACAAATCATGGGAAGAAAATTGTCTGGAGTGTTGCTACTGGATTTGAACAGTCTCATGGCTCTCATCCTTTCTTAGGTTTATCAGCCTATGTTCTTCTGAGTCAGGAAAATATTCTTAACCGAGTTTTAGAATACTTTATGATCAATGATTCCATGTTAGACATATGTGCAAAAAACAAGCTCTGTCATCAGCTGGTATCCCTGTTGACAGCTATGAAACAGTATCCGAATCTCCTTTCAATATTGATGGGATCTTTCCTGGAAAGTGACAGAAGTGATAGTTCCAATCATAAAATTGGAAGTGATGGTTCTTTAATTGGTAAAATGAAGAACATATATGATCAATCCAAAATTATCATGAGAAAATTCCCAGGAGGAATTGATGACAAAAATGTAGAAGCTGATGTTGGCATTGCAAAATGTCTCTTGGAATGCTACGAGGGATTGGCAGAAGCAGCTCAGAACAAAACATCTAGGAGATCACCTTCAACCCATGGAAAGCCTAACTCCAATGTGTGTGCATCTGCAGCATAATATTGGGGTCTCTCTTAGGACTTAGTAGCAAGGAGTGTTTGTAAATATGATTTGAATTTCACGTGTTTGTAAGCATGACTATGTTTATCTATGATTTTTTATTTTTCCAAAGCTGAATAATGCTGCTACTTCTGCAATTTGTTGACTTTCTGCATATGTTGAACTTTACAGACTTCCACTGCTGCTGGTATTAGTGGCTCAAGCCAGCACCTCCCAATTGTAAAATTATTCAAAATCATTGTCTAAAAAATTATCTTGAAAAGGTTTTCGCAAAAAGTTGTTATCCATCTTTTGAATAATTTATATCTGAATTTGGAATCATCAGATGAAAAATCTTATTCTATAAGTGCAGGTCAGCTTGAATGTGATATAATTGCTTACTTATTTTCAGTATTTTTTTCAAGTCTAGGAGAGGTTGAGGTTGATGATATCGATTTGTCTTTTTTCTGAATCATGTTATTTTAAGCATTTGATGAGTTTTGGAACCATTCTAGAACATAACTACTGTATAGTCAACAAATATGAATCATTTGGGCATATTGATTTAAAACTGGGAATCACTAACAATGTAAATTCTCCTTCCTTTTGGCAAGCACTATAGATCAATATTTGGAAACTCTGAAATCTAGCTGCCTCCATTGAGGATGGTACAAGAAGTAGCAGTGAAGTCTGAAGAATTGATTTCTCCCTTCAATTGTCCAATTTTTGGTTCTACATATCTAAAAGTATTCTTACAGTTTCCAGAATCCATAGCATTTACTTTCTTATTGATAATAACACCTTTATTGGTTTTATGTCCAATCTATCCACCTGCAATATGTCTGTCTTATTTGAGCAAGGCAACTTTTTGTGACTTAACATCATAGTAGTTTAATATAATCAAGTCATGATTCTCTCTAGTTCTGCAGAGAGAAGGATGCACAAATTTTAGATGGTGCACTTGGTCTATATGGATTTTGTGATAATATTGTTTTCATAGTTTAACACCCTACCCTCTCTTCTTTTGGGGCAAGTTGTAACTCACTTCTGAATAGCTTGTGCTGATCAATTTATGTGTTGGATGATCATGTTCCATATCACATTTTGAATCATTACAAGAGTGTTTTGGAGTTGGTTAAATATATTTGGGCTTCTATTTAAACTTACCTTCTTTTGTACCATAGATGATTTCATACTGATAAGAGTTCTATTTCGTTGTGATATGCTTCAAAGCACAGATTTAGATGATGAGGTGTTGTTTGATGCCACACAAGGTCTAATGAAAAGGCTTGCAATAGAAGCATATGAATTTTCCATGGTAATTCCAATAAGAAAACTTGTAAATGTAGTTCTTAGAGAATGTTAGTCCATTGGTTTTGACTGCTATGTTGTCATTTTTCCACTGAAAAGGTGAAAACAAAAGCTAGGATTATGGAGGGTGACATAGGTAAAGCACTTTGTCGTGAAACTGTAAGAATCAATCACGTTGCACTTGTAATGGGAACAAGAGGACTGGGGATAATCAAGAGGTAAGACCCTTTTATTTTGAATACTCTACATCTCCTTGTAAGCTTAAAGTTGTGTTTAAAACTTAGAGCATATCTGAAATGTGAGTATGCTATTTTTGGTTCAAATGTTTTGTTGTTTCTGACATTTTCTATGGTTTGAAGTGTATTGCAAGGGAGTGTGAGTGAGTACTACTTTCACCATAGCAGCTTCCCTATAGTGATTGTTCCTCCCAAAGGTAAAGTTCATTTACATTTTGTTTTATCCTTATCAAATTGAAAGTAGTTGTTATGCATGGAGGTCTGGACCTACATACAACATTCTATTTTCATACAGAAACTTATATCCAAGTCATGTTGTTGGTTTTCAAAAGGATTCAACCTTTAAAAAAGTAGCAGTAAATATAGTTTCACATCCAAGTGTGTCGTTTATCATGAATTCTACGAATAGAATAACGATATAACCATGATTATGATAAACAATCATAGCAGATCAATAATATTATCATCAAACAAAATAACAGTAATGAAATAATGAAAACAATAGCAACATACACACTATAGTGTTTGGTCGAGCTTGTTCCAACAGGGTTGCTGAGCTATACAGACCAGGAAATCCAGTGTGTTAATGCAATATATTAACATGGTGTGAATGAGTCAGATATGCCAAAAAGAATAGGCACTTGTGCTTCCCCTCGTTCTTGCTTATGCCATTCTCTTGCTACTTGTGCTTCACCTTGATCTTGCAGACAAGATTATTTTACCTTATACAAACGAGTAGTCTGAGTGACTCTAATATCTAGCTACCTCCATTGAGGATGGTACAAGAAGTAGTAGTGAAGTCTGAAGAATTGATTTCTCCCTTCAATTGTCCAATTTTTGGTTCTACATATATAAAAGTATTCTTACAGTTTCTAGAATCCATAGCATTTACTTTCTTATTGATAATAACACCTTTATTGGTTTTATGTCCAATCTATCCACCTGCAATATGTCTATCTTATTTGACCAAGGCAACTTTTTGTGACTTAACATCATATTAGTTTAATATACTCAAGTCATGATTCTCTCTAGTTCTGCAGAGAGAAGGATGCACAAATTTTAGATGCTGCACTTGGTCTATATGGATTTTGTGATAATATTGTTTTCATATTTTAACACCCTACCCTCCCTTATTTTGGGGCAAGTTGTAACTCACTTCTGAATAGCTTGTGCTGATCAATTTATGTGTTGGATGATCATGTTCCATATCACATTTTGAATCATTACAAGATTTTTTTTGGCATTGGTTAAATATATTTGGGCTTCTATTTAAACTTACCTTCTTTTGTACCATAGATGATTTCATACTGATAGGAGTTCTATTTTGTTGTGATATGCTTCAAAGCACAAATTCAGATGATGAGGTGTTGTTTGATGCCACACAAGGTATAATGGAAAGGCTTGTAATAGAACCATATGAAGTTTCCATGGTAATTCCAATAAGAAACCTTGTAAATGTAGTTCTTAGAGAATGTTAGTCCATTGGTTTTGACTGCTATGTTGTCATTTTTCCACTGAAAAGGTAAAAACAAAAGCTAGGATTATGGAGGGTGACATAGGTAAAGCACTTTGTAGTGAAACTATAAGAATCAATCCCACTGCACTTGTAATGGGAACAAGAGGACTGGGGATAATCAAGAGGTAAGACCCTTTTATTTTGAATACTCTGCAACTCCTTGTAAGCTTAAAGTTGTGTTTAAAAGTTAGAGCATATCTGAAATGCGAGTATGCTATTTTTGGTTCAAATGTTTTGTTGTTTCTGACATCTTCTATGGTTTGAAGTGTATTGCAAGGGAGTGTGAGAGAGTACTAATTTCACCATAGCAGCTTCCCTATAGTGATTGTTCCTCCCAAAGGTAAAGTTCATTTACATTTTGTTTTCTCCTTATCAAATTGAAAGTAGTTGTTATCCATGGAGGTCTGGACCTGCATACAACATTCTATTTTCATATAGAAACTTGTATCCAAATCATGTTGTTGGTTTTCAAAAGGATTCAACCTTTAAAAAAGTAGCAGTAAATATAGTTTCACAACCAAGTGTGTCGTTTATCATGAAGTCTACGAATAGAATAACGATATAACCATGATTATGATAAACAATCATAGCAGATCAATAATATTATCATCAAACAAAATAACAGTAATGAAATAATGAAAACAATAGCAACATACACAATATAGTGTTTGGTCGATCTTGTGCCAACAGGGTTGCTGAGCTATAAAGACCAGGAAATCCAGTGTGTTAATGCAATATAGTAACATGGTGTGAATGAGTCAGATATGCCAAAAAGACTAGGCACTTGTGCTTCCCCTCGTTCTTGCTTATGCCATTCTCTTGCTACTTGTGCTTCACCTTGATCTTGTAGACAATATTATTTTACCTTATACAAACGAGT
>LPNX010525306.1:0-51963 GCA_001517045.1 Pseudotsuga menziesii | reverse complement strand
CTTCACAGATTGCACTATGTATCCAGGTTTCTACCTGTGCAGTCGAGCATAATTGTTTTGTGGATTCGTTGATTATCTTTCCTATTGAAATCCATTTCCTGGTTTAGAGTTGAGTTTTTCTTTTCTTAGGTACTAAATAGTTGTAGATTTATCCATTCAAGTTTAATTTTAACCAATTCTTAAATTGAATTTGTTAGATTAGATTTTATTATTTTGCATATGATCTTGGTTATTGTTGTTAGCTGTTGAACAAGATAAATAATTTGCTTCATTGTTTTTCTACTTTACAAGTGATATTTTTTTATTGGATTTTGCAGGAGTGAGATTAACTTATAAGTGGGCCATTGAGTATGAAGAGTGTGCTATTGAAGATTTTTCATTCAGTATGAAGAACCCGATGTTAAGGCTTTCAAGCTGCTAAGTGTGGTTTTGAAGCTGCTAACGTGGGATCTAAGTATGGTTTAGTGTTGAGTATGGTTTTGAAGCTGTTGACGTGGGATCTAAGTATGGTTTTGCAGCCAAGTGCAAGTATGATGGTTTAGCCATTGTAATATTTTGAAAAGTGATGATTTCCCTGTAAAGTTATATGGAAATTAATATGAGTATTTGAGAAAACTCATATTTATTGTAATACTTTTGACATCTCATATAATATAATTTGTGGTTTAAAACTTATATATATGGTTGTACTTTATGTTATGTATCAATGTTGTAATTATTAACTAATTAATGTGACATTGTATGATTTACATGTGTAATAGATATTATTTACAAGTGTTATAATTAATTATAATGTGGCATTGCATAATTCACAAGTATATTAGATGAGAATAAATGTATGATTCTTTTTTTTAATTAAACATAATATTATATTAAAATTTTATATTGATTAATAATGGACACCATTCAAACTACTAAAATATAATGACCACACATAAAGCGACTAAAAATGACTAAATTAGTGACCAATAATTGAGAGATATGTGACCAAACAATGAGATATAAATGACAAAAAAAATGACCAAAATTCGCATATCAATGATAAAAAAACTGTTTTGGTGGCTAATTTATGGTCTTTTATTACGCGACCAAATTTGGTCATATTCTAGCTTGTCATGTGGTCATTAATTTGGTCATGAATGTGGTCATTAATTTGGTCATAAATGTGGTCATATAATTGGTCATTGATTCAAATACATGACCAAATCAATGACCAAATATATGACCAAATTAATGACCAACCGACAAGCTATAAATGACCAAAATAAAAATGACCAATTTTGGTCGCGTAATAAAAGACCGTAAATTAGCCACCAGCGATCACCAAACCAAAAGTGGTCATTGATATGCGAATTTTGGTCATTTTTTTGGTCACTAATCTCTCATTTTCCACTAGTGCACTGTCCACCGTCCTGACATGGGGCACCACCTATGCCACCACAAATCGGTTGACCATATCAGAGTTTCTTTTAAGCTCTTTTCTAACTCCTAAAAGAATGAAAAGATTGCCGAGCGCAGTTGCTTCCTTCACTCCTTGTTAAAGTATAGGAAAGGGTGTCTACATCGTCTCATTTACCTCCTTTTGTGGACCATGTAGACCATCAAATGAAAAGGACCACCTTGGCATATTCAAGCCAATACCGTTTCCCTCTACATACATTTATGCTTTCTTGGGCAGAGGGGCCGAACTTTACAAAAAGCTCACCATGGGTTGTCGTTAAGCTCTTTTCCAGCCTTCTCATTAATAAAATATTGCCAAGCAAACTTGGTTTTGTTCATGATCGTAAAATTATCTGAATGACCGTCCATTCAGTATAGGTTTAACCTTTTCTGACCTCATTGGACTACCAATGGTAAAGAAGTCTCTCATCCCCTACAGGATGGGCGATCTCTCCTATGTATACTTTTATCCTTTTTCAAGCATAGGAGACTACCAACGAAAAAGAGCCCCCACTGGAGTCTTCTTCGTGCTTTCAGGCTCTCTAAAATTGAAAGCACCATCTAGCATTTACTTTCTCAAGCTTGCCAAAAATCCACGAGACCGTATCACAACGGTGTCTTTAGACACCACCCCACAGAAAACAGTTTGGCAGCATTCCCACTTTGGGTAGCCTTTGTTCAGAGTACTCTGCAATGTGTCTTCCTTGGATCCCATCAATATCAAAAGTGTCTACCTCCCCCAAGTATTTTCCATCTGCAATAACATTCTTGGTATTACAACTATGCTCCTATTCTCGTGAGTCAGTTTCATTTGCTTCCTGGTCCACCCTACCGTCATACTTTGAAAAAAACAATTTTGAGTCTACTACACTCCCCCTTCCCCTGTTCAACTCTTTCCCTTCCCTCCCCCACCCCCCATTCAGTGGGTCAGTCCGCAGATTGTCTCACATCTTTCAGTTATCTCCCTCGTGCTTCTGGTTAAGGAAACACCATTGCCTTGACCTGGGACAGGTCTCCCTCTATTGATGACAACACACATATTCCAGAGGATAGACCCAGATGTCCCTATATCTTGGTTTCATTAACCTCATTGATGAGTTCCTCGGACCACTTGAGAGGAGTCCTTAGTGCCTCTTGGGATGGGTTTTTCTCATGTACTCGACTCCAGCTACATCATCACACTGTTGAGACTTGTACAGGGTATTGATCTATGTAGTATTTGGTTGAAGACCCCAGATGTCACCTAAATCTGGCACATTGATGAGTCTATTAGAGGGACCTAAACAGGTTATGTCCCTTATGATTTCTAGGCTGCGTTGGAGATAATGTTCAGAAGCCCCAGCGGTGCTTCTGTATAGATTTATGATTGATGCAGCATACTTGTACCACAGAGACTCTGACTCTCAATCAGTAAGTACATACAGCTATGTACCATTCCATATCTAGCAGGCTATCAGTCATGAATATATAGCATTCCATGAGAATTCCATGGGTCCAATGTAGCAGTTCTTCATATCAGTATTGTATTCATCGTCTCATTGAGGCAAACACTATGTATCATTAGTTGTATATGATCAGCTCTTGTATTATAGAGCATAGATCACATTATTATTTCGACATTGTTACGAGCATGGGAATGCCTGCCTCATCCATATACATGTCACACATTATTTGTATCTCACCCATTGACGGGAACCATATTAATACAAAAAGCAAAAGCCACCATGCCCCAGCCCAAGAAGCACCACCTCTCCGCAGAAAATCCTTTGATTTTCCTCGGCCATACGGCGAGCTACTGCCCTAACACATTAGGGGACAATTTGTTAACCCAAAAAATCCCTCACTTAGCTCTATATGGCCTACACACCCAAGGACGCCCATGCACGACCCTCATTTCACCCAATTGGACCCCCACACCCTCAAAAAGGCTTAAGAATGAGCAAAAGGGCTTAAAAGCCCTAAAAAAGAGCCTAAATAGTTCTCCTAGGGGCTAAAGCCTCCAAAAAGGGGCTAAAACCCTCAACAAAGCTAAAAACCCCAAAAGGAGCTAAAGATAGGGAAAAAGGGGCTAAAAGCCCAAAAAAGGGGCTAAAGTCCCAACCAGGGGCTTAAAACCCTAAAAAGCCCCAAAAAAGCTATAAATAGAGGGGTGGGGGTCACTCTCAAAACTTCTCCCTTGCATACTGTTATGCTGCTCGAGTGGATGCCTTGAGACCATTTTCCTCTCAAGCCACCCACACTCCCTCTCATCCATCTTCCCTTTGAGCCATAGCTCCCCCATTGCCAAGAGAGGTGCTTCTCCAAGCTAGGGCATGGTGGCCCATTTCCAACAAAAGAAGGTATAATTTTTGTTTTGTTTTGTTTATTTGAGTTTTCCTAACATCTACTTGCTTGCAGGTTTATGGCCTAACATGTTCTTACAGGTCTCCATGGTTGTATGCAGGGTCTTGGAGATCTTTAACCCATAACCTTGTGTGCAGAGGGGTTTCGTTTTTCTTTGATTTCTTTCTGTATTTTAGTTCTATTTATTTTTCTTTGCATCCAGCACTAGGAACCTATCCTTCTGTCCTATAGACGGAAGGTAGCCACTCCTGCCCTGTAGCAAGGGAGAAATCCCTGCTACAGTCTGTATCAATTTTAGAGACTTGAATAAGGTTTGTCCCAAGGAAAACTTTCCTACTCCACATATCGATCAGATTATTGAAAACAATGCTGGAAGCGTCATCTTCTCATTTATGGATGGATTTTCTGGCTATAATCAAATTGAGATATTACCCACCAATCAGCACAAGACGACATTAATTTGCCCATGGGGAACGTTTGCATATAGGAATTTACCTTTTGGATTGAAAAATGCTGGAGCCACTTTCCATCGTGTGATGTCCTATGTGTTTCATGATATTAAACATATTGTTGAACCATACCTTGATAACCTCCCTGCTCATTCACAGCGATGGGAGGACCATCCTGGTCATCTTAGAGATTTATTCCTAAGATGTCGTCATTATAATATACGGCTCAACCCGCATAAATGTGTTTTTTGTGTTGAGATGGGATGTCTGTTAGGTTTTGTGGTCCCTAAGGATGGCATCCGGATAGACCCTTTGAAAATTTCCACCATTTTAGCTCTACTAGCCCCAACCAATATTCTCGAACTCCAAAGTTTGCAAGGGAAGGAAAAATTTCTCCGCCGTTTCGTGTGTAATTTTGCAAAGAAAACAAATGGTTATATGTTTCTCCTCAAGAAGGACACTCCATTTTTCTACGATGACCAAGCCCAATGCACCTTTGATAATCTCAAACATGCTCTGACTCATTCACCCATGATACACCCCTCGGATTATACAAAGGAATTTTTCTTGTATATTGATTCCTTTGCTACTACCATCGCCATGGTTTTGGTGTAGGAAAATCCCAATGGTCTTGAGCACATGATTTAATATGCTAGTAAGAATCTTATGGATTCCAAAACCCGATATTCACGCGTGGAGAAGTTAGCATTGGCCACGGTCATTGCTGTACAAAAGTTTTGTCACTACATTTTGCTCCACACAACCACTTATTGGTAGACCAGAACCTTATGTATTACATCCTGACTTGTCAGGTGCTCGGGGGAAAGTACTCATGATGGATAGTCATACTACAGGAGTTTGATCTGGAATTTTCCAAAGCCACATCAAAGAAATCCTTAGTCTTTGCTGAGCTCATGTGTGATCTTCCCTGTGCTTTGATGGAATCTGAGCCCAGTGATGCATTTCCTGATGAATTTCTATTCCTGATAAGCACTACTGATCCATGGTATGGAGATATGCTAATTTATCTCCAAACACAAAGATTTCAGCCAAATCTATCCCGTGACGATGGTCGTTGTATCCGTCACCATGCGAAATAATGGCTCATCATGAATGATACCTTGTATAGACGTGGGATTGATTCTATTCTCCGGCCATGCCTCACCCATGAGGAAGCTGAACATGTGTTGAATGATTGCCACTATGGAGCATGTGGCAGTCATTTATCTGGGATGGCTACAACCCAGAAAATCCTTCCCGTTGGCTATTTCTGACCTTCAGTCTTTAAAGACTGTCATGAGGTTTTTAAGAAATGCCCACCTTGTCAACATTTTTATTCCCAAAAGTGCTCACATCCCGCTCTTCTACACCTCATCATTGTCATTGGCCCATTTGCCAAATGGGGAATTGATTATATGAATTGTAAGCCTACCTCAGCGGGGGGGCATGGTTATATCATCGTAGCCGTTGACTATTTTAGAAAATGGGCTAATGCCATTCCTACATATGCGAAAGATGGTAAGATTGCCACTCTTTTCCTGTTCAATCATATCATAGCTAGATTTGGAGTCCTGCAGTCCATTGTTACTGATCACGGATCACATTTTTGTAATCAAATGATGGAGGAACTAAGTGCCAAGCTAGGTTTTCGCCATGAAAACTCTTTGCCATATTATCCACAAGTTAATGGTCAGGTAGAGCCCATTAACAAAGTTTTGTAAACTATGCTTCGTCAGATGGTTGGAGATCACAAATCCAACTGGCACCACATCCTTTTCTCCACTCTTTGGGCTTACAGAAATTCAGTGCAAATAGCTGCTGGGTTCACATCTTTCCAGCTTGTCTATGGACTCGAAGTTGTCTTACCAGTTCAATGTCAGATTCCATCCTTAAAACTTGCCGTCGAACTTCTCCCAGACACTTCCACAGAGGAAGAGAGATTTTTGTACTTGAATAACCTTGATGACACTTAGAGAGATGCTACCTTGGATAATGAGGCACATAAGAAATGCGTCAAGGAACAGTATGATAAATCCATCCAACCTCATGCCTTTAATGAGGGTGACCTAGTTTTGACTTACGACCAGAGATATGACAAACTAGGGAAAGGAAAGTTCGAGTCCATGTGGTATGGTCCTTTCGTCATTTCTAAAGTTTTAGAGAAAGGGGCCTACGAGCTCATTGACTACGATGGAATCCCTTTAGGGAAACCTCGCAATGGGTTGTACTTGAGGAGTTACTATGCCTAGGTCTTTCTTGGATAGTATCTTGTATATATGTATATTTCTTGACTTTCAGTGTGCTTTTAGCATTTTCAATATGGTTTTGAGTTTAGTTTCCGCATATGTTTATACCATGCTTTGGTCATGTAGATGGATTTATACGGCTTCGCTGATGGTTCTTTCCGCCACACCTTGAATCTTCCCTCAACTACATGGGTCCTCTATTCCCCAACTGAAGATTTGGTCAGTTTAGGAGAGGTTTGTATTGGTCCTGCTACCAACATCATCAGTGAGTATCAAGCAGTCATAGGTCTTCTTACTGAAGCTGCCTCCCAAGATGTTTGCAATCTGGTAGTCTTGATGGACTCACAATTCATGGTTTGTCATCTAAAACATGTTTATACCATTAGAAATCTTGTGCTTCTCCGCCTCTTCTGGAGGGTACGCTTGTTAGAAAGGTCATTTGAAACCATCACCTATAGGCATATCCCTAGGGAACACAATGTAGTTGCTGACTCATTAGCTAATTACATCCTAGATTGGCATATTTCCCATTCATAACATTAAAATCAAACATGGTCCATTGTAAATAAAGAATTAAAGACACATAAAAATCATGTAAAATAAATCCACCATTTGAGACATATAAACACCAGGTAAAAGTCTGTATATACATATTTATATATATGAACATGTTTACAAAAAATAGGTCATGAGACCTCATCTAAAGCACGTAGGATTTCAGGTAAAAATCACCATACAAAATCTTGAAGATATCAACCTTCAGTAGACACATCATGCATACAACATCTAGTGATGCTCATGGTAGCACATCACTACCCGGGCTACTCTACGTAGCAGACTACTAAACCGACCCAATACTCCTATTGTAGGTCTCTGATACCTCAGAGGAAGGTCATCAATGGAAGCGTTAGGGATGTCTAGAGTCAACCTCTCTAGGTTTTCCTCTAACTCCTTGGTCACATCATCTCTCTATGGTACGAAGCGGGCTCTAGCTCATCTATCCAATGTGGAAGCTCCCCCAAGTCATGCTGCTCCAACGTCTGCATAAAAATATTCAGGTCTCATTACTTAACATAAAAATATAAAACATTAAAAACATAAAAACACTATTTCTATTTTAGGGTTTCTCGCTTCTTACCGAGGTCACCCCACTATCCACCAGGTGGGAGTGGTAGGTCAGGGTCTCCGCTAAAGTCTGTACCTACATAAGCATAATCCTCCACCATGAGGATCTGATCTCTCAGCCATCTAAAGAACGGGTTACAGAACTTCACCTTCCCCCTACCCATTCCAGTACGGGCCATAATCCGAACCCACCTATGCATGCGAGGGTCCCACGCTCTCAGCTCTGTAAATACCACCTGGGGTCTCATCTGTGGTACCCACTTGAAGAAGAAGAGGGATATAATGGAACCAAAACCAAACTGCTTCAGTTCCCCCTACCAACACTTAGTCAGTTGATCCTTGAATATCGGAAGTAGGGCTTCCACCCAGTTGAATACTGTAGGTGCCATGGCCTCTATGGCATAGAGCATGTGTTCCCTAGAAGCCTGGTGCACTCCCTAGCTTCCCGCCACTCTCTACATCATAAACAAGATAGTCCGCAGAGGTCTGTCCAGCACTGCCTTATGGGGATTTTCTTCCCCGATGTCCTCGTCCCTAGGATACAGTGACAATCTATCAACTCTTGTGTGGTAATTTCCCCTCCTCGGGAACCTATCAGTGAGATGGGGGCACCCTATCTCGAAATTCTAGTCAAGAAGTAGATATCCTCCACCTCAACTGTCAGAATAAGAGCCCCAACCTCAAAGTGTTGTTACTCTAGATTCCACATCCAGAGTATATGCTCAAGAAATCGTTCGTGTGATACCATACTAGGAGTCTGGAAGAATTTTAGGAGTCCACAGTATCGTAATGCATCTATGCAACCCACATTCCTTTCAGCAAAAGAATCATCGTTATCATGTTGTCTTTCCTTCCATATCACCATTTTTTATCAGCAAGAGCCTGCCAAAAACAATCACAAGGACCATTAGAATCATTCTTAGCCATCTAAATCAGAATAAATGAGGTTGGTTTTGCTTGTGTTAACAATTTTACATCTTCATGGCCGGCGCCGCCTATGCACCATTGAAGATAGGAGGTGGCACCTCCTGTGCTGTTTGTTTTCAGCACAGTTCTAGCAAGGTACCGCGTATCCCACAAGGGATAAGCTTGGTTCCCGCTCCCATGATTTTAGGGCTTGCCATACAAGCCCAAAACACCATCCAAAATAAAAATTGAGACTATGAAAAGGAAGAGTAGGGTTTGAACTATTACCTGAAACTAACGGTGCTCGAATCCGACAGTGAAAACTCCCGATATCAGCAATTGAAGATATGACTACGAAAGTGCTCCAAATTCTCTCCACTATGGGTAAATAGTAAAATGATTTTATTTTTCACTATTTACATGACTTTTATACACATTTTTGGGTTTGACATGCTATAGTTTTGATTTAAAATTGCTTATTATTCAAAATTTATCAGTCGTAATCTCTTAATGTTGGTTATTGGTGCATTTAACACTTTTTTTGAGTCGTTGCAGGATAGAAGAACAGTAGCAGTAAAGTCTTGGGAGTTTATTTTTGACTTTTTTGTACTACCATAAAAAGGAAAAATTCATTGAGCATTTAATACGACACTTTGATCATGCTCTCGAAACTCAACATCAAAGGTCTGAGTCTGCTTCTTATTCTTTTTAGGCTCGTAAAATCTCTCATAGTGAAAAGAGACCTAATGGAGTCTTCTTCAAAATCTTTTTGCGATCCTTAAATATGAAAAGATTGTCGAGCGATCTTGTCTTCTTCACACTCGTTAAAGCATTTAAAGAGTTGTCTCTCTGATGATAGGTTATCTCTTTTTTGGTTTAGACAGACTATTTATGAAAAAGGAACACTCCAGCCAACCATGACTAGAAGAGTTCTCTAAGGTATGATTTTATACTTTTTTGGGCCTTAGGGACTAAATCATACGAAATAGGACCTTTTGGAGTCTTCTTCCATGGTTGTTCAGACTCTCTAAACATGAACAATACCGAGTTTTCTTTCGCTGGACTTGTTAAATTAAATATTGAGAGACCCGTTTTTGGGAATGAACCCCTCTTCTCTCAGGTTCGTAAAACATATGAGTTTGGACTTGTCTTCAGATGAGCTATACTGAGCGTTTTTTGCCCTCTTTGAACTCATAAAACCGAATAGAGGCACTCATCAATCATGATGGGGGAAATGGGAAGGGAATCATTTTGCATAGAAATGGCAATAGTTTGTCATTACCTTTGAACATGGCACTTGTCTGCATATCATTTCAGTCAATTGGGTATTCAGCTGATCTCCATGGTGATCCACTCTCATGATTCATGCCACTCCTTTGAGTCTTTCAAAAGAATGCATTTTCCACTATCGCACTATGTGTTTGTCCCATTTAGTCATGCTGCCAAGTCTTTTGTCGTGTCGCCTGATGTTCAAAGGGAAGTTGAAGAAGTTTTTCCTCTATAGTCAAAATGGTCTCTATGTCAATACTTTTGAGTCAATCCTATGGTTATTACATTTACATCATTCCAGAACTATGTTCTGAGTTTCGTGTCGTCGATGTGGGACTCATCATGGCCCTCCTTCGATGAGACTATCCCCGTTGACATCAACTCATTATCCGGGAAATAGTCTTAGAAACAAAAACTTAGTACCTTGAAATCTGTATGCCTTAATGACAGATTCTCTCGCTCTCGACATAGGTTCACATCATTGACCTTTAATCGATAGAATCGACTGCGTGTTTGACATCAGGACATATATTCACACTTAGTAGATTGTACTAGGGTACCTTCGGAATCATTGACATCAATGGTGATCTCCCTCACACTTGTTAACGGTTCACATCATTGGCTCATAATCAAGTGGTTTCTACCATGTTCGACTTCAGATCATTGTAATCACATGGATAGAATCGTATTTTGTAGAAGACGAGACGAAGACCTTGGGTATTTGTTTAAGCGCTCATTGTTTTTCCCTAGGTTGCGATGGACTTTTGTATATCTAGCATGGATCCACATTTGTAGGGTCGTGGCTATGCTCAAATTTGTGTATGTATGAAATAGATCTACATTGTATGTCTAGTATCTATGTCCAAGTTTGAGTCCTCTATCACATGGATCTACGTTGTATTCTAGTAGCCATGCTTGTTTATTCCTCCCATGGATCTACCTTGTATTGGTCTACATCCATGAGTTGGTTACTTGTGTCTATGAGTCAAAATTTTGATGTACTATAGATGCCTACTTGACGATATGCTCCGATCAAGCTGACATTTTCACCTCGAAGCAACAACTTGTTCTCTCAAAGCTCTTGTTTATCGTATCCCTCTAAGACTCACGCTTTGGGGGGAATTCTGTTATACCCAAATCCTATAACCACCATGTGATAATACCTTTCACTTACATGTTTTCCCTTAATCCCAGCACTTGGAGTGAAAACCCATGTTGTTTGTCAATTCTACATGAAAATACTCATCACCACGCTTTCCCTGTGAACCATGAGCAGTACCTTGCTCACACTGCCTGCTTCCTATTTACCATAAGCGGTGCCATCGCCTTTGGCCTTTGGTCCATAACCGTTTCTCATCTAAGCCACTCTGTCATAAGAGAAGAAAACTGGTGCCCTGGGTAAAATGGGAAAAAGAGAAGTTTCTCGAGGCTTCTAGATCATGAGCCTCATGTCCTCCCTTATCCCTATCATTGTGGGTCAGTTGAGCTCGAGATCCCCCATCATAGGATCTTAAATTCAACCTCATCCACAAATCTCTCAACCATTCCTATCCATTGAGCCTTATAAATACAAGCTCATGTCCATGGTTGAGGGGGAGAACTATAGAGGTATTGTTATGCCATTGGATTGACCATTTGGCCCAAGCCATTGGAGAGAATAGAGAGAAAAGTTGGGGCTTGTGGGGATGAAGTGTTTGTCTCATGGAGATTCTTGTCGACACTAAGGATTCATTGGTTGTAAGATTCTCCATAAATCTTTAATGCAAAGCTGATTTCCGTCCCACATTACTATTTTTTTGATTTCGCATGTACATGTTGTTAGATTCCTTAGTCACTAACATGGATAAGTAGATGATTTTCTGGTAGCATTGATGTGTTTTCATGTTTGATCTATTTGCAGGTACACAGGTTCACTATTGAAGCAGTATTCTAGGTGTCTACAACATCCAGGGAAGGTCTTCATACTTTGTCGTTCACTCATTTGTTGTGGATCAGAACCATTCAGACCAGAGGAACAAATTCTATCCGCAGAAGGTGAAATATTCCTGGTTACATGATGCAATCTATTTGAAGTTTGACGTTTTGATAGTTAACTAACACATTTTTTTTCTTATATTTGACAAGAAATGAAGTTGGGACCTATCTATTTATATATAGTGTCCTAGTATTAAAGGTTAAATAATTAATTTAACAATACTTCTACTTAGCAAGAATGGACTCAGTCAAAAGTTAAAACTTTTCAACTTAAGTATCTTGGAAGATATTAATGGTTTCTTGTTTCTTGCATGTGGAGCATTTTTTTAAATTTGAAAGTTTGTATTTATTTTGGTTAAATTTATTTGTATTCCCTTGATACTTGACTACAGTTTTATCCCTTTGTACTAGCTTGATCAGTTTCATAAATGACTTGTTTCTTTCTTAAATTTGAATTGCATTAATTTTTCTTAGATTTTTATTCCCTTGATACTGGATTGTGATTTGAGCCATGTGTAGCCCTTTGTAGCATTCAATGTTTTTTTATAGTTATTATTGTTCTCTTTAAATATTTGATGTTTCGAGTAAAGATTCTTGTATTTTATTTCACTTTGTTGTGTGACTTAATCATCTTTATCATTTTTAATTTTATAATATACTATGTTTATTTTATATTTTCTTCAAAAATACGTGTTGGTTTTTAGAAATGGAAATGAGCTCTGAGTTTCTAAGTGAAGAGAAAAATGGTCTATGCACTCACTTACTAGGTTCCTATGCATTCATCATAGGAGACCTATTGGAATTGAGACCGACATTCATCTAATGAAATTTTATTGTTGATTTCATGACTAAAATATAATCACATGTAGCCTTTAGTATTTTGGCCATACTTATAAATAAAGCTTGAAATAATATGTTGAGGTACGTGTTTCTAAAATTTTTCCTATTGTGAATCATACATGATGAGAATTTTTATTTTATGGAAAGTTTGAAAACTACAAAAAATGTGTTCGTTTTATTGTTTTGTGAGGTTCCTTATTATCTCTCTTATACAACTTATTCACCTTGTTTGTAGGTCGTGCAAGAAAATGGGGACATCCTTGGTAGAAAGATTTTAATGTCAATGTGGATGCTATGCAACCATCCATTGAAGTTTTTTGAGAGCATTGATCAATCCTTGTATTTAGAGTAGTGCTTCAAACAACTATTTTTATTGTAGCTATATATTTAGATTGAGGGGGATGGTTGGACCCAACATATTTTGTGAAAATCGACTATACATTGAGTGTAGTATGATAAATGAGCTTCACACTTTGATAAAATGGTCTACTGTAAATTGCAAATATTTATGAAATCATCTCTCCATTTTATCTCTAAGGATGTTTGAACTTAGTAGTATACAAGTAGTTGTGAAGAATAAAGTCAACAATTTAGCTTGGAAATTGGATTTTCTTTACAAGGTGTTCTAGTGCAAGAGTACATGACAAATCTAAAGTAAATACAACATCATCTAGGTAATTTTATTAACTCAATTTATTTCAAGACTTAATTTGTTATCTTTCAATGAAAAATTCACCAAAATTTACAATATTTTTAATTATGTGAAAGATTCGCTAAATATTATACAAGGTTTTCTAATTTTGGGAAAGAATCGTCTTATTTCACAATATTTTATAATTTTCTAAAATATTCACCAATATTTTACAAGATTTTATAATTCCATGAAAGATTCTCCCATATTTTACAAGGTTTTATAATTCCATGAAAGATTTTCCAAAAAATTATATATACATATTATATTATTGATAAAATAGCCTTCACACTTTCTCATGTATCACGGGGATTCACCCATTTATTATATATATAAATTTAGGGGGGGGGTTTAAGATTTTCCTTGGTGGAATCATGCTACTTTGTTTTCCTAAGCAACGTAGTGATGAAATCAATTGTTACTACATCCCATTTCCACTCGGATATTGGTAGTGGTTGTAACAATCCTGCTATATGTATTTCCTCTACCTTTACACATTGACATTTAATGCACTTTGTTATATACTGAACAATGTCTTCCTTCATTCTTCCTAGCAAAAAAATATTGAATTCTTACTTTTGCAATTGCCTTTTGGTATCCAAGATTCCCCACATATGGAAAATTATGCATCTCAACCATTACCAATTTCTTTAATTCACCCAAATTAGGAACATCGATTCTACCCTTATGCATAAGAATTCCATCCTCTTCCAACTTGTAACTTTCATATTTCTATTGCAAATTTTCTCAATGCAAACCATCTTTTACTTTAAGGTAATGCTCATCTAAGACAAAAACTTCAATAATTATGATTCTTAATGTTTATTTTCACATGCTAATAGGTGTATCATGCATTATATGTACTCTTTTGTTGAGTGCATCGACATCCTTGTTCTATTTCCATTTTATATGTTTGATATCAAAATAAAACTCACAAAGGAATTCCAACCATCTTATATTCCTAGCATTCACATTTTGCCTTTCAAATAAATACTTCAACCCACTGTGATTTGTTCTTAACTAAAATTTTTTAACCATGAGATAATGTCTCCACATATTCAATGTATGTACAATGGAATCAAGTTATAAGTTACATGTGGCATAATTTTTGTCATTCTACTTTAACTTTCTGTATTCTTAACAAATCACATGCTCAGTTTGCATAAGCACTCCACTAATTCATTCCTTGGAAGCATTTGTCCATACCAAAAAATATTCATTTGGACCAACAATCATGAGGATTGGTGTACTACTTATCAATCTCTTTAGTTGTTGGAAAATTTCTTTGTATTGTGGGGTTGATTCAAATTTGACTCCTTTCTTATACAATGATGTAATTGGATGAGGAAATTTTGAGATTCCTTCTATAAATCTTATGTAACATCCATCCAATTCAAAAAATGACCTTATATCTGATAGACTTCTTGGTGAGTTCCATTCCATAATAGAGTCAATATTCTTTGGATCTACTAATATCCCTTACTCAAGTATAGTGTGTACCAAATACTAAAAGTTGCCTTTCTATTTTCTTATTATTTTATCCTCACTTGATGGTATCCTGATAAAAAATCTATTTTTGAGAAAATATTTTGTTCTTTTAGCTAATGAAACAAATCATCAATTCTAGGTAGAGGATATTTATTCCTAATAATGACCTTGTTCAATTTACTAAAGTCAATGCACAACCTTAGAGTCCCATACTTCTTCTTTATAAATATCATTGGTGCTCTCAAGATGAAACACTTTGGTGTATATATCCTTTCTTCAATAGTTTTTTTAGCTGCATATGTAACTCCTTCAACTCAAGTGTACTAATTCTGCATGGAATTTTGGAAATTGGGGTAGCTCTAGGCAATAATTTAATAGATAAATCAATTCCCATTTTTTGTGGCAATCCTAGTATTTCTTCAAACACATCTGCAAAGTCTTGTAACCTTGTAATTTCCTTTTCACTTGGGATTTTACCCTTCTCTAGATATTCAACAACAGTTGCATACAACTGACACCTTTTTTTCAAACATATTTTCAACTACATAGATGAAATTTCCCTTATGGAAATAGGCCTTAGAATTTCTTTAGTTATCTTCTTTGTTCATTCTTCATGACACATGAGAATCTTGTTATGGAAATACAAAATAGCATGATGTGCATCCAACCATTCCATCACAATAAGCACATAATAGGAACCAGGCATAATTATGTTCAAATATGGATAATTATAGAGTCCAATCATATCTAATGGAAAGCCCTTTACTGGATCATTCATTTTTTCTTTTTGTTCCAGTAGCCAACTGAACCATCTAGTATTTTTCATGCTTATTTATATTTAGCTAAAATATCTCAACCAAATTAAGAGAAATATAACTATGATTTTCTCTCAAATCAAATAAAATGGAAATGGGTTAATTGGAAATCTTACCTTCAACCTCAATCATGTTGGATTGATTCTTTGCATGTCTATTATATTCCAAGCCTACATATATTTTGGGAATATTTCTTGCCACATATTCCATGGTGCTTCCTTCTTGTTTTCTGTGATATTCCTCGGTCTATATTCTTTATGAGGACAATGTCAAAACCCCAAATTTTCACAAAAATTTAAAATTTTGAAAATACATAAAAATGCAGTTTGCTAACAGCTAACAGTTATCTATAAAAGAATCAGTTACCAGATTAGTTAATACATAATCTTAATGAAGTAACTTAGCATTCTACTTTTTGATACAATGTTAGGTTTAACTTGTGCAATAATTCCTTTTTCAGTTTGCTGATGAGTTTTAATTTGCGACAAGTAGGTGGAATTGTCTTTGGATTCCGGGGCTTACTTAGAGTTTAAGCTAATGCAGAAAGCTTACTTGTTCTTACAGGTTTTACAGGTATGAATGATCGAGTAACACCTTTAATTCCATAAAGCATCCAGCTATATTTCTATTTGCAAAAATAAATAGCTTAGTAAATAAGTTGTTACATATCAAGCTACTTCTATGAGGTAAAACAAGTAGTTTTGTTTTCTTCAATTATTCTTGTCAATGATATACATGTAGAAGAGTTTCTTTCTTAAATGTAAATAGCAACAATAATTACTTTCCCTGGTTCACAACTTGTGATCTTATTGTAAGTTATTTTCACTTAGAGTGCAAAACCGGTAATGCTATAATGATTGTTCTAACAGTAATATACATTATCAACTTAATAATAATAGTATAACCAACTGTTTGTTATTCATCTTCTATAATGAAGATTACTGCCTAAGGTTCTAAACATTACAGTGAAACATAAAGTCCTAAGGACTTAGAATCTAGTGGGATTGTTCCACTTCAGTTTCAATTTTTTTTTATAATACTTCTCTTGAATTAAGCTTCTAACCACAACAGTTAACTTAGGTCAAAGTCTTTAATAGATATTGATTTATTACCTCGTGCAAGCACTAGATAGTTCTAAAAATTATGTTACTAATCAAAAACATGGTGAAACTAATAGTACTTGTCAAGGTTGAGTAAATAACCAAAAGCTATTAAAATTCGTTGATATAAGCTATTTAAAAAACTCATAGCCAACATTCTAGTATTTGCCACCCACTGACAACTATGTTTTTATATGGTACTCACCAATACACACATGAACTATCTGTTTGTAAGACATCCATGTTTACCAGTATTTCTGGTTATAAACAAATAAGATTTATAAAGTTCATGATCCTATTTAAAACTATGTTGGATAAAATTATAAAGTCACAACATAAAAGTTGGGGCAACAAGATTAGCTATGCAAAGGCTATTAGGAAATGATTTATTAAATATCATAGTTTGGCTAGGTGATGAAATAGTCTTTTAATTGGTATCTCCCAAAGTATCATAAGATTTATTTATAAACATAGTTATGATAGCACAAGGCTTATCAACATTTATAACTATAATATTGATGCTATGAATAAATGGATAAATAGTTAGTGGTGAACTAAATTTTCCATGCATAAAATACTTGGAGCAAGAATATAGATTATAAGGTTGCATTGATTTCACGGTCAGCGAAAAGCTTAATATGAATAAACATATTAATTATAAAGTTCATATTATAACTTGGTATGGAAAAGGGATGAGGCGTTAGACCACTCCATCGATGTGTTTTATGTGTAAGGTTTTGTATTTAAAAAAAAAGGATTTGAAATCACCATCATTCTAAACTATATGATGACTATATGATAATCTTGGCAATGATTCGAGGGTTCATGGTTTATGCCCATGCAACAGTAGGTTGACCTCTATGATAACATGGAACAATTGAATGATTAAAGTATTTATATGAATGTGCAGAGAATTATATTTTAAATCATTGTGAATCATTGGCATTCAGGAACTATATAGTCGACCCACTGCATGGTTGAATATTTAGGTGACCATGTGTTTTCTTCTTGGCCAAGTGTTGGAAGTATAAGAGTTTGTGAACCCTATTCTTTGTCATTCTCCTTGTAGAAATTCAGGCCTGCAGTAGATTAATTTCACTCACAGCAATTAACAATTGATCATGCAAATTATCAACAATGGAGACTGAATATGGAGCTGTAACACAAAATTATATTAACTGAGTGTACAATAGCCAACTCTATAATAACATAGGCTGCTGAATATATAGAATACATGAGCAAATCGAATGCATGAGGAAGCATCCAAATCTAGCATAAAGCAGGCTTACCCAAAATAGGCAAATCCCCCATAGGTGTAAAAAGCTGATCCCAAATCTATCAAGGACCCCACGAATTAGCAAGGGCGCATGGGCAAGCTAAAGAGTGGTCAAATGGCAGCTCATACATGCTTTTGCATGGAGGAAAGAGTGGAGGATGAAAGGGGAATAAAACAAGTTCACCTCACCTAGTCTAGCTTTCCTTATGTGCTTTAAAAACTGGAAAAGCAGTCAACAAAGCAGAAAAAGCAGAAGGGCGCCTAGGAGGCCAGGAATAAAGCAGATTTGATTCCCAGGACTTTCCAAAGCGCTCCATGAGTCAATAATGGCAAGTTTGACCTCTATGGATAGGCAATTGACAACTTGCACATGGTGGGACTCATGGACTAGGCAAATAAGACAAAATAAATGAAATAATGTCTAAGTGGGTAAATACTATGGGTTGATTATTCTAACACTCCTCCATGGATTTCGAGCCTTCGGGCCACTCTCCAACTATTCCCATGGATGCCATGCTTACCCTACTGTGAATTTAATGAGCTCCACGTCCTGGTTTACAATATTCAGTTTGTCTTCTTTGTTCTCGAAATCTTGCTTGCACTGTGAGTTTACCCTGGCAAGAGTTGTTGAGGGATGTGGCTTAAAGCTTACGGCCTGGCCTTTGAGTGGCTTTTGGTTCATTCCTCCATGGCCTGCCTGTAGGGATAGTTTTAAGGAGTTATTTGCTTATGTTACAAATTTGTCTTCGTCATAGGGTTTCGAGAGTGTGGTTCTCATGCTTCGCATTGTGGTGATAGTTCCAGCTTCACTATCCGCTACTTGTTTGGCCATTACTCAACCTTCTTCTTGTTGCTGCTAGCAGTGGTTTGTGCCTACGTTTAAACCATATCTGTCACAGGAAAAATGAAGGGTTGACTCTTTGTCTCGCTAGTGGCAATGCTACTGTTTCTCGATGGCTACATTACCTTCACTTCCAGGTATGAATTTTCTTTTAAATGGTTCTTAAAACTTACCTTTAAATCAGTTATAGTATAAAGCATATTTTAATGTCATGGGTTCTTCTCCTTGTAGGTAATGGTTCACACCTCTCTTTGCAGCTGGTACAATCAAGTAAGGTCGGCTCCCTGGTTACGGGTAAGCCCTAGTTAACCCATGGCAATCCATGCTTGTTCAGTTCTTATGGAATAGTTTTTCAGTTGAAAGTTATGGCCTGCAATTGACCCTTCATGTGTTACTATTCCTTAGTTTACTTGTTTAGTTTTTGCTAAACCCTTGCTGTTAGCAAGGTTCTCTGGCTTATGCCGTGACTTGTAAATTTTGTTTTACTTGTTTTTGTGTACAGTTACGTAAATAGATTTTGCGGCCTGTCAAGCCATTCTCTGCTTAAACTTTAAGCATAGAGATTTAACTCTCTTGAGCTCGAACTCAGTTATTTCTATGCTCTTACTGTAATTTTGCATACTAGGGTTATTACCCTTATTTGACTGTAAATAAATCTTTACTTTTTAAATTTATCTTGCATTAAAATGTATTATTATAACCTATTCTATTATTTCTTTCTATTATAATAATTTGTTTATAAGCTCGGATATTCAAGCAAAGGTTAATCCTGTTAGTGACCTATGCATAAAATAATTTCTTTAAATTATTCTGTAGGTTTTAGTTCAATAATAAATGTTGAGTTAATTGTTTGTTACAGGTATACAGTTGTTATAATTCCATTGTTATCTTTCTCTGTCCTTACAAGACTGTAATAATATTTTTTTGTTTTAAGTTTTAGAATACTAAATAATCCAAATCCTTGGATTATTGCTTATCTGATTATTAATTACATTGTTATTACTATGAATTACAATGTTAATACTATGAATTATAATGTTAATACTATGAGGGTTTCGACCCTGTACTTTCTTTTATAATTAATCTTTGTTTAGTTTATTTAAATGAATTAGTTCATTTATAAATATTATTTATTAAATATTATTTACCATTGCATTTAGTCTATTTTATTTAAATAAGTACATATATAGGTTTTGTTATTGTTTCCTTGTTACAATATTATAATTGTTGTGGTTAATTTATTTATAAAAAATAACTATACTAGTATTACCCTACTTGAAATGTGAACATTTGTAGATATAGTTAAGCAGTATGAACAATAAAATAAACTATGTAAAACAACTTGGTTCTTTCTTCACAGAAATAAATGAGTGTTTTATCTAAGTGAATTCTTTTACCTATGTTACAAGTTAATAGTATCATTTTACAAAATACAGTTTTGAAATAAGAACAATAACCTATTTACTATAACAACTTGTTAAAAGAAATAAACCTGATGTCTATAAAGTATTATGAATACTTCTTTGCTAGCATTCTTATTACAACAATCTGGTTTGAATAATAAACTTAATTAAACAGATTAATATTCTTTCCTGAAAACAACTATATACAGAAATAAATTATTCCATTGTTTTGAAATACAAAATAACTCTATTCAATCCAGATTTCTATCATATCCTTCATTTATTTTAAATTATACTGCCTGTGCTAGAGTACGGTCTGGTCCATTCCAGATGGGGAAAAACACAGGTTAGGATTATTTTCATCAATTACAGATTCAATATTCAAATAACTAAAGGGCTAAAAGCTCTATCATTTCACTACAAAACATGTAATCATTCATTGTCAAATATAAAATTTTAACACAATAAATAAAAGACTGTAGAACCTATTTAAAGCTAGATGACAACAGCATTGGGAGGCCATTCCTCCCTACCAAATCCTGGAGAGCACTCAAATATCGTCTTCTCAGGACCCCCGATCCTGTTCTTGGTCTCCTTGGCTGAGAAATGGTGGAGCAAGCAACAAAATACTAGTCCAATGACTTAGTACTAACTCTGCACTTAGCAACAAGATCCTTCAACTGAATAGCTACACTAGATCACTTTCTACAGTTTACCCCTCAAACACCTTCCACCAATTCCCTTCCCAATGAAATCCTTTGAACTACATTCACCTGAATGATTCTCTTCTTGGAATGAGTAGCCTCAGCTCTCTTCAATGGGATTTTTTTTTAAGATTGCCTAGGTCTTTTTGGGTTAATTGTCATTAATTGAGCCACCTGCTCTGATCCCACTTTATTGGGGGATCATGACTCCAAATGTAGGGAGGTTTCCACCTGCAACATTGGAAGTGTTTGAGGATGCTGCCACTTGTCTATTTTCTCTCCACCAAGTCTCCTCCACCAACTTGACCAGTAAACACTCTTTTAACAACTCTCCCAAGCTGTTGTCTCCACTTTTATTTATTTATAATTAAAATATTCAGAATTACATTCACACCCTTAACTCTGCTGAGTCATCATTTACAACTTAGCATAAAATTTTACATATTGTCTTGAAATAAAATCAAATATGATAATATATTTTTTTACAAAATTGGGGCATGTGATAGACAATATTCTATATAGATGATGTCCTTCACATCCCCAACACTTGAATTTTTTACTTGTTCTTGTAGGAATGTTCGGTTATCATGTAGAAATGGAAGCTCCAACTCTATGAGTAAATATTCTAAGAAGCAACACTAGAAATGGATCTTGCTACTAAGATAATTCTCACAAGCATACACAGGAAAAATATAGAGAAGAAAAGAGACTGAATCACATGCATGAAGAGAATAATATTGGGGTGTATCCTTCCATTGAATAAAGATGAATAATAGTGTACATAAATAGTACATCCATTAAGGTAAAATCTATTTGTATTGGAGACAACTCATCAAGCTCAAAAAGGTAGAATTACTAAATATGATAAACCCCCATAGGTGGTTAAAGCACTTCCCAAATCAGTCAAGGACCTCATGAATTAGTAAAAACATGAGTGAGTTGTCAAGAGTGATGTAAAAACATGATAATACTAGAAAATGGAGATAAAATCACGGAGTATGGGTTGGAAACAAAAGATACCAGTTTCCTAGTTGACTAGCTTTACCTTATCCACATAAAAGTTGGATACAAGTAGAATAAGGCATAATATACATGAAAGAGTGGTTACTAATTCTAGGAGTCAATAAAGTGATCAATATAAACCCAAAATCAGAATTAAAGCATTCCTGGGGTATATATGGAAAGTGTTCACTTTGTAGTGCAAGTGGATGCCAACTATCTAGGCTAGTGGGTAGGAAATTAATCAAAATTGATTAAATATTTTATCCTAAGTTGTGAGTGGGTTTATAATATTCAAACAACCCCATTAAGTTTGAATTTATGATGATATATATATGCATATGGTTGCATATAGGTGTATATAGGGCCCAACAACAAGGCTATAGCCACCCTTTAACAATTATTCATGTCCAAAAAAGTGAGGAAAGAGGCAAAACCACATGGGGAAACTCCTCCCTCAAGAAAGGACACGACACAAAATTTGAAAAATATGTCTTCAACATATGTTTATCTTCACTTGAATGAGCTGAATGAACTAATTCTTGTAAAATACTTTGATGAAGAAATCATGAACTCCATGATCCTGTGCTAGATTGTAGAATCTGCAAGAAAGAAGAGGATAAACTCCTGGTGTCTCATAAACTGATGAAGTAGGAGAATTATATGAATTCTTATTTATTCTAAAATACTCTGATCTGAAAATAAAATATGAAATGGGAAAGAGATCTGTGCATACTCCTTCCCAAAGAGTACAAAAATTAATACAATTTGTTACACACTCAATTTCCTGAATATCTGCAAAATTGTGATGTGAATCACATGTCATTCTTCCAATATGATGTAGAACCTTCCTAGATATGATATTATGATTAAAAAATTCTGATATATCATAAACATTATCATACTGAATAACAAATATAAATGCTTCAGTGACTCCATGAAGATATAGGACTAGAGTAGGAAAACTATGAGCAACTGCGGAAAATTGATAAGTGTAAAAATATGAATGATGAATGGACTTGAGGTCTAAAACATAAGTGTTTAGAAAATATCCATACATGTGTAATATCATTCCAAATATTACTAAGTTCATGGATAAACAACCAGTGAAAGATAGGAAAGAATTTAAACCATGTAATATAAGTAACACTCCATAAGAGACCAATGAGGAATCCACCAATGAACTTGGGATTTGTATAGTCTTAGGATTATTCAAAGGTATGTTATATGGTATGTATGGTGGTATGAATGGTGTCATGACATTTATATCAGCCTGCAAACATGATTCTAAATCAGAATTTTGGATTGAGGAAGAGCTTCTTAAAGACAAGTTAGGATCTAGTGAAAAATCACAATTATTGAGAGATGAATCTAGGAGACTGATAGGTGGATTATCAAAGAAAGGATATGATATTTCTGATTGTGATATATCAGAAAATGAATCTATATCAGATATATGAGGAAATGATCTTAATCTGGCACTCAAGGCATATTTTATATCACCTTAGAACTGCGCACTATGACAGTGTTCTAAAGAATCAACATGCTTCTCTAGCTCATCTGGAACTTCGATGTTGTTCTTCTCAAGAAGCTAAGACATGATGTCCATATTCTTCTTGAAATGTTTCTTATTTGGATAAAATCCTTTTCTACAATAAGAAAACTTGGATGTGCACCCTTTCTTCTTGACTTTCGTCATTGAATCTTCATCAGTATGCTTTAAACTTTCATCTTCAATTTTTGACTTTAGATTCTTCTCTTTCACAATTTTATTTTCTTTGTATTTTGTATTATTTCTTCCTTGAACCATGAGACCGTGATCCTTACCCTTAAAATATTTAAGAGCACCCATCTATATCAATTTTCCTTGCTCCTTTGTTAGTGAATCAAAGAAAGTACACAAAGAAAGAATTTTCTAGTTAGAAACAACAATCCTAGTAGCATGAAAAGTAGACACAAAAACTGAGTATTCAGGACCCGATTTAGAAATAATGTAAAGAATTAATTGATCATATTTCTTCTAAATACCACAATGTTTGAGAATTAGAATAAGTGACTTGAATTTGGTGAAGAAACCCTCAATAGAATCGAAGCTGCTTCCACTCATTGAGAATAACTCAATCTCCAACTGATGCGCTCTTAACTCGTATTGAACTCCAAAGAGAGACTCAAGTTTGCTCCATAATTGGTTTCAAGTGGTCAAGCAATATAGACGAAAGAATAGATCAGAATAAATATAGTGGAAAATAGATCCATAGGCTTCATCCAACGTATTATGCCACTTAGATTTCTCAACAACAACACTGGCCTTATTCTCCAAAGCTAGAGTAACTATGTATAGTCCCTTACTGTGCAATAGAATGCTAATATCGGATTTCCATTCATGATACTTGAAGAGAGTTAGAATTATAGCTGAAGGAGAATCCATACTGCTGATTTGATGCGCTCAATAAGAAACTCTCTGCAACCTACAAAAAATAAAACTAGGAGAAAAAATCTTGTAAGCTTAAATCAAGCTCTTTTTTAGAGAGGTATATGAGACTGGATGCACTTCTCAACTTTGTATAACTTGAGAAACTTTGCACTCTAATACCATGTAGGAATGATCGATTACCATGTAGAAATGGAATATCCAATGCTATGATTAAATATGCTAAGAAGAAACAATGGAAATGGACATTGCTACTAAGATAATTCTCACAAGCATACACAGGAAAAATAGAGAGAACAAAAGAGACTGAATCACATGAATGAAGAGATGATTATTGGAGTGTATCCTTCCATTGAATAATAGTGTACATAAATAGTAAATCCGTCAAGGTAAAATTGAGTTGTATTGGAGGACAACTCATCAATCTTGTAAAGGTAGACTTACTAAATATGATAAACCCCCATAGGTGGCTAAAGAAATTCGCAAATCAATCAAGGACCTCATGAATTACCAAAAGCATGAGTGATTTTTTAAGAGTGATGGAAAACATGCTAATCCTGGAAAATGGAGATAAAATCATGGAAGATGTGTTGGCAACAAAAGATACCAGTTTCCTATTTGGCTAGCTTTACCTTATCCACAGAAAAGATGGATAAAAGTAGAATAAGGAAGAATCTGTAGGAAAGTGTAGTTTCTAATTTTGGGAGTCAATAAAGTGGTCAATATCAACCCAGAATCAGAATTAAAGCATTCCTGGGGTATAGATGGAAAGTGTCGACTTTGTAGTGCAAGTGTATTCCAACTATCTAGGATGGCAAGTAGGAAATTAATCAAAATTGATTAAATATTTTATCGTAAGTTGTGAGTGGATTTATAATATTCCAACAATTCCATTTTCCCATGAATCTACCATTCTAGGTCCATGACGAATTAAATTATTTTGCGAATATGAATTTGGTTGTTAAGGCCTAAATGTTGGGCACATTCCCCCCCTATAGGGTGGCGCATTACCCCCTATGTTTTGGTGTATTACATATTATTCATGTCGACTTGGGTATATTAGTGGGTCTATTAGTTTTTATTGTACACCTTGATCTCCTATATATATGAAGGAGATATTTTCATTTTAGTCATCATTGTATCTTGTCTTATGTACATAGTACACTCTATAAGGAGGTTTCTCGCTCGAAGAGGATTGCTAATTATCTTTGTTCTTCATTGTTAAGGTGTCTATTACTCTCTTATTTTTCTATTTATTCTCTTTTTATGTTGTTTCTACTCTTTTTATGTTATTCTTGGGACTTTATTGAATAACATTGGTTGATTCCTAAAGAAAGCATTATTAAATATTTGTTTATGTGATCTTGCTCAGTTTCCTCTTCTCTCTCCAATAATTCTAAAAATATCCTTTTCCTTTGTTCTTATCATACATGTATTTGGATTTTTGGATTGTTTCTTCAAGAGTATTGGGTTCATCAAACTGAATTCTACATCTATAGGATGAAGGAAATCCACTCAAGAACCTTCATATGTTTTCCTTATCTTATTTGAGAAACCCAACATACCTAAGCAATTCCAAGTACTTCCTTTCGTACTCTTCCATAATCATATTTCCCAATTCGATTTCAAAGAACTCGTCCATTTTCTTCTCATAGTAATGTTGAGATAGGTACTTATAATGAAAGTGTATTTTCAACTACTTCCATAAGATCCTCTTTTCAATGATATGCTTCATTTAAACCAACTAATACCACTTGATTTAAGACTTTCCCCACATATTACAGATAAATATTGTGCGTTCCATATTATAGGAGTAGTTATGTAATTTGGGATACTTCCTCATCCCCAATAACCAAACTCCATCATCTTCTCTCTTATTATGCTCACAGTCAAAAGTGGGTGAATTAATCTTCCTAATATCCCCTTTAACTCTTTCTATGTATGTGTTTTTAATGATGTATGACTAAAAACATTTATGGGATACTCTTTGATTCTTTAGATGAGTAGGACTTTCCAGCTACATGAGGTGGTGAGGAATAATGTGTAGGACTCGTGGTAGAACTTTTGGAAATTTTGGATCTTTCATGGGATCTCTTCTTTGAATATTATTTTTATTCTTTATCGTGGAGTGAGGATGATCCAATCCGCATTTTATTTTCTAACATATTCAAACTTTGCACCAATTGTGTATTCAATTGATTTTGCTACTTTTGAGCCCTTAGCATTCTTTCATGGTATGCCCTCTAACTTTGCATCTCCATCCTCAAGATTTCCATTGTTTATACTAGCTCTACTATTTCAATGTTTATTTTGTGTCCATTAGATTATATTCCACCATTACATGCATTGATATTATACCTTTGGCTTCTTCTTCATGGTTTTAAGGAATTTCCCCTCCTTCCATTTTCCTCTTCATTGATATTCTAGAGCTTTGATATGAAATTATACCTATGCAATGTTGTATATGTAATTTGTTCAAACAAATCAATTTTTTACATAGTATTTATTTCAAAATTTTAAATAAAATTTTCCTATATATAGAAAGATTATGCAAACTACCAAATTCACACTTTTGTCAAATAAGGCTACAAGTCCTTTTCTTTATCAATTTTTGGAAGTATCTAAAAAGATTCTTCATTCTATGATTACTAATTCCTATTATAATATAGATTATCTTCCCAATGGCTTTAGCCACACTGATTTCTTAGATTACAATGGAAAGTTACATTCCCTCAAAATCCACAACTTTGCCCAATTTTTGCACTTTTCCTAAAGCTACACTGAATTTCCAAGACCAACTTTAGTGACTTGTATAATTGAATATGTACGAACCATAAAATATTTTGTGTCAAGTGTTGATATACCATAGGATTGTGAGTAACCTTAAATATTTTGATCCTTGATTTGATGCTCCAATCCTTTTTCTATGTAAAATTGAAATTGCCAATTTTGTCCTTTTTACACTTCATTCAGAGTTGACTTTTTGGCAAAATCTACTATCTAATAAACTTAGAATTTTTGGGAAAACTTCCTCTAAGAAAAATTCTTTATCTTGTTGAGTAGATAAAATGTAAAAATAATCATTATTTCTATATTTGAATTCTAGGGTCACCTTTGCTTCTATGATTTTTCTAAAATTGCAAAAATGTGTGCCTAAGTAGTGGATTTTATCCTTCTTCTACACCTTTGCTCCAATCCTTTTGGAATTTGGCCAAAAATTACATGGTTTATTTCCACTCCTAGTCAATTCCTGCACTAAAAAACCCATCCCTAGCAGGCCCTTTATATAATCACTGGGTGTTGGTCATTATAATCCATAATTTCCCATTTTTACGAAAATTGGAGTAGAATAGGCCCATGCCCCTACTTTTCAATTATTTGTTCCTCTTCATAATGGGTAAAAAACCAAAATTTCATGCACTTATGAGTTATTCTACCCATGTTATATGTCAAATTCAAAAGAAAATAATGCTTCTAACAAATAATAATAACAATACTATATGTTAACCAAATATAGACACAAATGAAATAAAAATATTTATATATATCAAAGAGAGATTAGATTTGTACACTTAATATTATTTGATATTTGATATGTACATTTTATATTGTTTTTCTGCTACACAATAGACATCAAAACATTGGTTGGTGTAGGTTCTTTAACATAAGAACCATCACCTGTATCAAAGGAAAATAAAGAAGAAGAACCTTCAATAACACAAGAACCTATAGGAGTAATGGTGAGGCAAAATAATATATATATAACAAGCCATGAAGTTATAAAGATACCCCCTTAACAAGACACTAATGTAACACAAGAACTTGGTGTAGATGTAACAATAAGAGAACCTACTGAGGAAGAGCAAGGATTACTGAAAAGGAAAACAAAAGGGACTCCCTATGTTCTATGGGATAAGTTACACATAAGAAAAGCTTGTATTTCCTTGTAAAGGAAAAATATTATATTAAAGAAATTTTTCTTAAAACTAGGCAAAAAATGAAATCCCTGCAAGCAGAAATTTGCTTGAACATTTTAACCGAATCCATTTATTTTTGTACTTGGTCACCTTCTGCTTCTCATGAAGGAAACCAAGTGAATGATCAAAATCATGGATCCCCTCATATCATTATACTTATTGAAATTGTTGGAACTACTGATGAATAAGTTGAGGGGTAGGATACATGGTTGTCAGATGATGTTATTTTACCGTCACCTCCTGAAATTTAGACTAATGATTAGATAGTATAGGAGATTGATGAAATACAATATGGACATAAACCAATAGGTGGTATTCCTATGGACACACATATGTAATATTTTTTTGATACAATTGTTAGACCTTTTACCCATGACAAGGAATATTAGACTAATGAACCTGTTGATGAATTTGTTGTACAATTGATAGGAATTCAAATAGATGAACTTTTGATACAGATAGTAGGAATTAAAATGGGTGATATTAGTGTGCATATGACAAGTACTCAGACTGATGTTGAATGTCCTTGTCACATCCACCCCCCATTCCCCCCAACTAATACGACCCAGGGAGGAAGACATGAACAATACATGGTGTGCTAAATTTCACTCCCAAGGCCATATTATAAAATTCGTGAACAACTAAAAATGAGTGTACAAAAGCATAATTATAGACACAACAAAAAATAAACTCTATCAATGCACACATATATCATGCATATACCAGCATGGTCATCACATTCATAGAAATAACATCATGCACCAAAATAATTAATTTTCATGTTATTCATAAACATTCAATTTCACACTTCAAGTTGGATATTCTCATTCAATCTCAACATAAATAAAAAACCATTCATAACAAGGAATTTTTTATTGAATATAAATAGTAGTAAGCACTTATCTTTAATTAAAGATGCCTAAGAAGCTGACTATGGAAAAGAAACATTCCACCCAACCATAGGCCTATGTCCAACCTATAGTATTTCAGTTGAGAGACTACCCCTAAGTTGGGCTATGTATCCACTAAGGAGGAACTACTCAGGCTCACTCACAGCCATAAAAGAAATTACTCATGTTAAGCTAGCACACAACTGGGTTTTTCAAACATGTAGGGATATTGGGAAGGAGATAGCTAAGATAGTGATCTCAACCATAGAGATACATGCATATCCATTGGAATTCAAATATCCTTGGCACCCACATTACCTACCACACCCAACACACGGAAGGTCCCCTTCTCTGCTACACAGTTCCTCAAGCACCCCTTCCCTCCATTTCTCTTCAGGGTGGGAATAGAAAGGCACAAGATGAAAAATTCTTAGAGGTTATTTCCTTCACATATTTTATCAAGAAACCCCAACCTTTGATCTTACTCCCGCTTCAATCCACTCTTGCATTTTTCTTCGAATTGTCCATGTGACTGTAAATCACGAAATTACACTTTAAGGTTTCCAAATCTGATTTTTCCCATGGATTTCTAGGCTTCTTGAACTGTCAATTTATCCCTAGGGTTTGTATCTATGGATTCCCCATTGTATTTCACTCCTCATGTGAATTTCTAGGCATTTTTGGCACTTCAAAAGGTGGGTTCTTTCCAAGTTGTGATTTCTGCAATTTTCATTGTCGGGAATGCATAACAAGCTGGAAATTGATATTTGGTTGTTCAACAATGGAATGGGGAGGATGGAAAATTAATTCCCATGAGGAATAGTGACATGTGGGTTAATTATACCATTCCCATACCCAACCTTATGAATTTTTGGGTTGCCCATGGTCTATTAATTTCATGTGTTGATTTTTTAGCTACTTCTTACAACAAAAATAATTTCCAACAATGAAAGTCAAAGTGGGTTCTCAAGATGAAATTTAGTAACACAAGGTTTAATACCACAACCCCCTCACCTCTCCCTAGTGGATACACATGCCTCCCTCATTTTAGTTGCTTCCTGAAATGACAAAATTGTTTCTTACGGGAAAACCCAATGTAAATAATATAAATATTCCATGAATGAAATATAATGTAAATTGATAAAAGATATAAGATGATATTTTACAATTACATTGCCTTTGGATTTATAAGCCATTTTGTGCCTTTTCAATTTAAGTCATGTATTTTTACTTTTTATAATTATTTAATTAATTATTAATTATTAAATAATTATTAATTATTAATATTAATTTATGTTATGTTATATTTTTTATATAACATTTCCTTCCCCTTAGAGAATATTTTTCCTCAAAGATTAGAGAAGAAAATGCTTACGTCAGATTTATTGTAATGTCATCTCTAAATCCTTTATTTTGACACCTCACGAAATGAGACGATACGAGTTACGAATTACAAGGAAAAAATGTTGCATCATCTGTGATGTGGCCCATCCAAGATCTATTTTCATCGGAGGTAATTGTTGATCGTCTTGTTGGATAAATATTCATGTTTTCTACTTAGGTTGCAGATTTTGTGTTCTTTGATTTCTGAATTTATAACCCCTTTGTTTATGTTCATTTTGACCCCGTCGTTGCTCAAAATTGTTTTGTAGTTTGGGTGTCAGTAAGGAGTTATTGTTGCTTGTTTTTTTGCTAGATTAACTTCCTTTTGAACCATGATGGGAACCGAATTTGTATTCGCTTCTTCTTCCTTGTCTGTAATTAGTTTTTAGAATAGTCTAGATGCTTCCTTCTGGATTTGAACTAATTTGTCCTCTAATATATTATTATTATTCTGAATCTTCTCAAACCTTTTATCTTGTGACTAGTTGTCATCTTTTAACTTCTTGATTTGTTTTTCTAGTTCTTGATTAACCTTCTTCATGGAATAATTTTCTTCATCCTTTCCCCGTAATTTTTGTTGGAGAGCTTGAATATTCTCTTCTAAATTTTGACAACATTGAACTTTATCTTTTGTCTTCTTGATTTGCAAAAGTAATTTTTTATTATGATCTCTTAAACGAGATATCTCTTCTTCTCTACTTGCAATAACCTTGTTGAGATCCTTGTGTTTCAGTTTCATTTATTTCTCATATCTTTCTGACATCACCTTTGATATTTCTCTGAAGTCTTCAGATGACGCGACTTGATTTGGACTTCATGTTAATGTTCTGTAATGTGATTTTCTGCTTTTGTAGGGAAATATCAGAAACTTCTTTTTAGAATTTAAGATAAAACTCCCCAATGCTTCTATCCACGGTGATCCCAAATTTAGGTCACTCTCACTACGCCATAAGGATCTAACTATAAACTGCGAGACACCAATATAACCTCCAATGTTCCATTGTAAATTGCTTATTGCACATTCTTTGTTATTCCAAAAGTCTAACCTTTCACCTATATTTGACTTTGGAATCACTAACTCATTAGCAAATTCATCACTAATATAATTATTGTGCTTCCTGGGAGAAATAGAAATAGTAATGTCCTTCCCTCTAATTGTTCCTTTTATTTGGAATAACATTGAAACATTGGTTTTTAAAGGGCTTGAAAATATTCCTTTTTTGTCATGAGACTCCATTTTATTATGCTTCTTATCCCAAGATATATCAAAGAAAGATATCTTTTATCTTGTATAGTATACTATACTCTTCAATAATTAATTTTTTCCCTTTAATACTTCTTGTATATTAAATGTAGATTGGGTGGTTGGGAAGAAGGAATGTTACCTTCCCCACCCAAGTTCAAATCTTGGAGATTAATTTTATAAAAAATAAATATTTTCTTAAATAGACTTGTAAAGCACTTTAATCCTTAAAATAAGATTGATCATTGACTCTATAATTTAATTTTTTTCCTTCACTCTATCATAAACCTATTTTTATTAATGTAATGGTTTTTTTATTAAAAAAAAAATCAAGTGTGGTTTCATAATACAAAGGGTTTTTTTTCCCTTTTTCTTCTTCTTATCTTTCTTTTTTCTTACTTTTTTATTTTATTTTATGACTTGTTTGTAAAACCACAGTTTAGGAAACCCTAGGATAATGGTTAAAAACCAATTTTCGCCAACTATAAAATATTAATAATAAACTATTATTAAATTTTAGGAAAACGTGGAGGGTGGATGGAGATGAGTAAAATGGGAGGGATCAATGTGAGCGAGAGGAGTTGATTTAAGGTCAAAGACATCAAAATTCATAAACTTTGAAAATAACCCGACAAGGTCTGAATCTTTAGCCAAAAGTTGTACTAGAATGCCGCTCTGATACCACCGAAACAACAAAATCGTTTCTTACGAAAAAACCCAATGTAAATAATATAAATATTCCATGAATGAAATATAATGTAAATTGATAAAAGATATAAGATGATATTTTACAATTACATTGCCTTAGGCTTTATAATCCATTTTGCTCCTTTTCAATATAAGAAATGTCTTTTGAATTCATAATTATTTGATTAATTATTTCTTATTTAATAATTATCAATATTAATATTAATTAATATTAATAATTAATTTATGTTATGTTATACTTTTTTATATAACACTTCCATAGCCAACTCTTGGTATTTTTATTTTTATAAAAAATATTTAGATTGATATACAATTTTCCATGGCTTACTAGCACATGGGAACAAAATATAAATACATACCTTTTTTAAAATTCAATCATTCACTGGAGGGGCCTTGGTATTGAGTTCCATGCTATGAATCATACAACTCATATACACAATATTTACATATAAAACCAATAAATTCTATGGGTCAAAATGGGGGTATTACAGTCCTCATGTCTATTCGTGCTTAAAGGAAGAAATACTCAAATGAAAGGTTAAGGTAGAAGCCTATAAAAAATGGGTCATCCCTACTAATAATTATAGAAAACCATTTAGGAATTGAGGGAGAGGTGGGATGAGTAGGTGGTTTTTCATAAGGAAAAATGGGATATTTAGAAGCAAGATAAAAAGAAAGTATTTGAGTTGCAGGCACAAGTAAAAACATCGAACGTAGAAAATCAAAGAATTAATACATTGATGTGGTCCATTATGAGTTGTAGGACCCATTCCCATGCTTATGATTTTTTTACGTAGGAGATATATTTTTTATACTAGTTCAGGTAGTCACTTGAAGGTAATATTCTTGACTTTAAAAATGTAGTCATTTTAGAAACATTCTTTAATAGTGAAGAAGAGGGAAAACAAATTGTTATGTTAGTTGTATCATCATGAACACATTTTATTTCACAATATAAAATGGACTCCAAACCCATTTGTGGAGGATTTCCAACTTACGAAATTCACCTCTTTTGTCAATCATTAGTTTCACTAGGGTTTCGCTCAATGCACTACTAAGAAAAATTAGGATAATTGCAATCTTTGGGTAAGAGGAGAGCCTCTTGAACTAGATCTTGTTATTCAACAGCACTATGCAATACTTAAATATCCATCCCATACAACTATTATTACCCACACCCATATTGAATCCATTTCTTAGTATCACAAACATATTCAATATCTCATAGAAGATGCCCTAATGCCTATAGGAAAAGATGGGAGTAGAGAAGCGTTTAGTCAACCCAGTTTTGCTAAAGAAATGCATAGGTTTGATAAGCATACAACCTACTTGAGAAGATGTGGGACCAAGTGGATTGTACTTAAGTTTCACTATCTACTAATCTGGTGTCCCTCTAAAAAGTACAACTATTTCTATACATTTGGAGCTTTAAAGGAAGAGGTAACCTAGAAAGGGATTGAAAGGAATTGTGGTTTACTTTCTATAGGGGAAAAATTATATTCATTATACAGTCTCAATAATCTGCATTCAGATCTTCTTACATAGACTTGATTTAGATTGAGTTGATATGTGTAGATTGTATGAGGACATGCAATAATTCCATCTAGGGGGGATATGTTGGGCTATAGAATTTCCATCGTTTTCTCCATTATCCAAACCTTTTTTCCACTAACTTATCTAATTTTAAATACCTCATTATTTCCACTATATTTATTGGAAAATGCATTCTTTTTCCTTCATATTAATGTAATTTGTTGAATGGTGTTATAATCATTGGTAGAAGATTTTCCTACTTGTACTTTACTTGTTTGATTGGAACACAAGAAATTGTTCCAACTTAGCATGCAATAAGTCCTTTTTTAAGATGCTCCTACACCTACCCAAGTACCATGTTGTTACTCCAGTCATATCTCATAATAGGTCGATAGTGAAGTGCTATAAATCCTTTGGATTTATGATACAACGACCAAGTGTTGTAACTCTTTGGTATAGTGATACAACGACTAAGTGTTGTAACTCTTGTGGTTTCTCAAGATAGACATCCGAGTGTTTTTATTTTTTAGTAAGTTTTTTCGATTCAGGATTACACAAGGATTTTGCTGAAACTCAAGAAATGGTTGTATCTTTGGAACCATTTAAAGAAGATGTCATGTTTAATGATTAACCCTTTTCTTGAAGGTTGTTTGTAATTGAATATTTATTTAGTTTATTGTTGGAGCAATGTGAGAATCATTCAAATTCTCATGACTATTATCAATATCGTTTCAAAGGATATTTTAATTAACGACTATATAAATGAAAGTATTATGCACCTCACAAGGGGATTGGTGGTGGTGTACTAAATAGTGTAACATTGCAATTATTTTCTTATTCTATAAAATTTTACCATTCCATATTTATGCATATATAGTTCATTTTATTAGAGTTTGAAAGCATATACAAAGCTTGTTTTAGGGAGGAAAGCTCCCCTCGCCAGAATAGTTGCTTCTTATATTTGTTATCATAGGTATAGTTTGTTATCTCTGTAAGTTCAAGTTGATTTCTTAATTATGTAGTGAGTAATTAATTATGTCTATTATTAAATGTTGTTATTGTTACTCTTTTGTAGGATTATTATTTTGATCTCTATTATTTATTGAATTGTAATTTGTTTTGATTTCTGAATGATTTATAGAAAGTGTGAATTTGGTATGAATTTGAATTCAATTGCAAGTTGTGAGTTTTAGTAAGCTTTACTTGTATGATTTTGTATGCTTGACTACAACTCATCATTAAATTACCAGTGTTAAGAAGGAACTTGTATCCTGCATAGAGTTTACATATTAGCTTGAAATAACATTTGACCCCTTGTTAAAAAATAATTGTTTGGTCTCTTAAATGTTTGTAAAAGAACAATCCGGTTTCCCAAATACAAATGTAGATAATGTTTTAGAGGTTATATGGATTAGAGTTAGTGTTACATTTGGTTATAATTTTATTATATCGATTAGGGGTTATATTGATTGAGACTTCATCTAAACCCAATATTACATAGGGAACAATCTTGAATCAATCTCATTGTCTCTATTTTGGTAGAAATATGTTTCTCACTTTTACACATGAGTTTTTGCTTTCATAAGGGTTTGCTTTCATTTAGATTTCTTTTATTAAAAAAAAATTGGCACTTTCACTACTTATGGGAAATAATTGGAAATCATTGAGTTGTATAAATCATCAACCTTGCAAGAGGGAATTGAAACTTGGACATTCATTAAATTACAATTATTTTAAATCCTTTTTTTATTTCATTTTTTTGTCCTAGATTTATTCATGTCACTTAATAGACTTCTATTTGATGTTTATGCCATGGTATAAAAATTTAACCTAACATAGATACCATGACATAGGCCGATTGGGAGTAGCTTAAGCGATGTTAAAAGAATCTAGGACAAAAAATTGAAATAGAAAAAGGCATTTAAAAATCTTTAAAATTTGATATTTCATTTCATATTTGGTAACCAAAAACACCATTCTATTTAAACATGATGAGTTGATCATTACATTGTCATGCATTGACAAGTTCTCCATCATGGTAAATCTATTGTTGCACATCCAACAATGAGTGGATAATTGTTCTTTATATTTTGAGCAAAGGAGAGTGTCAAGTAGCTAACATGATACTCAACCTTGAGAGTCCATATCCATGAATTTCCTTACAATTATTGTTAGTGAAATTATATACTGAATAATTTCTCAATATTTAATTTTCAACTCGGGACGTAAATGTGTGACAGATGGACAATATCTGTGTAGAGATAGGTTATTAAGAAGTTAACCATGTTCCTAATTAAAGTCAAATAAGACCCAATGACTCAAAAAAGGAATTCATTCACACAACAAAATTCAAAATAACTCAAAGTATAAGATACATTCAACCTAATGATTCTTGGTAAATATATAGGCACTGATAATCTTGTTGCAAATTTATTTCTTATCAACACAAAAATTCATTAATCAAGTGAAGAAATCTTATGACTTCGGCAATAAAATAATCCCAACTAGGCTAAATGACAGCTTCCAATTACTCTTCCTCTAACTGGTCTTAGCCAAGGTAAGGTACTGTTGATATTACCTATGTATACACCCAACAATACAGTGCTATGTTTTTTTATCAAATTTATATGTTTAGGATCAAAGCCGAATAATAATTAAATTCTAAAATCTGTTAATGGAAGAAAGTCTAAAATATACCAAAGCAAGATCTAGTTTTGTTATAGTGTGCACACAATTTAATTCTATATAATTCAAATTATAGAAGAGAATTTAAAGGAAAAAGGTAGCACATCACCAATATTGAGGGGCCCTCTCAAATCTAGAGATTACCACTGGAAAAATTTAGAATACTGAGATTCTCACGAACAGAAATTGCAGACTTGCAATAAATTCAAATCTCAGAATTACAAAATGATTAAATCTCTCTTGAATGTAAATTTAATCCCAATGCCCCCTTTCCATGATATACGAATAGAAATTTATACATGAGATACCAATTGAACATGATCAGATCAAATCCCCAAATGGGAGATTCAAAATTTAAAATTTTAACTAAAAAATAAAAAATTTGTGTTTTCGTTACCTTTGGCAGATTTTATTGAATGATCATATTGTTGAACAAATTGTTGCAAGCTATCATCAGAACCATAGTCTTAAACCACTACAAAATCAGAGGTGCAATTCTTACCATGTGAATTAATGTTCCTGAATTCGAACATGAAAATAAATCATTGGATTGCCAGCAATTAATGTATGCCAATAACCAACATGAAGCAAATTCCTTTAGTGATAATGAGTGATAAATTACCTTAGTGTATCTTGAAAGGTACGAATGTATGTGCTGGAGTCAATTCACATGCAAGATTTTTCAATCAATAGGCATTAATGAATCCCTGTGATTAACAACAAGGAAATATTCCATTGATCCATGTAAATCCCAAGGCACTATACATAACTCAATTCTTGTTGCCTAGATAATGTGTTGAGGTCGATGGGACAATACCATTGGAAGGTGGACCTTAATGAATTCCACATCATCCAATACATGTACAAAACATAACTTATTTACAAAATACATGATAAAGAACCAACATAGACTCACATAACTTACTGAGAAATTTTCTCTCCAGTTGCCTGGATTTCAAGCAAGGCTCTTGTCGAGTTGCACCAGTAAACTGTGTTATGCAACCAAGTCCGAGAAATGGCATAAAAAGAGAAGAAATAGACAAGAAAAGAGTAATCCATGCCTTAATAATGAAGAATAGATATAATAGAAATCCTCTTCTAGGTAGGAACCTCCTTACATAATGTACTAGGTACACCAGACAAGAAAATACATAATTATGACTAAAATGAGAATACCTCCTTCCTATATATAGGAGACCATGGTGTATAATAATAAATAATAGACCCAGTAATAGACCCAAGTCGACATGAATAATATGTAATACACCACAACATAGGGGGTAATGCACCACCCTATAGGGGGGAATGTGCCCAACATTTAGGGCTTAACATGCTCTTGCCCTTCAGACAAGCGTTGGCCTCAATGCTTGGATGCATTTGTATATAGGAATCATCTTTCCATGTCGAATCTGAAGTTGGTAAGTTCTTCCACTTGGTGAGGTACTCAGTAATAGCATGATATCATAGTTGTTTGGTCCTTGTTTCTATGATTTTTCTAGATTCCCATATGATTTGTGCTTCTTCAAAACTCCTTTGACGATAATATTGATCTACCTGTAGTTTCATCTTGTTTTCTGACATTGTTGGTATTTGGAGAACTACTTTCTAGTGCTCTAAGTGATCTTCCACTACTTGAAATATACATTTTCTTGTCACTCCTTCAACCATGTGCTCCATTTCATTCTTATGGTCATAGGGGTATTTGTAAGGTCTAATTCTAGAACAGATGCTTCCCAGCTTTGGATATCTGGCGAAATAAAAGTCGTACATGTTTGAATATATAGTGAGTATAACTATGTAATTACACCTTATTTTCCTTTTTTATCAATGTTTTCATACCATTAGAGTTGATCACCTTGATTGGTTTCCCTATGATACCATTTAACACAAATTCTTTTCCTTCCCAAGAAAATTTCAAGAAAAGATTCTGAAAATTAAAACCCACAGTTCCCAATGATTGTAACCATTGAACTCATAATACAACATCAACAAACCCCATTGGGATTGAAATCATGGGAGTATTCAATACATATTCCCCCATAGTAAGATTGATATTATGGAATTTCCATGAACAATTGATTGGTCTTCCATATGCAACCATTACTTGAAATTCTGGTGTTGGATATACAAATCAATTGAGATCTTTGGCTACTTTATAGTGAATGAAATTATGATTACTACCATAATCAAACAACACTGTTAACTTTTTATTTTTTGATATATCCTTTGATCTTGAGAGTTTGAGGAGTGTTAATTCCAACTGAAGCATGGAAAGATATGGTGGGAATAATCACTTCTAGTTCATACCCTTGCAGTGGTTCCTATTATTTTTGTTCTTCATCTTCACATTCTATGTAGAATAATTTCTTTTCTCCACACTTATGTCCCTTATTGTACTTGCTGTCACAATTAAAGAATATAATTTTCACTCTTCTTTCATCTAGTTGTTGAGGTCACCAACCTTTGAGGTTGGTTAGAAGGAACATCATTCTCTTTGTATGTGTTGGAAGTGGTATTTCTAGTAGTCATCACCATATTTTTCAAGATTCCTTACCATCATCAAAGAATTATCTATAGATGATGGTTCAAAGAGGCACACCTCATGTTAAATGTTATCCTTCAAGGTTCCAATAAAGAGATCTAATGAATTATCTTCTGAAATATTCTTCACTCTGATATTTAGCTGCTAAAATTGCTTGATGTTCTCTGTAACTGGACCTTTTTGCTTGAGATTTACCAATTGGCTAAAGAATGTGTTGATATTTATATCCCCATAATGTGTAGACAATTATTCCATGAATATAGAACAAGAGATAATAGAGTCATTTTTATGATCACAAAGCCATTGGTACCATACAAACTGATCAGGTTCTAAATATAAGGATGCAATAGTTACCTTTTGAAAAGTAGGCACCTAGAGTAGATCAAAGAATTGCTCCATTGAAAAATCCATGTGATTGGATCCTTTCCATCAAAATTTCTCATGTCAATATTGGGGATAAAATAGTTCCTTAGACCTAAATTTAACCCATGATGTTGTTGTGAATCATCAAATTTTGAGGGATCAAACTTCCTACTCTCGAATTGTTTTTCAAATTTCTCCATATGTGGCTAGAATAAGTCACCTTTTTCATCCTTATCCTCTTCTTGAGTATATACATGAAGAATAAAGCTATGTTTTATATCCTTCAACAATTCCTTCAAGTCTTGAAGATCTTCTTTTCTAGCCATCCCTTTGAGATCCTCTTTACTATCCATCCTTTTGAGATACTCTTCACTAGCCATCCCCTTGAGATTCTTACTAGCAATATTATTTTCTAATTTAACTAAGTCATCCATTTTCACATTTCCTTTAATCGTATCTTCTAGCTTGGAAACTATAAAAGATATGTCTTCCATTTCATCCTATGCCGGGGACGAATCTAGGGGTTTGAGTGTAGTGTGACTTTTTCCAATTCGTTTTAGTGGAATTCTGAACAATAAATATATATATCACCCTAGGGTTTACTACAAACAGATAATTCTACTCAAAGATATTCAAATTCAAAATGCCATACCTTTTTCAAACCCCGATTAGAAGATTGTTTTATGGTCGACTTGTAACTGAGGTAAAATTTGAATTTTGACTCCTATGGTTATGAAACTTCATCATGTGGTACCTTGATGTGTCCTATTTCCAATGTTGTAGGTTTGACTTGATTTGTATATGCCAAATTTGTTTTATTACAAATATCCTAAATCTTTTATTTTTGGCATATCTAGAGGAGAGAACTTGTATAGTATGCCACGTGTCCAATATTGTGTTTCTGCGGCTAAAAATTCTACCACAGATGCCTTGGTCTGTTCAATTTTGGATGCAACTAGTCCCCTGTAATTTGGATCTTGGATGCCTCAAATATGACCTTTTTCTATAGAACACATGTTTTAGACTAGGTTTTGGACGAGTGAAAACCCCTATATTCCTTCGCAATTATCTCTGAAACTGTAATGCATCAAGATTTGAATTTCGGAATGGAGATAGTTAGGTATGTTTTAGAAGTGGGTTTTCTGAACCCTTGTAGCAAAATATTTGTAGAAAAAATCCCAAGATGACTTGTTTTGCAGAATAATGTCCCTAGGAAAGAGCTCTAATATCAAACGTTATGCAATCAAGTCCCAGAAATTGCATAAAAAGAGAAGAAATAGAAAAGAAGAGATTGATCCATGCCTTAATGATGAAGAATAGATATAAATAGAAATCCTCTTCGAGGGAGGAACCTCCTTGTCACACCCCCGGTTTTGACCCCGTTTGCATGATGTATAAAATGTAATTAATCATGGTGAGGAGCTCAAGGCAAAAGCCCCACCATCGATTTGGTCGTGCATGTTTCGGCAATAGGGGTAGTTGCCAATGGTATGACATGCTATCCGGCACATTATAATGTGGCATCATGTAAATACGCACATCAAATAAAACTAAAACCACAACCAGCTACGCCAGTGCAACGTTGAATGAAAAGGGCAAGGTTCCAAAGGATAAGGGTGCGGGGGATGTTAAACCTTGGTCTATGGGGAAAAAACCCATGTGTTGCCACCTTGTCTTGTTTGCCACCTTCCCTTGTCTCACCCAACCGTTTTGATGTCTTGATGGAGAATGGCTGCTAGTGGTTGGGGCAGTTATTGCTTTTGGGTTTGGGGTGGCAGGACTGTCAGTCCCTTGCCCATGCGCCCACTCCACCCACGACTGCATCCACTCCTTTCTTCCACGATTTCTCCATTCTCCGCATGGTCTATTGGTTCCTCACGTTCTGCTGATCATCCATGTGCAGAGGAGGTTCGGCTTCCTCACGCCGGTTTACTCCCAACGTAGGGACGCGCATAGCAGGAGGTCGACTAAGTTCCCTCACACGCTGGTCAGTTCATAGAGGGATCATCTCCTCATGCAGGGCTGAGTGAGGAGGGTGTGTGATCTCTATTCGGGGGATCCTCATGCAGAGGTCGGGTCTGTTTTCCTCACGCACAGGCAGTGGTTCTGCCAGATCTCACGCAGCTAAGAGAGGAGCTGCCTTTCAGTGGCCATTCATGTTTTCTACAGAGTGGAATTGGGTATGTTTTCCTCTATGTTTTGTGGTCTGGTGCAAGTTCCCTCACACACAGACTGTTTGGGGTCGTTTTCCCATGTTGTGAGCCGTGCTCACTGCTTTTTTTTGGGGCTGTTGTCTTCCCCATGTTTTGTTGGTTGTGGTGCTCAATTTCGTTTTGGGCCACTGTTGATTTCCAATCTGTTGGTTGAGTTTCCCTGTTTTGGGACTGTGGATTGCTGCTATCATTCATTGTGTGGTTGTGGCTGCTGGAGTACCTTGGTTTTGGGTTGCAGCCGAGTTGTTTTGGCCATGGTAGGGCCAAGAACAACTCTGTGTTGCCTTGTGGGCTTCATCTGTGCTCATCATTTGTTTGGGGTTATCCCTGGTCGTCTTTGCTTCTTCACAGGGTTGTGAAGGGTTGTTTTGCTGCTGGTATGTAGTGGTTGTCCTTTGGACTGTGCTGGCTTGGCTGATCTGTTGATGGCCTGGTAAACCCAGTGGTGTTGGTTTGTTGATTGTGTCCCTCAGCTATTTGTAAGCATGCATTGACCCTTATCCTTGGAGGAATCATGCCCAGCTCGGGGGTGGCAGCATTGTTGAGAGATTGATGAGCAAGCTGGCCTATGGTTGGGTGGAACGTTGTAGCGATGTAGCTGGTTGCGGGATTCTTCATCAAAAGATAAGTACTTCTGTTATTTCATCTCTGCAATTAATCTATTGTTTCATGAATCATGATGAACATGTGAATGTTGTTTTATGAATATGTTTGCTTCCGCTGAACGATTGAGGAATTATGCATCTTGTATGATGTTTTATGCACTCTGTTATGCATGTTGTTTAAGCTTTTAATATCAGCATTTTTCCTTTTTATGTTCATGGGGATATTTTTTCGTATGTGTTGGTGTTCGTCGTGTCCTCTTCGCCGGTCTGAGGGATGGAGACGTGACAGAGTGGTATCAGAGCTCAAGGTTGCAACAATGGGCCTCTATGGGCCAAGAAGATGCAGTGAAAGAAGCAGAGTTTCCTTCTGTCTAGCATAGATCAGAATTTGAGATGGCAGCAGCAAACTTCAAACATTTGCCTAAGTGTTGAGCAGTCTATTCAGTCAGAACCCTTAGTGAAATTGACTTCAGCTGTAGCGGAAGCGCTAGGAGGAAGTATACCCGACAGGAACCATGGGAAGGAAATTCAAGTTTCTCTTCTAAGTGTTGGAACGGTTGGATCGTCGGAGCACTAAGCAGAATTGACTTCCGCTGTGGCGGAAGGGTTAGCGGAAGGTGCAGCCGGAAGCCGTCCGACGAGGCGTAGCAGTGGAAAGAATTTTGAAAAAATTTGTTAAGTGTTTGAGTCGTCGGAAGAATTCAGTGGAACAGACTTCTGCCATTGCAAATGGCAAAGTAACTACGCACCCGACGGAAAATTCCTCCGATCGCCAACGCCGAAAGTTAAAATTTCCCTAAGTAAAGCGCGGGTCGGAAGAAAACATTGTTTGGCGTGCCGCCGTTGCGGAAGTCAAAGTCACTAGACTTCTGACGCCGGTCAAAATAAGTTCACCGATCAGAAGAAAATAAGGAAATCATGTTCTGCCGTTGCGGCGGCTGAAAGCATTAAGTCTTCCGATAAGAAAGACTATCACCGGAAGAAGAAAGGGTTCTGCGTTCCGCCATTGCGAATGGAGAAACGACTAGTCATCCGATGGGTAATTTTTCCGACTGCCGATGCCGGAAGAAAATTAAGTTCAAAAATTTTCTAAGTATAGAAAGTCGTCGGCCATCGGAACAAAGAAGTTCTTCATGCTTCCACCATTGCGGAAGTGAAAGGCACTAGCCTGCTGATGTAAGAAGTCTGCCGACGCCTGACGTTAAAATTTCTTTAAGAAAAGAGCGGCCAATCGGAGGAGAAAATGGTTTGTGTTCCACCATTGCAGAAGCCAAAAGCACTAAGGCTTCCAACCAGAAAGGCTACCGATGCCAAAAATTTTAAAATTGTTCTAAGTAAGTGCCGATCGGAGGAAGTTAGTGTTTGGCGTGCCATCGTTGCGGAAGCCAAAGTAACTAAGCTTCCGATGTGGATAGAGCGTCGACGCCGATCGAAAGAAGATGGAGAATTGTGTTCCGCCGTTGCAGCTACGGAAGGAACTTCTTCGCCGACGAAAGGAGGAAGTTGAGCCAATGAAGGGGCAAAATTGAAAACAAAGACGTCGGAAGGTTGGAGATTCCGACAGCCAATGAGTAGGGTCATCGGAGCCCGCAGAGGAATGAATGACCATAATTGTGGCTGGAGAAAGGATTAACCCTCCGAAGGAATAAAGGTTCCGACGGTCGATGTACATCAGAACAGTCTAGTCGTTTCAACCGCCGACACAGCGGAGGGATTAGTGGTTTCAACCCCTGAAACGTTGGAAGGATTTAGTGAAAAGAGGAGCCAATTCTGCAGAAGAAGTTAGCCGTTTGGGGGTCCGAAACGGCGGAAGGATTAATGGTTTGAGAGCCGCTTCTGCAGATAGATAATTGGAATAAGAGCCGATTCTGCAAAGGAAAAAAAATTGGATTTTTCAAAGGGGATTTCTCAGTGGTTTTAGTGGGATTTCCAGCAGATTTCGACTGCCTTTCAATGGGATTTTTAGCTGTTTTCAGTGGGTTATAGGTGGCTGAAGTTGGCTGAAGTTGGCGCCCAGTCCAAAAGCAGTGGAGTGTAAAAATGCAAAGATTTGGTGAAAGTCTTCATTCTTAGAAGTGGTGTGGTTTTCACACCCGAGGTCGAAATGAAGCATGTGAATAGGTGTTGGAAAGCTTATCCAGTAGGGAACAAGTATAAGTGACCAGAATCTAAGCATGAAGCAGCAAAGTGCTAATGATGGCCGCTGTTATCAAACAGGAAAATCTGGACAGTTGCATGCCCAGGGGTAGCAAGGACTATGAAGTCAATTAGCTGCTGTATGGAAGAGTAGTTCCATGTCAGGATGAAAGACTTGAAAAGGGAAGTTTCCTTAAAACCCTGTCTTGCTGATTATAACTACATTCCTGAGTTTCATGCTTGAAATGCATAAGGATATGTATCGTATACATAGGATATTAAATATTTTATGTTTATAATGAACCACTAATGATAATCATTGCTTGATGTTGGCATTAGTGGAAAAACCAACGACGACATGGACCTAGCTGAATATGTTGCTGATGCTGATGGAATGTGACCAGCAACCCTATGAGGAAAGGGATAAGGCAACATGTCCAGAATAAAAGTTGGTGAGCGAATTCGGCAATCTCCTGCAAAGGACCAACCAAATTGGACACGGCAAGGGTGTAAGTAAGACCCATGTAGGTAAGAGTTTGCTTAGATTGATAAAGGTAAGAGACCTCATACCATGTGAATAGTGGAATGTAGAAGGTGTCATACCTATATATGATGATGACACTGATTATAGTAATGCATCCTATATGAAGTGGACATGGTTAGGCCATGCGTGGTATGTTGAATGCATGAGATATATGAATGACTAATGACTGAAATGATGAATTAATGATAATTCTGGAACTGTTTCAAAGGTTGTTATGAATGCAGGATAGTCATGATCAATTGGCCGCCAGAAATGCTTTGTGGAAGAGCAAGGTGGTATGAATGATACGCATGTGAAATAAGGAGTATCTAAACATTTAATTTAATTGCATGAATGATATGACTATACCTTGCAATGTTAGTATGATGATGATTGCATGAAGTAAATGAGTTTTGGCAATGTTGATGTGACTAACCGCTGGAAGTATTCGAATTTTATAAATTCTGAAAATGCTTCAGTAATGGTTGTAGCAATGAAAAAGGTTATATGCATCCAGACTTACCAAGTGTTTGGTTGATTGAAGCTCATGTTTCAGGTAGATTATTTCGGGCATGGCAATGAGAGGTAAGACCCTGACCAATTCCAGAATCTACCATGTGAAAGAGCTTATTAAATTTGAATTGTGAATTTCAAATTTAAGGAATTACTGACAACTACTAGTCACTACTGGCTTGCATAAGTTGTGTTTGGATGTTGAAGCTTATGTTTCAGGTAGATTATTTCGAGCATGGCATTGAGAGGTTTCAAGTAGATTATTTTGAGCATGGCAATGAGAGATAAGACCCTAACCAATGCCAGAATCTACCATATGATATGCATAATAGGTTGTTAAAATTCGAATTGTGAATTTCGAATTTAAGAAATTACTGACAACTACTAGCCACTATTGGATTGCATAAGATTGTGTTGGATGTTTGTAGCTCATGTTTCAGGTAGATTATTTTGAGCATGGCAGTGAGAGGTAAGACCCTGACCAATGCCAGAATCTACCATGTAAAAGAGCCGAACTTTATGAGAAGAGTCTCATGGTTGTGAAATTAGTTGGTTGTTAAATTTGAATTGTGAGTTTCGAATTTAAGGAATTGCTGACGACTACTAATCATTGTTGGCTTGTATAAGATTGTGTCAGGAGGGACACATGGTAAGTGGGTAATCATGTTATGATAGTAAGCATAAAGTTATAATGGGCATAGTAGTGCTGCTTACAAGAAACCCACAATTAAACAAGTCAATTTCTGTAGTAGACAGAATTGCAAATTCTTATTGAATTTGATTACCAATGTCATTGCTTGGTTATGGAACGATCAATTGGATTGTATTATCAGGTAATGACTGATTGTTTAGCTATTTGATGAATGTGTCAGGGATAAACACCACAGGAAGATCATGTGTGATGACCTGCAAGAGCCAAACTTCATGGGAAGGTTTTCCCTTGAAAATGGGTTTCGGGTGAAACGCCATTAGACATTTTAAAATGTCTCATCTGCACTGCATGTTCGGTAGTAACATGAGTGAGATGGTATAAATTATGTCGGTAAGACATGTGTGAATATGAAATGTAAAAAGGAGTTGGGATGGCAAACTAAGGGACTGTTAACTTAGGGAAGGATCCTCCATTCCTCCTTAACAAAGGCATACTGCGACGGCAAATGGATAAGTGTTCTGTGACCCTTGCTATGAATATGCATGTTTAATTATTAAATTCCATATGCATAACATGTTTGATTTTATTTCCATGATGACCGATCGCTTGAGTATGAATAGGGCCTACATGGCACACACCGGAGAAGAGTCCACACTTTTCTGATGTTGAGTCATGAAAGGGTTGTCGATATTGATTACACTCTAGGGAGTGGACGCACTCCTAGTGTCTCAATACTTGATAGTGAATGATGGGAAATGTGATTACAGTTTTTGAGCAATAACGCTGATGAGTTGCTTGCATTGCTTGTGTTGCTTGTGTTGACAGGCTAAAAGGTAAAAGGTAAAAGGTAAAATGGTAAATGGTTGTTGTGAGGGGTTGCGGAGTAAGGGTTATTGTTGATATAAGTGTATGTTGGTATAAGTGTATGATGGGCTGTGATATGCCTAAGGATCCATAGTAGATCCTAGACCTGGAAACGGTCAGGATAAAGTTCCAAGCCCAGTCGACATAAGGATGTACTGGCTAGACATTTAAAAAAAATTGATGTTGTGGAGCAGCCGGCATGCTGACCTAACATCTAAGTCCATAGGTGATCCCAAGGCTTGCAAAGCGAAGCAGGATCCTGTGGACGAATGAGGAAAGGCACAATACAGATAAGTATTGGATTATTTTGCTTATGAAAATACATGTGTATATGATTTGGTTATGATGTTTTAAGCTCTTGTTCTAGAGATAAAACTGATGTGAATAAACTAAACATGTGAATTTATTCAATGTTTGGATATAGGTATCACTGGGATCGAGGACCATGAGAGCATTCTAGGGGTGCATGCGGATATGTGACTGTCTTGGAAATCTCGGAATGAGCGGTAATGAAAAAGGTGCTAGTAAGATGGGGGAGTCCTAGCAGCCGAGACAAACCATGTGGAGAGACTCTATGGTTTAGAGGTCTGGAATAGACCAAAGACACTAAGTGTCATGACCAAGAGAGATTGGTCCAGCATTCACAGTGAAGTGAAAGAGGCTGAGAGCATGAAAAGCCACTGCGGTGATGTGGGTTCCAGGATGGAACAAAACAAAGAGGGGAAAAACTCTTACTTCTCTCTCTTGCCTTTTGATTACATGTGTGTGTGTGTGTGTGTGTGTGTATGTGTGTGTGTGTGTGTGTGTTTATGCATTGTGAAAACAAAGGATTATTGAATGCATGTATGATTGAGAATGAAATGTGTGTATTTGCTTAAGTAAAATTGTGAATGCTGGATTAGTTAATTCCCTGCCCAGGAATGGACATGAATGAGCTCATGTGCCTGTTGGGAAGGCATGAAAAATATGAAAGCCTCATTGATGAGACTTGGACTGTCATGCCAATTGTGTAATTAACTGACTGATTTTAATGTCTATGTTATGCTTGGTCTGATAGGATTTCAATGGTGCATTTCATAGGTGAGAAAAGTGAAACCAGGTGGTGCACATTGATCATGGCAGCAGATCAAAAGTTATTGGACTTAGCTAGAAGTCTCCTTCAAGTGATTTCCAAGACCCAAGAGAATCTTGGGGAGATGCTCAAGATACAGAGAAGGCAGAATGAGATGAACCACCAGATTTTGCAAGACTCTATTGGTTTGCAAAGGGAGGTGAAAAGCCTTCTGGGAGCATTCGGCAAAGGAAAGGAAGGTGGATCAGCAATGGGACAATTGTCCAAGCGACTCGATAAGAAATGATCCAGGCATGAAGACTCAAAGGAAATTGAGCAGGTAAAGATGAAGTAGCCAGTGAGATGCTGGAGGTGCAGAGGACATCATTTACGCCAGGACTGCCCAATGAGGGAACACGATGAAGGAAATAGCCACAAAGTTCCTAGACTTCTGGATCAGCTGGAAGCTGAGAACCAGCAGGAGAAGTCCATGGAAGCCAAGGGGCTTGGTCTTGAATGTTCAAAGTAAATGATTGGACGTGGGACAGATCTACAATTTTGAAATTTTGATGTGCAATTGTATATGTACTGTATATATGTAATGGAACACCGAGGAAGGTGTTATTCCAAGGGGGAGGGGAATGTCACACCCCCAGTTTTGACCCCGTTTGCATGATGTATAAAATGTAATTAATCATGGTGAGGAGCTCAAGGAAAAATCCCCACCATCGATTTGGTCATGTATGTTTCAGCAATAGGGGTAGTTGCCGATGGTATGTCGTGCTATCCAGCACATTATAATGTGGCATCATGTAAATACGCACATCAAATAAAACTAAAACCACAACCAGCTACGCCAGTGCAACGTTGAATGAAAAGGGCAAGGTTCCAAAGGATAAGGGTGCGGGGGATGTCAAACCTTGGTCTATGGGGGAAAAACCCATGTGTTGCCACCTTGTCTTGTTTTCCACCTTCCCTTGTCTCACCCAACCATTTTGATGTCTTAATGGAGAATGGCTGCTGGTGGTTGGGGAAGTTATTTCTTTTGGGAGTGGGGTGGCAGGACTGTCAGTCCCTTGCCCATGCGCCCACTCCACCCACGACTGCATCCACTCCTTTCTTCCACGATTTCTCCATTCTCCCCATGGTCTATTGGTTCCTCACATTCTGCTGATCATCCACGCGCAAAGGAGGTTCGGCTTCCTCATGCCAGTTCACTCCCAACGTAGGGACATGCATAGCAGGAGGTCGACTAAGTTCCCTCATGTGCTGGTCGGTTCACGGAGGGATCATCTCCTCACGCGGGGCTGAGTGAGGAGGGTGTGCGATATCTATTCGGGGGATCCTCATGCATAGGTAGGGTCTGTTTTCCTCACACACAGGCAGTGGTTCTGCTAGATCTCACGCAGCTAGGAGAGGAGTTGCCTTTCAGTGGCCATTCACGTTTTCTACAGAGTGGAATCGGGTATGTTTTCCTATGTGTTTTGTGGTCTGGTGCAAGTTCCCTCATGCACAGACTATTTGGGGTCGTTTTCCCATGTTGTGAGTTGTGCTCATTGATTGTGTTTTGGGGCTGTTGTCTTCCCCACATTTTGTTGGTTGTGGTGCTCAATTTCGTTTTGGGCCACTGTTGATTTCCAATCTATTGACCGAGTTTCCCTGTTTTGGGATTGTGGATTGCTGCTATCATTCATTGTGTGGTTGTGGCTACTGGAGTACCCTGGTTTTGGGTTGCAGCCGAGTTGTTTTGGCCACGGTAGGGCCAAGAACAACTCTATGTTGCCTTGTGGGCTTGAGATGTGCTCATCGTTTGTTTGGAGTTATCCCTGGTCGTCTTTGCTTCTTCATAGGGCTGTGAAGGGTTGTTTTTCTGCTGGTATGCAGTGGTTGTCCTTTGGACTATGCTGGCTTGGCCGATCTGTTGATGGCCTGGTAAACCTAGTGGTGTTGTTTTGCTGATTGTGTCCCTCGGCTATGTGTAAGCCTGCATTGACCCTTATCCTTGGAGGAATCATGCCCAGCTCGGTGGTGGCAGCATTGCTGAGAGATTGATGAGCAAGCTAGCCTATGGTTGGGTGGAACGTTGCAGTTACATAGCTGGTTGCGAGATTCTTCATCAAAAGATAAGTACTTCTGTTATTTCATCTCTGCAATTAATCTACTGTTTCATGAATCATGATGAACATGTGAATGTTGTTTTATGAATATGTTTTCTTCTGCTGAACGATTGAGGAATTATGCATCTTGTATGATGTTTTATGCACTCTATTATGCATGTTGTTTAAGCTTTTAATATCAGCACTTTTCCTGTTTATGTTCATGGGGCTGTTTGCCCGTATGTGTTGGTGTTCGTCGCGTCCTCTTCGTCGGTCTGAGGGATAGCGACATGACACTCCTTACCCAATGTACTGATTAAAAAAGAAAAGACAAGATATAATGATGGCTAAAATGAGAATATCTCCTTCCTGTATATACGATACCGAGGTGTACAATAATAACTAATAGACCCAAGTCGACATGAATAATATGTAATATCACAACATAGGGTGTAATACGCCACCATATAGGGGGGAATGTTCCCAACATTTAGGGCTTAACAAATTGGTTTTCACAAAAGGACTTATTTTTCTCTTTATTTTTTTTTCCAAAAACAATGCACCAAAACATGAAGAAACAATTGCTTTGATAGAGCAATGAAGATGAGAGATATTTTGGTTTGCTTGTATGTTTTGTTTTCTTTCCATGCTGATGTGAAAAAGATGCTGAGAATATTGAAGAAGCTATAACTTGTTGGGTATATGTTATATTCTTTGCATGTGCATATAGAGGGAAGGTGTGCTTGTCAATGCTACATCTAACAATCCCTGTCGGCACCTTCACGGAAATAGGTTGAGAGGTTGTTTTTGGCTACTTTTGGGGAATTTTCTAAAAATATGTAATCTAATCCCGATTAAGGAATTGGGGTCTATTTTTCTAATATGGGTTAACCGATTAGGGTATTGGAGGCTACGAAATACCTATATTTTATTGTGAGAGATTCATAATGATAATGAGAAAATAGGAGGTGTGGCTCCAAGGTTTGATGGTTTTCCCGATTAATGGTTTCCAGGGTAAATATCTATTTTTATGTGTGAATGTTGTGTTTTAATATCTATTTTTATTAAAGAATATTTATGATTCTCTTCTCTGCACATGTTTAAAACTTACATGTCATNTAAATATCTATTTTTATGTGTGAATGTTGTGTTTTAATATCTATTTTTATTAAAGAATATTTATGATTCTCTTCTCTGCACATGTTTAAAACTTACATGTCGTATTAGAGCTCAATTATTAGCATCAGGGGGACGCCTTTGTTACTGATGTTAAGATTCCATATGCTAAGCTAGATTATCAGCATTCAATTTCAATTTCATAACAAAAGCATATAGACAGGATCAATGAAAGAAACAGTATCACAAGATCAACACAGATTTACCCTGGGAAAACCCTAATGGGAAAAAGCCAATAAAAGCTTCCTCAATATAGATGATCAAAAGATAAAAGATAAAACCCCAGACTAATCCTTCTCCTTCTTGCAACTACAACTCTCTCTCTTTCTCTCTCTCTCTCTCTCTCTCTCTCTCTCTCTCTCTCTCTCTCTCTCATATGAGCTACACAAGTGAGTGTAGTGTGTAGAAATGAGGAGATCCTCACTTCTATTTATATTCTTCTGTTCACTTGACAATTCACTCCAACAAGT
>LPNX010525302.1:122621-202512 GCA_001517045.1 Pseudotsuga menziesii | reverse complement strand
ATCCTATCATGCATAATACAATAACTGAATATAAACAAATGCATAACAAAATAATATAATGAAATGACAATTGAATACTTATCTTTATTTGTTTTGAGGATAGACTCCTTCTTGAGCCTTCAGCTTCATCGTCTTCTTCATTCATAATAGCATCATTTCTTATCCAAAATCTAAGGTAGATAAGAAGTTCTTTAAGAGTTGAGTTCTTCATATTCCTCATTCATTGAGGGATCTTCTTTGGATGGCGATATCTTGATCTTCAATTGATCCCCTCTTATCTTTTCTTCTTATGATTCAAGCTTCTTCTTCTTCCCAAAGTTTGCTGAAAGTAATCACTTCCTTCTGGAACACATTCCTTGAATGAATTCCACGATCTTGGGAGGACATTCGAGGTGGCCATCATCACTTCTGCATTCTTCACTTTTTTTTTTACCACTTCGAGTTGTTCTTGATTTGAGAGACTCTTATGACTGCATGGTCTCTGCATTCTAGATCTTCACATTCTTCAACTGGATTCTTTAGGTCATATTCTAATTTTTGTTCTTCCCTTCAAATAACTTGAAATTATGTTCTTCCATTCTGCAACCCCATTCTGTTGTGGATTATAAGGAGTTGACAACTCCCTCTTAATCCCTGCTTCTTTGCATAGCTCTTTGAATTCATTCGAAGTGAATTCTCCACCATTATCTGATCGAATGGTCTTGATCTTCTTTTCAGTATGGTTCTTGATCAAGGCTTTGAATTCCTTGAACTTTCTAAACACTTCATCTTTGTTTTTCAGAAAGTAAATCCATGTCTTTCTAGAAAAATCATCAATAAAAGAAACATAGTATGCATACCCGCTTAGTGAGTTTGATGACATTGGACCGCATACATCGGAGTGGATGATTTCTAGAATGCCTTTGGCTTTGTTTTTGCTTCTAGGAAATGTCTTCTTTGTATTATTCCCTTTTGCACATCCTTTGCAAACTCCATCATGCTTTGTTTGGAATGCAATAGGTAGTGCTCTATAGTGCACATGTGCAAGCCTTCTATGCCAAAGCTCATTTGGCTCTACCGTATCATGGATCAAGGCTTGTTCTGGATGACCCTTCAATTTGTACAAACCTCCTTCTTGTTCTCCAATCACTACCGCATCATCATTTTTATTTCCTTTTGGCCACACGATGGCTTGACCATCGATGAATGCAACCCACATTCCTTTTGCATCCAAGGCTGAAATGGATAGAAGATTCTTCTTAAGTCCTGGAACAAAACAATACTTCTTTCATTGTTAGAGACTTACCAGAGTCTAGCTTGTATGAAGATTCCCTACTATCTTTTATTGGATATTGGTAGTCATCTCCTAGTTTCACCTTGTGAGATGATTCATGTTCTGACATTCTTACAAAGGATTCCTTGAGTCCCGTCATATGTTTGGAAGCTCCACTGTCTATAAGTCAATCATCACTTCCATGAGTAATGTTACCTGTGAGAGCTGATATCATAACATATTCATCCTCACTTGAAGAATATTCACTTTCATATCTGGATCTCTTTCTAGATGGTTCATTATCCTCTGCAGCATGAGCATGATGTCTTATTTGGCCTTGACCAAGTTCTTCTTGTGAAAGGCTTCTAACCTCGTCTCCCTCTGAAACTGGAACCTCTATACTCATGTAGGTGTCCAATCCATTTTCTTCAGAGAGATCAAATACTTCTAGGATTGGAAGTTGTCAACTTCCCCAAGCTTGTCACCAATCTGATGTGATATATCATATTGAAATGAGAACCTCAAATGGAAATAGCAAAGGATTAGATCTTACCGATTTGAGGTGTCCGTCCTTGTCCCGGAGTTTGCTGATCTAGTGTTTGTCACAGAAACCCTAATTTTAAAAAATTGGAATATTTAAAAAATAATTGGATAGACAGATAGATCTCTTCAAATGGATCTATCCAATGTACTCCTTTTCTGAAAACAGTGGAGGGAAGCTCCCGAAACAGGAAGCCCTAATTTTCCAATTTCTTATGCAGAAATTCCTGTTACTGTTTCTGTGATATCTCCCCAATTACTGATCCTCTATGTCTAACATTTCACACTGAGGTAACCTCGCATGTCCTTGATCCACCACCATAGGTTTCATCAGAGTTGGTTTCACCATTTGGGATTTCGGAACCTTTTCCCAAGGTGACCTGTTACAGGACTTTTCAGAACAGCGAAGTTGTACGTCATGCCACGTGTCACTGGTTAATCTTCTGAGTCTAATATTTGGATCACTGAAATTAAAGTCCGTGCCCTTTCTGGAACATCTTCAATAATTCCATTTCGACCTCTGTAGCTCAATATATTTCAGATCTCCCCATATGTCCTGTTTAGGGATGAATTCTGGAAGAGGCTGGAACCCTAACTTGGAGAGATCATATCTCCTGGAGTACAGAGAATATGAGTATTATTTTTGGACACAAGATTCATGAGGATTTTATATTTGGCCCCTGAAATTTTCAGCTTCTGAGACTTTTCCAATCTCGGAATATAGCTACTGTACCAAAACTTAGCAGTTTTAGTATTTAGGGTTTCTCCTAGCTGAGGGTCAAACTAGGGTTTGACTTTCCTAGAGTTTCACCCAACCAAATTTCTTGATCCATGTCTCTAAAATTAGGTTTTGGTGAGGAGAAAAATCCTATGTAGGTCTCACTCAAAAAATTCCTCTTTTGTAGAAAGCCCTAATTTCCACATCGAAACTGAAAATGCTTGAAATTGAATTCCACATTGACAGAAAGATGCACCCTTTAATGGAGAGTCATCCTAGCATACTTTTGCTGAAAATTTGTGGAGGAAGATCCACAAAATAGGAATCCCTAGTTCCTGTAGCTGCACAATGTCTTCTTCTCAGGTTAGCTCTGATACCATGTTAGTTTTTCATCACATTAAGCTAGCATTAAGATCTTAGGATCTTTTCATTGAGAGAATAACAAGTACAACAATAAAACATAAGCACATCACAAGAGACAAGAGACACAAAGAGTTTTCCTCAGGGAAACCATAAAGGAGAAAACCCCGTAACTTCCTCTAAGATAGAATCAACACCAAAAAAGTAAGAGATCTCCCAAAACAGCAGTAGTCTTCTGTCTTCTTTCTAGTCCCAAAATTTCCCTCTTCAGTAGTGCACCACACTTGGGAGAGCAAGTGAAGTCTTTCCACAATGTGATAAATAGAGAGACTCTCACTATCTATTTATATTCATCTGTTCACTTGAATTTCCTTTTCACATGTAGGCTCAACCTAATAATTACTACTCGAGCCTACACCTTAATTAGTGTATAATAACTCAAGTGCCCTGAAACTGTGGGGACTTACCTAATGAATTGATATGACTTGATTACATTATTAATCCTCCCGATTGGAACATCGGGGCATGACCACATGACTCAAATACATAATAGAGACATCCCGGAATAAACATCGGGTTACAATATATAAGATACATAGAAGAATACATTCCGAAGTTACATATACATCAACAGGCACGATGGTAGGTGCTGAGCAGAGAGGAAGCAAGGGAAGTGGGCTACTGAGCACAACGCAGAGGAAGATGGGGTCAACGAAGGATTTGGATGAGGGGTATTTGGACGTGGGATGGTGGTTGTGGAGATCATGGCTTGGTAGGTGGTGTGGGCGTGCACAGTGAAGAGTGCGCAATGGGAGAGTGCTATCAGGAGATTGGGAGCAGCGTGATGGATGTAGGGAATACTGACGCAACATGAGTGTGGTTAAGGGAATGTTGATGTGGTGGCCAAAATCCTTTTATCGGTCAAGATCCTTTATCTAGAGAAACTATGATGAAGTGTGGCCATTAGCTGAAATTAAGAGGGTTGAGAGGCTCTTATACCAAATGAATCAAATAGTTATTCACTTCACACAATCAATATTACTAGAACACCTAGAATATTCGATAAGCCATTAATCAGACAAATATATATTGATAATTGGATAGATAAGAGATGATTACAATGGTTGATAACCCTCCTATTAAATAAGGCTTGGGAATTGTGAATGAAAGGTCACGCCCTTTCATCTTTAAGTACAATTAATTATGTTTATTATTAATTATTTAACTATTTAATTATTATCTTTATCTATGTTCATTACAGTAGCAGAACCAGATCAGGGTTTCGTGAGGTTCCCAACTTGGAGAGAAGGTATATTTGTACTTCTTTTCATGATTAATACAGATGTGATGTCCTTCTTCTTCCCAAATCATTGTTCAATGCGTGATTGAATCTCTATTTTTGATCATATGATGATGTTAATGAGATTATTATTTCATGTTTCTTTGATTAGCATTGCTTTATATGTGGTCATATTGGTTTGAGGAAGGTATAATTTGTTTTGTAGGTATCTTGGAGAAAGAGGAGAAATAGAGAGGATTGAAGGGTGTTGGCACCCCAACAACTTCCTTTGATTTTGCAAAAATAAAAGGGGACCCCCATCATAATCTTTGTAAATACTTAGTTTTTTTTTTCTTGCTTGATTTAGCCAGGCGTTGAATGATCTCCTTCTGATTGTTAACTTATTGTGTTGCTTGTACTTTGACTTGGATTTCATTTCGTGACATTTTGGTGATTTGATTGATAAACATAATTTAATTAATTTTGGGATTTCAATTCATATAACGTAAAATTGATTTACTTTTTTGTTTGGAAATTTTAAATCTTAAAATTATTACTCTTCCCATATCAATTGAAACGAGTTTTTATTATTCTATTTTCCATTAGTCTCACATAACTGCAACATGTAAATTTATAATCATTCCATGAGAATATTATGAATTTATATGATCATTACTTTTATTATTATTAATGGCTTGAAAATAGGATATAATAAAATTTACTTTGGGAAGCAATGTAAACTAAGTTTTTGCTTTTTATGCAACGATATTGTGTGAAGAATTCATGGAGGTTGGATTAATCATTGATTTCAAAATTTACTTCTATTCCACACCTATGCTACATTTTCATTGCAGATTTAAAATTGAGATTGTAATGCATTACTAAATAGATGGAACCTTGCACAAAACGAGGTGTCATCCAAGTTACTACAGTAATAAATTAAATGCTTTGATTTAGCTAACAAGTCATTTGGATTTCATTTCACTGGGAATCGTGTCACTTGTTCATTAAAGATAAATATCATTTAATCAATACCAAGAGGATGTGGAGTATACGAGATTGTTGTTAAAAATAATGAGATTAGTTGTCGACTGAACCATTGACTCCACTCAACACAGTAAAATAAAATAATACTAGCGCATTCAAGAAGGATTTCAAGCCTATCTATCTCTTGAAGATATTGGGGTATTAAATCTACAATACTAATTGACAGAGATTAATTAACATATCAGTTCATTAATTATTGGCATATCTTCTGTAGGGAGGTTACACCATAAACCATCAAAATCGTAGCAAGTTATCCAAATAATTTTGAGGAAATCCAATGCTGTAAAACAAATAATTTCATCATATTCTCATGCTCTGAAGTTATGGAAAATATTCATAAAATATGCCAGACGGGAATTCGTCAACAAATCACTCAAGTCGTTATCAAACTAATCAGCAGAGAATATTCCTTGATTCATTAATCATTCAAAATAATTCCTTCTATGATTTTTTTGAAACCATCATTCTTTTTTTTCATAATATTCATTTGGAAAAATTTTATTATTACTAATATGTATTTTTTGTGCAGGTTCAAGGTTCAATACAGAGAAAAGTTGATATTCTAGCTCGTAGGAATCGCACACCTGGGTAAGAGGTGAATTTCAGGCTCCATTTGTGAACAAATAGTGATGAATCAACTCAAACTCTTGAACCCACTTCCAAAATGGGGTCCTTTACCCCTAGCCGTAGACAGTTTTGGAAATATGTCAACAGTTTTGGAGAAATTCGTGCCCGAACAAAGGAGAATTTTCTAGAAATTTGTTGCTGCCAGTTTGGAATTTGGTGGAACGAATTGGAATTTTGGGGATTGGATGTTATCCTTCCCGCTGCTATTGACTACTGTAAATTTGAACTCCTAAGGGAGGGGGTATTGGCAGAGAACATAAACTTTGCTTTTTGTATATGTGTGTTTATTTTGTAAAATGGTTTTGCAGGATAAATGAGGCACTGTCAAGGAGGATCTCGACATAAAAGGAGCAAGTTATTTCTTTTATGCTATGTATTTCATTTTTTGTGCATTTGTATGTGAGAAGAGGGAGAGAGAGATTCAGCCAAAAAAGCAGTTTTATGGACATTCAAGCAGATCTGTAATTTTTATTCAGAGATTTTGTAACCAGGAATTGCCGCCAAGTATTGTTTCAAGATTCTCTCAACTATTTCAATAAGAATGTACTTTGTTATTTTTCTTTTGTTTAATTGTTGAAGATAATTTTAACACAATTTCTTTGTTCATTCATGCACTTAAATTTGTATATTTATTTGTCTAGAATGATTAATTTTATTGTGTTTGATTTCTTGGAACAGTCATAGGTCTAATGTAATGAGAAATTTGAATAAGTAGTTATTTTATTAATTACTTGTTTTGAAATATTGTTGTGCTTAAGTAATTATAGTTTACATTAAATTTATTTAATGTAAATTTTAATTAAATATTACTTCTTATGCATTAGACTTATGTTAATTTCAATCATGCTCCTATGCACAATAGCATAGGATAGGAATAGTTTAGTTAGAATTAAAAGTAGATTTCTTTTCATTAACTGTAACTTCAAGTTTTTTAACGGATTTTAAATCTCTTTGTATTTTAGAATCCTTTAAAATATTTGTTTAAGCTATTTTAAAAGTTCCTCATAAATTAAGTTAGATTGCATCTTAGGTTTTAATTGCATTTTAGGAATTCAGATCTCTAAATTGTGAGACTCTCCTTTTTAAGGGAAAATTCATAAGGTAGCAGGGCATTTGTTCCCACGTGAGGTAGCTAATGCAAACATTCAAGGAGTTGTTTTAAGTAATCTGAGTGGGTTATCTCTCCTTGTTGGTCCCAGGACAGAAAATTCGACCAACAAAGGGATGATTCGATCAACCTTCATTTGGATAAGGTATGAACCATTCCAATCTCTGAACTTGTTTATATATACCTGCATAACCATTTGCATATCTATTTCAACCCTAGTACATTGATGGCCTATAAAACCCTAGCCATAGGAAACTTTCCTCTACAATATTTGTGAAATTGGTTAAAGGCTTGCGTCTTTCGACGGAGGAGATCTAATAAGAATTAAATCTACAATAGAGACCATTTCCACTGATTCAACATGCGCAAATTAATGAACTTTTGAAATATGCAGAATGTGGTAGGTGCTTAAAGTTTGAATGACGGAGATTAAAGGAATATTTTGATCAATGGATGGAAATAATTCCACTAGGTGAGCTAGCACGCAGAAATTTAGAATGGAGATTTGTGGAATTAGGTAGGGGCCACATATTTCGACGGTATAGATGAAAGCATGGTTTAGATCAATGACTTTCATCCATTTCACTAGGTGAAATATCAAGGAGAAAGAAAATCCTAATGGGCGTGATACCTGATGAAATCCACCCTATGATATTTGAGGTCCACTGTCGATCTATATCTGACGGTCCTTCAGTCATTTCGCTGACGAACTAGCAAGTAAGTTAATTTATGGAGATGGGAGTGAAATCCTTATGCAATCCAGTTGACTGAAAGTTTGAATTCTAATCGTCATTGAGCACTTACTGTGGGACCATTGGCCGGGTGAGGTTAATTTAGCAGTTTTACTAAATTTAGAACCAAACTAAATCTAGTGACAGTCCATCTAAATATTGCTATCTCAGACCAAGGATTACGTGAAGACTTCTTGAGAGGATCAAGTCACATAATTCAGTTAAAAAGAAAAGGGACAACAATGTGTGGAAGAAAATGCCAAGTGTAAACTCTATCACAAAAATGATGGCAAAGGAGAGGAAGTAAAATGGCAGGGGGAGTCTATGGAGCTATCATTCAAGAACCTGTTGCAAGAAAGGAAATGTTAAGATAAATGATAATACATTGGTCAAATACCAAGTCCAGTTAAGAAAATGGAGATATAATGATAGGGGGAGTTGTCAAAAAAAGGGAAAAAGAAAAATAGGAAATCCTATATCAAAATGGGTACAACATTGGTGTAATAGGTTATCCTTTGTCATTGTTGTAAAAGGGGGAGAATGTTTAGATGTTTCCATCAATGCCAAAGTTGTATATTTTTTAGTATATAGTTATCATTGATGTCAAAGGAGTTCATGAATGACAAAGGATAAGCAAAGGACATGATGGCAGAGTGAACTCAGTGAAAGACATAGGAAAGACAAAAGGTGAACTTAGTATAAGTCAAAGGAAAGAAAAAGGTAGTGATGACATGGCATGAATGATGAAATGGAATATATGATGACATTACATAATTTATGGAAAATTGGTAAGAGGCATTACCTATGATGACAAAGCAGATGATGTGACATCATTCTGGTGAAATATGGAAATTGGTAAAAATCAGGAAGTTGACTAAGTATGGATAAATAGTTTAGGAGGGTCTAAGAGAATGACCGCCCTAAATCATGAGTAATAGTAAATTCCTACATCACATAGGGGTCTTGTAGACTTGTGTTTTATCTACCTAACCAGGTATTAATATTTTCTTGGAAGGAGATGAGGTAGAAATTATGGACCTGCCAAAACTGTGCTTTAAGTAGATTGGATCAGACTAAGAAATTTGTCTAAGTGTCATAACAAAAGATTGGAAGACTATTTTAAAATATCCTCCAGAAGATGTGTGTGTGTCAGTAATATCTAAAGAGGACATGATCATGCTCCTTGGTGAACTAGATATCAAATCCATGAAGTTAGATTCTCATTTGGTTCATACACAAGAAAAATATCAATTTGGAAAAATAAGAGAAAAATGTTAGTTTGCATGTTAAGATTAAAATTGGCTAACTGTTAAAAGAAAGAAATAGTGAATGTAGATGAGTTCCACAAAGAATCATAGATTTGACAGTCAAAAATCATTTCTCAATAGATCAACGGGAAAAATGAATATCCACAGAAAATCTAAGGTTAAGAAGATATTCGAAAGGAAAGTGGACAGGAGAAAAGTTCCACAAAGGATCGATATCAAACAACTGAGAATAGTCCCACACAGATCAATGGTTTGGAAAAAGCGTTGTAGGAAATACATTGCCGAAACGGAAAAGTGGACAAGAGTAAAATTCTGCAATAGTTCATAAATGAATGTTCAAGAATATTCTTGCACGAGATACAACGGTTGGGGATGAAATCCCCAAAGGGAAAAAGGATGGGGTGAATTTATGTAGGTAATAAAATATCAATGGCTAAGGACCGTTTTGAAATAGATCAGTGGTAGCAGGAGTGTTACACAATAGTAGGAATACAAAAGAAGAGATCCGCAGTCGATCATCAGATCGACCATAAGAATCCCAGCCGTAGAATATCGACGGTTCGAATGATCTGTGAAAAGTGCGGGTGTGGAACTGTGGAAATAAAAATGTTGAAGTCAAGAAAAATTTGAGTTTCCGACTTCCATATTTTGCATTATGAAAAAAGGAATTGTGGGAAGGCCACTACGGAACGGTTGGTGCAAAAAGAAAATGATGGAAGGACCATTGCAGAAGAAAAAAAGGTGGAAATCTAGAAGCTCGAAAAACTAGAAATATTGTTTTTCGACTTTCGCAATCTGCATGCGGAAATGCCAGTGAGGAAAGGATTTTGAAAAAAGGAAAGTCCAAAAAACAGAAAGGCAGGTACAGAAAGCAGAAAACGGAAAGGAGCTTACGAAAAGAAAGTCTAGAAAATAGAAAGGAAATTCCAGAAAGAGGAAGACATAAAGGCCAGTGGAGAAATATGATGACTATGGAAGAAAGCTTGCGAAAACAAGAAAATCGTGAAATCTAGGTTGCGGAAGAAGGTTCTGAGAACATTTTAAAGCCGATTAAAAGGATTTCTTGATAAATTGTCCATATGGTCATGACCTCATTTGTTGTTTACATGTAGTAAATATTTCCCGCATTCTTTAAAGATGATTCCCGCAACTATGAAGAGAATGTATGCCATAATTATGACATTTATGACTAAGAAAATGAACATAAAAAGAGATAGAGTATTGTAAGGACGTGACTATTTGAAAAGGTATTTTGCTGTATCGATGTTTAAGAAGAATATATAAAAATAATCTTGGAGAGGAAGTGGCATGTCTCTGGGGTCCATATCATAAAACCAGAAGCAGATACTAGTGGGTTTGATAGAGTTTGAAGGATAAAAGAAATATGAAATATTATTGAAACCATATCAAGGTGGCAGGGTGGTGCTAGGGAAGGTAACAAGCTTGCATGGGGTTGCAGCCTCCTTTTAGTAGCATTTGGTAAATAGGGTGTAGTAGCATCCTGTCAGTTGTGGTTGACAAAACTAGGGGGTCGTAGCCTCTTTCCAAAATAAACTGCTAAATAGGGTGTAGTAGCATCCTGTCAGTTGTAGCTGACAAAACTAGGCAGCCGTAGCCTCGTTCCGGTGGTAGCTGGTAAATAGGGTGTCATAGCAGCCTTTCAGTAGCAGCTAGTAAACCAGGGGGTAGTGGCCTCCTTCCAATAGTTGCTGGTAAATAGGGTGTAATACCATCCTTGTTTGTAGTAGTAGGAAAAACTATTTGTAAATAACAATTTTGTAGTAATTTAAAGTATTGGTGTTTTACCCAATTAGCGTTCCATGATAAAATATTTGTTTTGTGTATCTTGTTGATTATATGTTTTTATTAAAGTTTAATAAGTGGTTAAAACGAAAAAGTTAACAATATCGATTCACCCCCCCCCCCCCCCCACCGCCCCCCTTAGTGTTGACCATTATTCCAACAGAATCAATACCAACCATTGATCTAGATCAAGTCTTCATCTAAGTTGTCGAAACATGAGGCCTCTACTCGATTCCACTAGTTTTCAACTTGACTTTCTTCACGGTTGTTCTCTTAGCGAAATTCATGTGAACTGTAGATATAAAAATCATTTAAATATCCACCGTCTATCAATGATGGGCATACCAAATTATGCTAATTTTCAACATTAATTTCTCTGCATATGTTATTCCAGTGGAATCCATATCCAACGTATATCTTTCCTATTCCCCGATCTCCACCGTTGAAAAGTGAGGGATATACCCGATTCCGATGATTTGATAATTTCATTCTTCCTTACATGTTTAATAAGTGGAAATATTTCTATCCATAGATATTCCTCCATATGTTGATCTAACAGTATATTTTAGCAGCAAGTTAACTCCATTCCGCAAGTAATAAAATTGATCTGAACCTTGCAAATTAACTTTGTGGATTGATCTGTAGTCGTCGATCTCCTCTACTATAGATATACACCATTGATTCTTGTTGTGACATAATACTGAAACATATTTCTCATTCATATCTTATTTACAAGGTTATGCTTAGGATTTTCTTCACATTTTTCATTTTAGACCTAGGAATAAGTCTTCCAAATCAATTTAGAAACCATTCTTCACACCCCTTAGGTCATATGATAGAAAAAAATAGACCTTACCTTGCATCTCCTTTGGAATGAACCATTCCAAATTCTTAGCCTAAAAATGGTGCTAACAACTGGCTCTAATTGGGGATGCTATCCTCCCCGCGACGTAGCAAAGAACCTACAGACCAGTTCCTAACTCACAAACTTCAAATCTCATCCATTTATTTTTTTATGCATATAAAAGTACAAATAAAGAAACACGACTACCCCTCAAAATATTAGGGCCTTCTCTCCGGGCTTTAAATATATTGGCTCACCATATGAACTGATTCAAATTTAAAGAAATATATACAATCTATACTACAAAAATTACCTTCTACCCTTAAGAAAGGTAATGTTTTAGAAATCTTCCATTAAGAGGACCTCCTTTCAATTGAACCCCATTCTGATGCTGCAAAAAGAATGAATTGTCCCCATTGTGTGCTACAATAATATATGGACCTACCCACATGTGATCAAATTTACCATGCTTGTCCTCTCTAGGTGCATCCCACTTTAAGACCAAATCATCAATCTAGAACTACTCTTCCTTAGCTTTCATGTCAAAGTATTCTTCATCTTTTCCTGATGTATTTGTACTTTGTTATAGGCTTTATCTCTCATTTCATTCAGCTCTATTATTTAATTTATCCTTATTTGCATATGATTTGACTCATCCTCCTACTCTTGCAACAAATTCATGATAGGAAAACCTAAAGATGATGGGAAAAATACTTTAGCCCCATATACCAACTGCAATGGTGACATTCCAATTGCTATTTTTGTACTGATCCTATCCAGTTCATTTCCCTGTGGATAATAAGTAGTAGAATGATTCAAATTGATGTGATATTTATGGCCAAAAATTACCATCTTTTTGTAATTGAAGGAAACTGCATTATCTCTCACAATTCTCCTTGGACAACCAAACCTAGACAAGATATTATTTTCTAGAAATTCCATGATCACAACATCAGTTGCTCTCCTTGTGGGTATAGCTTCAATCCATTTTGTAAATTAATTTGTTGCTGTCAAAATACACCTATGCTGACCTGAAGAATTTTGGTTGATTTCCCCAATTAAATCTAACTCCCATTGTTGAAAGGGTGCCTCAACTGAAATTGTATTAAGAGGTAGTGGAACTATATTTCTCTTTCCATAAAAAATATGACATTGATGACATGTATTAATTTCCTTATAAATGTCAGAAAACACAGAAGGCCAGTAAAAGCCAAATCTCATAATCTTATTAGTTGTTACCTTCCAGGAGTGATGCCCTCCACAATCTCCTTGATGAAATTTTTTCATCATTTGTTGAGCCTTATTTTCCAATACGGAGTTCAATAATACACCACCAAGATTCTTCCTATACACATATTGATTCATAATGAAAAACTTAGCAGCCTTCAATTTTACAGACCTGGCTCTTGTCTTACTCAACCCTGCTGGAGCCTATAAAATTTTCAACACATATATGATATCACTACACCATGGAGAAAGGGAAAAACCTAGAAATACCTATAACCTTGAATTAAGTTGATTTCAATGATTGGACAAAAAGTTGAGTTGTAAATATTCACAATTAGATTTTTTCATTAACTTGGAAAGTCCATGTCCCTTGATCAACTTTGTAGGATTGATTTCAATATCATACTCCAACAAAACAACAAACCACTTTTCCCTCTTACCTTCTGGATCTGGTTGAGTGAGGATACTTTTTACCACATTACTTGGTACATATGCAATAATATGAAAATGAAGGATATATACTCTAAATTATTTCAAGGATTTCACCAAATCATAGGCTTATCTTTCTAGGATATCATATTTCATCTCTCCTTCCCCCATCACCTTGTTAAAGAAAGAAATAGGATTCTCAACGTTCTAGCTATTCTTCTACAATAGGACTCCAGCTATAATATGCTCAGATGCATAAGAGAACACTAGGAAATCTTTAGTAAAATATGGAATCACTAAAGCTGGGGATTCAATGATGGACTTTTTTATATCTTTAAAGAAATTTCTAGCATCCACTATCCATTTCATCTCATTTTATTTCTTTAGAATATTTGTAATGTTTCTCAAGATTTTAGAAAACTAGGAATGAATCTCCTCAGAAAATTTACCTGTCCAATAAATGATCGCACCTCTTTCTTAATCCTAGGATCTTCAACCTTTAGAATAGCATTGACTCTTTCTGGATCAATTTTGATTCCGTCTTTTGAAATAATGTGTCCCAACAACTTTCCCTCTTTCAATGCAAAATTCAACTTCTCGAGATTGAGTGAGATACCATACTTTCTTCACTTCAGTAATACCTTCTCCAAATTATTAAGAAGGTCCCTATAAGACTTGGAATAAACAACTATATCATCCATGTAAACAAATACAAACTTATCTTTCTCCTCTGCAAAAGCAATATCCATGGCTCACTGTAATGCAATTCATGCATCATCAACCCAAATGGAATTTTTGTGTAGATAAATGTACCCCATGGTGTAGTAAAAGAAGTCTTCTCTTGGTCCTTAGGAATCCCCATAACTTGATTATAACTTGAAAATCCATCCATAGTGGAAATTATTTTTTTCCTCTACCACTTTCTTCAGAACATGATCTATTTTAAGTAGAAGATAGTTTTATTTTAATGATACTTTGTTTAGATTCCTGAAATGTACACAAATTTTAATCACACCATTCTTTTTTCTAACATGTACTAAGTTAGCTACCCACTTAGAAAATATCAGAGTAACAATAATTTTGGCATTGAATAATTTCTTGATTTCTTTTTCTATCACTGGCAACAACATGGGATTTATTCTTCTCATTTTTTGTCTGAATGGCTTTTCTTGAAGTTTGATTGGGATAGTATGCTGTATGATAGAGGTATAATAATCTTTCAAGTCTTCATAACTCCAGGAAAATACATCTGTATATTTCTTCATCAAATTTATATATTCCTCTTTTTCTTTTGCAGGCGAATTTTTGGACATCTTTACAATTTTGGTTGTTTCATCAGTACCTATGTTCTGATGTTCAACAACATTCTCAACAGGATGAACTTTTGGATCCTTTGCAACATCATTTTGGTCAAATAATTTTTCTAGGGGAATCAAACCTCTTGGAATAAAATTACTTTTTAACTAAATTATGTCTTTTCCCCCTATCATGTTTTTCAATTTTTTCTTTTCATATTTTTCTTCTTCATACTATACATCATCTTGGAAAGTTTCTAAGTTCTCATTCTCTATATCTATGTGAGCATTTACAAACTCACTTGACATCTCCAAAAATCCTTTTATATGCATATCATCATAAAAAAATTTCTAGTATTTGGAGTTATTGGGTATTGAAGGTCTATTTACAACTTGGACTTTATATTTCTTTTGAGAATAAATGGGAGTTTTGAAATTACTAGCAGTTGTTGCTAAAGAATCAACTACTTTATTTTCAATTCTAGGGACCACTCTGATTTTATATTCTATAAAATAATCGCCAAACATGTCCCAGACTTCATTCCTGTAAGCCCTCATTCTGGCATGTTTTGTATTTTTCCTCGAGGAAACCATAAAGGAGAAAACCCCGCAACTTCCTCAGAGATAGATTGAGCACCAATTGCAAAAGTAAAACCCAAAAACACAAAGATGATCTTTGATGGCTGTTCTTTCTCTGACTTGTGCTGCAGTTGAGTGAGTGTGTGTTTCAAATAGAGAGTCTCACTCTCTATTTATACTATTTTTCCACTTGACAATTACTTACCAGGGCCGACCTCACTAAGAGAGTCTAATAACCCTATTACCCCTCAACTATGGGGTCTATTTCCCTGAATTGCAATGGAGGTTTAACCTTTATGACTTTACATGACTTTATTATATTAAATATTTTCCCGATAGGAACATCGAGGTACAATGAAATAAAACATAAGATATACAAGTGAATACATTCTGAAGTTACAAATACATCAACACTCCCTCTTAACTAGGAAGGTATTTTCTTGACATAGTTCATCAACAAAAGTTTTCATCACAAGATCATCATCAAAGCTGGATCATCATCACTACTCCCACTATCTCAAGCCAATGGTGCTATCTCTCAATTCTACTTGTCATAGTAAGTTCTACAGAGCCAACCCTTTTCCATGAGGGTTGTAGGCCTAGTCTCCATGTAGGTATTCTTCTTCAACTCTTATGTCATTGGCATGGTAGGAAACACCTACTACCATTCGATAAAGGATCCAACACTTAATTCCAATGGAATGGTAGGACACACCTACTACCATCCAAGGAAAGTCCCCAGAACTTACATCCACTGGGATGGTAGAACACTCCTACTACCATCTAGGGAAATTCCCCAACACTTACATCCACTAGCATGGTAGGAAACACCTACTACCATCCATGAAAATGTCCCAACACTTACATCCACTGGCATGGTAGGAATCACGTACTACCATCCAGGGAAAGGCCCAAGTACTTACATCCAATAGCATGGTAGGACACACTACTACCATCCAGGGAAAGTCTCTACACTTACATCCGCTGGCATGGTAGGACACACCTACTACTATCCAGGGAAAGTCTCTACCGCTTACATCCACCGGAATGGTACGAATCACCTACTACCATCTAGGGAAAGGCTCTACACTTACATCCACCTGCATGGTAGGACACACCTAATACCATTCAGGGAAAGGCTCAACACTTACATATGATCATGGGAGGAACAAATCCTACCACCATGTAAGAAAGGCACATCACTTATATCTTACTATGAGAGGAACCAATCCTACCAGCATGTCAGAAGGGCACAACACTTACTTCTGACCATGGGAGGAACCAATCCTACCACCATGTCAGAAGGGCACAACACTTACTTCTGACCATGGGAGGAACCAATCCTGCCACCATATTAGAAAGGATCTCAGACTCATCACTTTTCCTTGGAAGGAACCTTGATCTAAAGAAAACCAAGCTTCTCCATGAAGTACTCAAACTTCACTCTGGCCATTTCTAGCATAGAATCACATCAGGGATTATTACGTCTAAGGATAACTTGCGAGCTTTGCTAGGAATGATTACATATGAGGACAACCTACAAGACCATTTACATCTAAGCAACCTATGAGCTTTGCTAGGATTTTATGCTTAGACAACCTATCTCATCGGATATGCTAGAACTCCCTCTTTCGAGAGATCTCAATATGAATTAAAAAGTGGAGCTTTACTGCTCCTCTCTCCCAAGTAACCAAGAAAGTGGTAACATATTTTTCCTTGACTGTACTCAATTCCATGCAGAACTGCTTCCTATTAAACCAAGAGATCACAGTTGATCCCATATTGAAGCAACACCCTGAAGTGCTATTCCTATCAATGGAACTGCCTTCCTAGTGCAAATCCACATAACCCTCAAGGTTAATCTTCTGATTCGCTTTATATTTGAGCCCATAGTTAACTGTACCCTTTAGTTACCTCAAAATATGCTTTGTATCAATCAGGTGAACAAGGATTAGATCTATTAGGAACTGGCTCAATGTGTTCATAGCAAAGAAAATATCTGGTCTCGTATTTGTCATGTATATCAATGACCCAATCATCTGATGATACATTGTGGCATCAACTGAATTTGATGAAGCATCAATCAATATCTTCAAGTTTGATGCCATAGGTGTGGTCATGGTCTTGTGGTCCATCATCTCGAACCTCTTCAGGATCTCCATTACATACTTCCCTTGTCTAAGGGATATTTCATCTGCACTCTACCACACCTCCATGTCTAGAAAATAATGCACCATACCTAAGTATTTCATCTCGAACTCGATAGCAAGTCTCCTTCTAGAAACTTTAATGAGTTCCACTTTTTCTGTCAGGGACAAGTCATTGACATGAGTTCCACTTTTTCTTATGTTGGGCCTTGGAATTGTCCATTTTTCTATCACTTATCGACATATCTTTCATCCATTTTCTTACCATTATTGCCTATTTATCATTCCATTTTCCATCCATTTGTTGTAGTTGCGCATAAAATAACATACTATTTTCATTGATGTTTTAAGTGGTTAATAATGATTATTTTCCTTTATCTTTGATGAATTAAAGACTATTATGCATAATTTTACTAATGATGGTTTGTGGAGTGATTTGTCAGATACAGGATGCTCATAGCCAGTTGTTATAGCCTTAACCGAAAATGCATGCCACATAAGAACACCTTGATTCACGTCTTGATTTGCGAGCAGATGGAAATGAATCTCAAAAATCTAAGACATGGGTTGTGTGCGTAACGTCCTTATTTACCTTACTTGTGAGGAAATCACCAAAAAAAGCTACGGTTTGCAATATGAAGGTGGTTCTTCGAGAGGGTATTTTTCAAATTTAGTGTTGCGGCCGGTTCCAAAGTTGCCAGCAGTTACAGGCGTGTTTTAGTTGTTGTAGATCTCAAGTTGGGGGTTCAGTTCTTCATTTCCATGAGATAATTTTATGTATAAATATGTAATAAATTTCATTGAGAAGGGGATGATAGGAGATGCATGATAGGAGAGAACACAATGTTATGATGTAGGATTTGATCCAGATCTATTGTAATCCTTCCATTATGATAATACATGCTGGCAATTTCTTAATTCTGGAGTTGTAGACTTTCATTGTGGAGATCCAGCTCTGCTCAGTGGAGGAAGGGCCCTCTTCCCTAAGCAGATGCTAGTAGTGTTGATTGTAGATGTGTTATTGTTTATATTTTCTTATTATTTCGTTCATGCTTTCATTCATTAAGTTTATCATAGTTGTATGCTTTCATTCATTAGATTTGTCATAATCGTTCTTCTGTTAATTCATTTTGATAGATCGTTGGCCAACACAATACTTATTTTAGATTTATGCAATCAGATCTTGTTTCATAGGAATAGATCTTGTTTAAAGTGCATTCGATTTACATCTTGATTTACAAATAGGTTTGAGTATTGATTTACTTTTAAGAAGTTGTGACCTAGTTTATAAATAGTTTCGATTGCATACCAATAGATCAACAGTGTCAAGTAGAAATTGTGCTTGCATAGATCTTGCATGATAAATTTGAAATAAAAGACTTCCTCGGGTTGATAATTTATGTTTAGCACTCTGCATGTTAAGTTTTAATTAACTGGCATATAGTGGGCACGACATTTTGGCACCGTTGTCGGGGAAGTTATCAATTGTGCAAAAGTACATCTGACATTGTTTTGTAGATGCATTGTTAAAGTAGGGCATGCAGGTTGCATGATTACATTTTAGTTTATTGAATTTATTTTGAGTGTTAATTTTCTGTCTTTATATTCAGTTTTATTTCATTTTCAATCTTTGCAGCATAAATCTTATCATTCCCCTTAGTGGTGTTGTAAGCACCACCCATTCTACTAACAAGTTGACAGGAACATTCGAAGGAGGAGCCTCAAGATAGCACACAAAGAATCTAATGAAGAGATGGTAGGTAAGAAATATGCAGAAGTTGTTACCTTCGAATTTCCCATCAGAGATTCGAGAGGAGTGGCACCAACGAAAAGAATTCCCCCACATGTTTTACCAAATTTTCACGGTTTGGAAAATGAATACCCTGATGTATTTTTATTTCAATTTGAAGTACTTTGTAGAGGATATGGTTATTGTGCTAATGATCAAAAGTTGAATGTGTTTCCCCTTACTCTAAAAGGAACAACCCTTTGATGGTTCATGAGCCTTGGTGGGAATTGTATACAAACTTGGGAAGACATGAAACATGTGTTCTTGAAAAGGTACCAAGATTATTGCAGGGTCAATGAAGACATCTTCGAAATGACACAAGGAGAATAAGAGAGTATGGAGGAATACATAGAATGATTTCAATATAACCTCCAAAGATCTAAACAGAGGAAACTGGGGAAGGAAATATTAAAAACACTTCTACTCAAGGGAATCCAAGATGAATATTTAGAAATATTAAATCTGATGGGAACAGGTAATGTATTTCAGTTAGCATATGATGATATTTGTGAGTTATGTAGAAGGTATTCAAGAGGAAACTTCAAGACTGGTAAGAATTTTAAGGAACTTTTATCTCTATTTTTGAAATCTGCTGCAAAAACAAGAGTTTTACGAGCTGAAATCAGCAACTTATTTGAAATTTCTAAAGCTGATTCACAATCGGGTGTTTTGTAGGATAAGGAAAAGTAGGAGGAGATAAGAGAAGCAAGGCATTTCCCTTTGGATAGTATTGAAAGTTGTGGTATATGTGACTTGAATCATTCCACAGATCATTGTCCCTTCTTACCAAAGATTGAAGAAACATATCATAGAGATCTGGGAGTTGCAGCCAACTCGTTGCAACAGTCATGTCAACCATGGCCTACATCTATGGTTCAAAATTCTATCTCTCTATTTCCTTACTCTCATACTCAATCATTGAATACTTTTCCACCATGGCCATTGTTGCAGCCTCAATTTAACTCTTACCTACCTTATCTACAAGGTTGGAATGGCCTATCTTATGATCACATGGACACTCTCCCTCATGCTGCAACACAAGTTGGTCCTTCAATATCAACCTCACAAATCAATCATCTACATCAGCCACATCTATCTTCTCATTAAACTCCTTGGTACCCAACACAATTTCCTATCCAATCCACCCTCCACCCTAACCATAATAAAGAAGTACAGTATGCTTACAGTGCTGAACTACAAAATGTTCCTACATTTCCCTCTTGTTCTACCTCACCCACACCACTGCAAAAAGGTTGTGCATTGTTGCAACAAATCCATACGAGGCCTGAACATGTTTTAAATCCAAGTTTTGTAGATGGAGTTTCTTCTAGTCCTCAGAAGCAAGCAGACAAGATCAACAAGACACACGTGATATTTGATGAAGAACAACCATTGGAACCAAAAGCATCATTCACATCATTAGATCTAAAACTCTTATGCATTGAGGAAGATCAGTTTAATAAGGATCTTCATGGTGTAACATCCATGAGCAATCAAAGGAACAAAGACTATATTGAAGCTTGGTTTCAATCTGTTATCGGTCTGTAGCATCATTCCATACTTCACCAGTTCTTGGCACCATCATTTTAAGGGAAGTTGATCTCACATATCCTAACATTTATAAAGTTATATTTTTCTGTGGGGAGTATGAGCATACTTGAGTCGCTTCTTCGAAAGTGGCTCCATTGGAAATATGCATACACTTGAACAATTTTTATATTTCCAAGTAGAATAGGATATGATAGAATATCAGAATAAAACCATGCTTTTGTTTGTTTTTTTATTTTTGAATAAGTATGCTCTTTTCTTGCGCCTTGTTGCGATTTGGAAGATCAGAAAGTAGAAAGATAAGGAATGGGTATGAGATGTTTTCATGAATGTTTTGGAACTATTGACTATTTGAACAAAAATACTTAAGTCATTTTTGTCATCAATTTCCCAATTTCAATTTGTCTCTATTTGTTACAAATAAAAATAAAAATATCATGAAAACAAAATTACAGTAATTAGGGAAAGTGAATGAAGGATCCACAGGAAAATGAGCCAATGATTATGGAACCCTTCAAGCTTGAAATTTGACATAAATTTGTTAGCTGCAACACCTAGCTGTGAGTGATTACTCTCAACTATGATTACTCTCAGCTGCGACAGTGAGCTGCAACACTAGCTGTGACAGTGAGCTGCAACACCCAGCTATGACTGTGCTACAGGTAAAAATTTATGAGTTTGAGATATGTGTGTGTTTCACATCATGATATGTATTTAGTTTTTATTTTCCATAAAAATACACATGCTTTATTTCAACATTATGTCATTTTTTTTAAGAGTTGTAGCTGCGGCTGCAACAGACTGTGTAATTCAATCTAGGTGCTCAATGTTTGAAATTTTTGGTATGTATGTGTGTTATATTTAAATTTACATCATTAAAAACATTCACACCTATTCCGATCACTTTTTGGGGTCAAATTTCATTTATTAAATTTTTGGTGACATTTTTGGCTTGAAATTTTTATTAGAACACAGTCGAGACAGTCCATTTTTGGGAGACCAATTGGACTTATTTTTGAAACATATTTACATCCCAAGTATCCCTTTGAATCTAGTTTCCAAAACAATTTGAATTTTTGCGATTGGGTGTCAAACGAAAATTTTATGGCCAAAATACTAACAGGGTGTCAAGCTGGCAGTTTAGAAACAAAGCTGGGACAGTCAATTTTTGGATGCCTTATTGGACATATATTGAAAACATATTTCATTGGTATATTCCCCTATGAATCTAGTTTACAACGCAATTTGAATCACTCCATTCTGATATCGTATGCAAATTTTATGACCAAAATACCGACTGCCTATCACAAATCTGCATTCCTAAAACTCTATTTTCTAGACTATTCATTGGCTTATTTGACTCATCAATTCTTGTTGGATTCAAAACCTGTTTCTAGTGGAGATACCTACATGAATCTAATTTTATCTCCAATTGGAATTACATCAATCCTTTATAAAACGAAAAATTTAAGTCTAAAACCGTGACTGTTGGTCTAGTCCAGAATTCGAAAAAAACACCTTGTCATGCAGGCTGTTACTGAGTGATTTGGAACATCATTACATATAATTTTAAAAACCTGTTTCTAAGGGAAATAGATCTATGAATATACTTTTATTTGGTTTTGGAATCACTCAAATTGTACAAGGAACGAAGAAAGCTATGATCAGAATACCGTTGGTGAGTCTAGATGGACATTGCTCCTGTGCAGGTATAAAATGGATTTTGCTTTGTTCTTTTTTCTTTGGATTTGTTTTATAAGTAATTGCTTGTTTTTTATTCATAAGTGTTGGGTGAAGAGAGACCAATCATCTCTCTTATTCCATCATTTCATGTTTTACTGCAGGAAAGTGCTAGGTTTTTGCAGGTCCTTGGAAGAAGAAGGTCAATGCATGCACGATTGACTCTTGAAGACTTTTTATCAATTTGCAAATGAATTGAACACATAAAAAATGGATAGATTGATGTGCAAACCATACCAATGTTCAATAATTCAAGTCCCATTGCTACATCCCAAGAATCATTTTTAGACACCTGTCATATCAATTGTCGCCGAAAAAACCCCTCAAGAAGTCAATTTCCCTATGGTAGATTCATTCACCCCCCTCATTTCAAAACCCTAAAAATCCATTCATGTCGAAGTCCCATTTTCCACTGCTTATGTAGTCACCATAACCGTTTTATTTTCCATCACTACTACATCATGACTTCACATATACTTTCCACTTCTGAGTTTCATGTTGGTTCTATTTTTCACTATGATTCTTCACAATCATTTATTTTGTATTCGTATTAGATGATGTGGAATTCATTAAGGTCCACCTTCCAATGGTCTTGTCCCATCGACTCTGACACATCATCTGGGATCGAGATTAGAGTTTTTATAGTGCCCTGGTATCTGCATGAATCAATGGTAGATTCCATTGTTGTTAATCATGGAGATTCATCAATGCCTCTTGATTGACAAATTTTGCAGGTGACTCGACTCCAGCACATCCATTCGTACCTGTCAAGATGCACTAAGGTACTTTAGAGCTCACTGTCATCAAAGGTGAGTTTCTTCACATTGGTTAACGGCATACATTAATGGCTGGTAATCCAATGATTTCTTTCCATGCTCGACTTCAGCACATTCATTCACATGGTAAGAATTGTACCTCGATTTTGTAGCAGGTTAAGATTATGTGATTTAATGGTTTCAACAATGACTTGTAGCATCATTTGTTCAGTAGTTTTGCAATTCCCTTCCATTTTCATTTTAGCAGTTGATTTTCAGAATAGGAGAATGAGATTTCTGCTTCTATGGTAGAATTTATCCTCATCAATTATCTCAGCAGTTAGTCTTACATGCAACCAGCACAACATCATGGATCAAATTTAGTCTCATCCAGTTTCAGCTCTCATATACATATGTCTCAGCATCAGATCGGCCTACATAGCTCCATTATACACCAGTCCATTCATGTCAACCAAGGCTTCCATGGAGTAACACTTGAGGTAAAATAGCATGAGTTTTTGATTTATTAAAGATTTGGGGAAAGGTCATGAAGAACCACTAATCATTAGCCATTTTCATTTTCTAAATAGCATTTTATGTCCATCCATTCCCATCATTTCCCACTCAGTTCTAACACTTCATCATTCATGCACATCCACTTCAAATTCCAACCCAACATCTCACCAACCCAACTGACCAAGCATGAAAAAAAGGATACCTTATTGTTGTCACACAAGAACCAATAATAGGAAGTCTTGTTGCTGCCACACAAGAACCAGCAATAAGAAAAGAAGTCTTGCTGCTGCCACACAAGAACCAACAGTAAGAAAAGAATCATTGCTGCTGCCACACAAGAACCAGCAGTAAGAAAAGAAGTCTTGTTGCTGCCACACAAGAACCTACAATAGAAGAAGCCTACGCTATCATACAATATAGGATGCATTTCAAAGGTATGTGTTTCTTGGTTCACCTAATATATAAGTCGGTTCAAAAGCACGGATGTTGTGGCTGAAGGAGAATATAGGGGGCTTAGTTGCAAGTTACATAAATGGCTCTTCTATTAAAAACCACATATCATCATTTCCAGTATGTACAAGATAGAAGGAAAGTTTGATAGCAACAATAAGATCAAGTCTTATTACTGTAAATGTGAGGAATGGAAATCACAACATGGTATGCTTGGTTGCTTCTACCTCTACTAGAAGCATACTTTTTTAGCAATCATTTTTTTTATGGGACTGTATATGATATTTCGAAGGTAGATTATAACCAACATTCTTGTAGTAGTGCATACCAGCGTTATCTTGTACATTCAAGGAAGGGGAATGATAACATTTATGACTGGTTCTAATCTTTTATGGGCATATTTCAAAATCAGTAATTACAACAGTACTCCAACACATCTTTAACAGTATTGTGTTGTAGGTAGAAGATGAGACAATTTTATGACATTCTTTTCTCCACATGAAGGTTGGAGGGCTACAAAACTCAGTGGAATTTCCATATTTTGTCTTGGGGCAGCCACATATTTGCTACTTCATCTTAATTACATGATTTATGCTATATTCTTCTCCATGGAGCAATGGGCCAGCTGTTACAAGTGAAATGTTTGTGAAAATTTGAGAATCATTGAATGCTGCATATGTTAAGTTTGGGGGAGATGGTTACTTTCCAACTAAGATAACAACTCCTACTTTCCATGAGGACATGAAAAATTATTCAGTTTGGAGGAGGAGCTACTAGCTTGCTGGTTTTCCATTCACATTCTTATTTCTCATGCATATTGTTCCTCACATAAAATGCCGAATTTGAATTGAGCATATCTCACAAACCACGAATTGGATCCCCATAAAATTTGGACAGGGAATGCATAACATTATAAATAACAACCGTGGCAAGTTTAAGCTCAATCCAGTGCACGGTTTTCGAGAAAATGGCCATCATCACCTACAACCAATTCACATTTTTCTCGAAATTCGTGATGTGGGTTTGTCTAATTTTTGGTGTGGAGATGCATTATAATGGTAGTTACCTGCTTACAAAATTTAAACCCAACCTAGTTTGTATTTTTTGAAATATTGGTTCAGGAAGTTCAACTGTAACACATTTTTATTCATGTTCAAAAGTGCAGAAATTGAAATAGGCATATCTTTCAATTGGTAAGTTATATTCTCATGATTTTTGGACAGGAAGTGCATAATACCAAGATGAACAAACGTGGTAATTTTTAGCTCAATCCAGTGTACGGTTTTCAAGAAAATGGCCATAATCACCTACATCCAATTTGCATTTTTCTTAAAATTCGTGATATGGGTTTGTTTAATTTTTGGCATGGAGATGCATTAGGATGGTAGTTACTTGCTTGAAAAATTTTAGCCAAACCCAGTTTATCCTTTAGGATAAAATGACTTCATAAGTTTTCCGTTCAAAAAGCTGCAACACCGTAAAATATTATCGTTTTCCATTTTTCGTCAGCTGCGAGTCTGTTTTCCAGTTCCGTCAGCTGTGAGTCTGTTTCCCATTTTGTTAGCTGCGAGTCCATTTCCCGTTCCATCAGTTGCGAGTCCATTTTCCATCAGCTACGAGTCCATTTTCTGTCAACTGCGAGCTGTGAGTCCATTTTCCATCAGCTGCGAGCTGCGAGTCCTCCAAATTCGCCACTAAATTTAGCACTATTTCGCCAAAATATTCGCTAAAACCTTTGCCAAATTCTTTGCTAAAATAAGCTGTGACTCCACCAAATTCGCCGCTAAATTTAGCGCTATTTTGCCAAAATCTTCGCTAAAACCTTCGTCAAATTCTCTGCTAAAAGAAGCTGTGACTCCGCCAAATTTCTACTAAAGAGCTGCAAATCCACCAAATTTTCTGCTAAATCCTCCACTAAGTGACTGCCAATTTCTGTTAAACTCTTGATTTCTTCTAGCTGCAGCTGTGCGAATGGTAAATGAAGGAACAAGTGAATAAGTTTTTCTAGTTGGATGTTACACAGGTATTGAGTTGCATGAGGACATGTAACAAGTTCGGTTTGGGGGAGATGTTGGGCCCTGGAATTGTCCATTTTTCCATCACTTATTGACATATCTTTCATCCATTTTCTTACCATTATTGCCCATTTATCATTCCATTTTCCATCCATTTGTTGTAGCTGCGCGTAAAATAACATACTACTTTCATTGGTGTTTTAAGTGGTTAATAATGATTATTTTTCCTTATCTTTGATGAATTAAAGACTATTATGCATAATTTTACTAATGATGGTTTGTGGAGTGATTTGTCATGTACAGGATGCTCATAGCCAGTTGTTACAGCCATAACAAAAAATGCATGCCACATAAGAAAACCTTGATTCGCGTCTTTGTTTGCGAGCAGATGGAAACAAATTTCAAAAATCCGAGACATGGGTTTTGTGCATAACGTCCTCATTTACCTTACTACTTAGGAAATCGTCAAACAAAGCTACGGTTGGCGACATGGAGGTGGTTCTTAGAGAGGGTATTTTCTAGATTTAGTGTTGTGGCCGGTTCCAAAGTTGCCAACAGTTACGGCTGTGTTTCAGCTATTGTAGATCACAAGTTGGGGGTTCAGTTTTTCATTTCCATGAGATAATTTTATGTATAAATATGTAATCAATTTCATTGATAAGGTGATGATAGGAGATGCAGGATAGGAGAGAACACAATGTTATGATGTAGGATTTGATCCAGATCTATTGTAATCCTTCCATTATGATAATACATGCTGGCAATTTCTTAATTCTGGAGTTGTAAACTTTCATTGTGGAGATCCAGCTCTGCTCAGTGGAGGAAGGGCCCTCTTCCCTGAGCAAATGCTGGTAGTGTTGATAATAGATGTGTTATTGTTTAGATTTGCTTATTATTTCATTCATGCTTTCATTCATTATGCTTATCATAGTTGTATGCTTTCATTCATTAGATTTGTCATAATCATTCTTCTGTTAATTCATTTTGATAGATCGTTGGCCAACACAATACTTATTTTAGATTTATGCAATCAGATCTTGTTTCATAGGAATAGATCTTGTTTAAAGTGTGTTCGATTTACAGCTTGATTTATGAATAGGCTTGAGTATTGATTTACTTTTAAGAAGTTGTGACCTAGTTTACAAATAGTTTCGATTGCATACCAATAGATCAACAGTGTCAGGTAGAAATTGTGCTTGCATAGATCTTGCACGATAAATTTGAAATAAAAGGCTTCCTCAGGTTGATAATTTATGTTTAGCACTCTGCATGTTAAGTTTTAATTAAGTGGCATATAGTGGGCACGACAATGGTCTTGCTGTCCATCATCTCGAACCTCTTTAGGATCTCCATTGCATACTTCCCTTGTCTAAGGGATATTTCATCTGCACTCTACCACACCTCCATGTCTAGAAATTAATGCACCATACCTAAGTATTTCATCTCGAACTCGATAGCAAGTCTCCTTCTAGAAACTTTAATGAGTTCCAATTTTTTTGTCAGGGACAAGTCATCGACATATAATAAGAGCATTAATAGTATTCCACCTCCAACCTTGAATTAAAGGTTGGAATCTGCTTTACTCTCAGTAAATCCTAGAGCCATCAGTAAGCTGTCCATCCTGTCATATCATGTCGAACCTCAGGATCTTCTGGAGTCACACCCTCTAAAGTAGAGCATCATTCTCCCTATGCCTTTTTTACTATATGCATTGAAACATTATGTACTAGAGTGACAAGTAGCTTCCTTTTCTACTAATATTCTTTGTATCCATCTATGGTCACTGGATACCAAGATCCTCTATCTTGAACCTTTTCAAAAGTTCTTCTTGCACCCATCTGTGAGCTTGTTATTCTCTATAGGATTTCATCTTCAACCTTGTAGCAAAGGTTAAGATATTCATTACTCTAGGTGATATCCAATCTCCTCATTTATGTGTTATCCTATGGGTTCCTTTTGAGCTCATACAAGGCCTTCTTTAATTTTCACACATGAGTATGACTGTCATGTGTCTTGACTTTGAGTGGCTTCAAATGTCTGTTCGTAGTCTATGCCTTATTTCTGTGAGAATCCTCGTGCTACGAATCTTTCCTTGTATCCCACGATGTTGTTGTCTACTGCATGATGGATCTTGTATGAAAGATACTATGGAATTCCATTCAAGTCTTCACCATTGCATTCTAGTCATCATTCTTTATTTTGGATTATTAGAGTGAATCTTGAACTGTCATCACTTGTTCTTTGGAACAAGTCTCATCCTTCTTTTCTTGTACGTGATCTTTCCTACAAGTCAAATGCACCAGTTGTATGGTTGAAAACATTTCATAAGGCATATTCATAATTCTTATGCATAAATATGTAATTATTCAACTCTTTTAGCCAATACAACATTCATCCATATCTCACAGAAACTTTCTAAATTCCTTCCATATCTACCATGACATCATTGAGATTGTGCACTAATCCAATATGTTAGCAAAGAGGTTTCATTCTAGATAAGTAGCAATGGAGAGATGTATAGCACCATGGGATACTTACCCATCACATGCATATTAGTACTATACTGTCATTAATGCAAACATTCTATCATGCATAACACATGAACTGAATATAAACAAATGCATAACCAAACACTATCATGAAATGGAAATTGAACACTTATCTTTATTTGTTTTGTGGGTAGACTGCTTCTTTCATCTTCATCATCTTATTCATCATTTATTATCCAAATGCTGATATGGATAAGAGGTTCTTCAAGAATTGAGTCCTTCATATTCCTCATCGCTTGAGGGATCTTCTTTGAATCCTGAGAGCTTGATCTTCAGTTTCTCCCATCTTCTCTTCTCTTATTATGAGTCGAGCTTCTTCTTGTATGCACTCTTCCCAGAGCATGCTAAAGGTAATCACTCCCTTTTGGCACACATTCCTTGAATGAATGAATCCCATGATCTTGGGAGGTCATTCAAGGTGGTTATAAAAATATCTTACTCTTCTTCGATTACTTCATCATAGCATCAAACACTTGCTTTTGGTGTCTTCCGGGATGACACATGAGAGATGATCTTTAATAGAATCTGCAATGATTCCCTTGGCTCTAGCCTTAGCCACATCTCCATCTAGCTCTTAGAATTGATCCAAGTCAATTTCTTCAAGGATAATCAAGGTTCTATACTTCCATACTTGGAATTTTTTAGCTTTACCAAGCTTGTCATCAAGTTGGTGTGATAAGTCATTTTGAAATGAGAACCTCAAATGTAAATAGCAAAATATTAGATCTTACTGATTTGAGGTGTCCATCCTAGTTCCATATATGGCTGATCTAGGGTTTTTCAGAGAAACCCTAATTTTAAAAACTTGGAATATTTCAGATTTGATTGGATAGAAATATGTGCCTCCTCAAGGAAAGATTTCAAATGTACTCCTTTTCTGAAAACAGGGGAGGGAAGCTCCCAGAACCGGAAGCCCTAGTTTACCAATTTCTTTTGTAGAAATGTCTGATATTGTTTTTGCAGTATATTTGAAATTTCTACTCAGATATTTCTGAAATTATGTACTAACGTAGCCTTGTCTGCCCTCTTTCCAAAACCACAAGTTTGGATAGAATTGGTTTCTCCAATCGAGACTTATGAGATTTTTTCCAAGGTGACTTGTTTCAGGACTGTTCAACATAGAGAACTAGTACAGACTGACATGTGTCCCTGTTTCAGCTTTGGGGTCTGAAACTTTTACCACAAAAATTACAGTCTGTTCCCCATCTAGAAAATCTTGCAAATTTTGATTTGGACCTTTGTAGCCCAATATATAGTAATTTTCCCTATGTGTCTTATTTAGGGATGAATCGAGGGAGAGGCTAGAACCCTGATTTGGAGGAATCATATCTCCCAGAATATAGAGAATATGAGGCTGAAACGTTTACACAGGGTACATCAGGAATTCATCTTCATTCTGTAAACATTTTGTGTCATGATCCTTCTCCAATCTCGAGATATAGTGAATGCACCAAAATGACTAGTTTTAGTCTTTTAGGGTTTTCTGGTTTGGGGTCAAATTAGGATTTGACTTTCCCAGAGTTTTACCCAACCAAATATTTCAATATTGGTATCTAAATTTTGATATTTAGGAGGAGAGAAATACTATGCTGGGCTGACTCAAAAATTCCTTTTTTGTGAAAATCCCTAATTTCCCGTAGCAGTGACAGGTCAAAAACTAAAAATGCCTAGAATCAAATTATGCTTTGACAGAAAGATGCATCCTTCAATGGAGAGTTGGCCTAGCCTCCTTTTGTTCATGATCTATGGAGAGAGACCCAAAAGGTAAGAAGCCCTAGCTTCTGCAGCTGCATAGTGTCTTCTCCTCATGTTAGCTCTGATACCATGTTATATTTTTATCATTTAATCAATATGATCTAGGATCTTATCTGAGAGAATAACATGCACAACAATAATCACAAGAGACAACAGACACAAAGAGTTTTCCTTGGGGAAACCATAAAGGATAAAACCCCGCAACTTCCTTCGAGATAGAATGAGCACCAATGGAAAAATTAAAACCCAAAAATACAAATATGATCTCCGACGGTTGTTCTCTCTCTCACTTGTGCGAGATCCTCTTCTCTCACTCATGCGCTACAGTTGAGTGAGTGTTTGTTTCAAATAGAGAGTGTCACTCTCTATTTATACTAGTTTTCCACTTGACAATTACTTACCAGGGCCGACCTCACTAGGAGAGTCTAATAACCCTAGTACCCCTCAACTGTGGGGACTATTTCCCTGACTTACAATGGAGGGTTAACCTCTACGACTTTACATGACTTTATTATATTAATGATTCTCTTGATAGGAACATCAAGGTACAATTAAATACAACATAAGATATATAAGTGAATACATTCCAAAGTTACAAATACATCAACAAAGTTTCGAATCCCCAAATACTTCTATTCTTTTTTCTCCCATGTCTTTCAAATCATTTAAACCCAACAACAGAGCTTCATACTCAGCCACATTATTAGTACACTCAAAAGTCAATTGATAAGATAAATCTTTAAAATATATGATTGGAGAAATAATGTAAACACCAGCACCATCCCCATTCTTACTTATGTACCCATCCAAATACATAGTCCACGATCCTTCTTCATTATGTTTCTTTTCTAAAGCTTCCTGCCTTTTTGCATATTCCTTATCTTGTTTTAACTCTATGTGTAAAGGAAATTCAGGATCAGTGTGAGGGCCATCATTAAAAAATATAGAGGATCCTAAATCAATGTCAATAGCATAAATAGGATGGTTTTCAGGATTATCTTAGCTGCTAACCACATAGGCCAACCTTTTCTCACTATACAGTTTCCTGCTTCATCTAAATAAAGGAATGGTGGAATATGACATATCCATTTGTAAGGTTCCTTTAAATTTTGACACCCAAGATCTTGACAACAACATGCCAGACTTAGGAGGAATATCAGCTACTACAATATCCATGACAATAATTTTCATTTGAAGTTGTGTTCGGGTCACCACCATATCTTTAATCAATCCCATAAATCTCACTTTTCTAGAGTCAAAAGAATATAGGTCTTTATAGGTCCTAGTAATCTCCAATCCCAAAGTTTCCACTACCACCCTCGAAATTAGGTTATGAGATGCACTAGAATCAAGCATGGCATTGTGAAAAATCATATCATGGACATTCAAATTTAGATAAAAAGGAGGGACTTCCTCGTCATCTAAATTTTCAATTTTGGGTCCAAGGACAATAGTGGGAGCATCATTTGTTACTTCTAAAATATCTGGCTGATATTCACCCTTATTCTTGATCATTTTAGTGATTTTCTCTCTGTATTCATTGTTCCTCAACAATTTATTTGAAAGTTCTGATTGCAGATTGAAGGATGAAATGGGTCTATCCACATCAACTGGAACTGGATGTTTATTTTCTTTTGACTTTTTCTCTTAATTTTATAAACTCTTATGTCCAGTAGTATCTTCTTTTTTTTTTCTCTGAATTATTTTGGCTATTGGAAAGCTGATTTGGATTGGGATTTCCTTTATTTATTATTACGTCACGACTTCTCAAATTCAACTTTTTCTAAAAATAATCAATGGCATTTTGGCACCCTCTCTTATATTGTTCTGAATCTATCTATGAAATATGACTATCATATTCTTGAGAAAATAAGTTATGCTCCTCTTCAGTAAGGTATATTTTAGAATCAATATCATCAAAGTGATGAACTTGGTTTTCCATTGGATATTCTTCTCCTTCATAATCTATATAGTTTTCAGGAATAGGGGTCTAATTTGTTGATATTCATGGTTTCTTTGATTTCTTGGAGGAGGAGGTATTCTCAAATTTGGATTCCTTATTTGATTTCAGGTTTTTCTCTATTAGGTATTCTATTATCTAGGGCCAACCTATCCATCAATCTCTCCATGGTCTTCATCTTCATTTAAAATTTGACATCACTTGAAAAGGAAGGAGCTGAGGTGGATGGTTGATTTTCACGTCTTCTTCTATCTTCCTCCACTCTATTTTTCATGTTTTCCTGAGGCCACCAAGTTTTGCTGTACTTCTAAAGAATATTTAAACATAGAAGACAAACTTGCATATTTTCTTTCTCTTAATAAAAAAGAAAAATCACTATCAAAAGCATTTGCATTGTGAAGTTTAGCACCACCTATCAAGGGTTTAATATCAGCAGGAATTGAATTGTATACCCTCATGAATCTAATGCAAAACTCATGAATAGATTCAAAATTCCTTTTTTCTACATTTTATATTTATACAGTATTTGTAAATGGTTCTTCTCGGCTTCCCACCTATCTAAAAAAAATGTTTGAAAAGCTTCAAATGTGGCAATGCAACATGCTGGAAAGTATTTAAACCATCCTTTTGACTCTCTAGACAAACTCTGTGCAAAAAATATCATTTTCCATCATCATGGTCCACTTCCTCCAAGTCAATAAAATATTCAAATCTATCCATGTGTTGAATTGCTGTAAAATTCCCGTCCCCATCACTTAAATATATTCTCTATGAATAGTTCTGAGGGAGATAATGTAAAACAACTGGGAGAGCAAAAGGAGAAAATATTGCGGCCATTGGTCTAGGAGGGTTTTGAACAACATGAGGGATTTGAGGAGGACTATGAATAGGGCTTCCAGGTTGTAGCTGAAAAGTTTTATTAGGAGAGTTATTTCCTTCAGATTTTACAGTATTTTGCAAGTTATGCCACAGGGAATCTAGCAAGTATGATTCAAATCTATTTGGATCATTTTCTGTTTCTTTTAAGTCTGATTCTGATTTTGATCTTAATAAATAATTTCCTACGTTTATTCCAAAATCAAAATATTTAAAACTATAGAATTCTTCTTGAAGCAAGGACCTTTCAGTTTGAGAAGTATTAACTTTTTCTTTTCCACTTCTACATCTAAACAGAATCTCTAGTTTTTCCACACTGTGTAAAATTTCAGAATCAGGATTAACTCGTGTGTGTGCCCTCCTAGAAGCCATGATGTCTTCTGAAATATTCTCTGAAAATCAATGTGGAGTCGCCAGGGAAAATGTAGAATCATCTTCTACTGCTAAAATTTCTGTTTTCCCATAGAAATGCTATCTTTCTTGAAATATTGAAATTTGTGTCGTTCCTCCCAAGGAATATTTGAAATCTTGTTCCCCGACAACGGAGCTAATATGTTAGCACTCAAAATGTACCTTTCGTTGCAAAAATTTCATCTCAAGGTAACCACAAAACCAAGCTTTAGGAAATAAATATGGCTTCTTTCTCTTGAGAGAGGGATCTCTCAATGATTGTTTTCACAAGGCCATATATATGAACAAGAAATAAAATTAAGATTGACTCTTGGTTGAAACAAGGAAAGTGCACATTGAGAAATGGAGTGAGATTAATGATATCAATCATAGTACTATTGCATGGAAATTTATAACAAAGGCAAGGTAGCAATCTTATTACAGTCAAAATGCCGGGTCTAGTGATTATAGTAGAAATAAAGAATAGTCCATTAATGTGGGCATATAACAAGGATACATACAACATTATAGGTTTTTGTGAATATTTGAAACCAATAGACATAGAATATATATATGAATTCTATGATATTAAAGAATTATTTTAGACATCAAAGGAAAACAACGTGGAAGTAAATAACAAGAAATTCATTCACATAAGAAAGGGAAATACATACTGCAACATAGAACACACATGAATCTCTGCAAAATGCCTGCTTTAGCTCTGTGAATTTATTAAAATGGTAGATCTCAAAATACAAAGTGAATTCTCATGGGTTCCAACCCTTTTTCCATTGTAATAACTGGTTCTTATACAAATTTATCCATGAGATAAAATAACAAACTACTAAAAATAGGCAATACTTCCTTTACATCTGTCAATTACATTTATTAACTAATAACTATTTTTTGAAAAAAAAACTACCTCCCTAGTTAAATAATTATTCATAAATAATTCTTCAATGATATTCTAGTAGGATGTAGTGTATATTTAGATATTCCATACTTCTCGACCGATGTCCATTGATCTATAGATGGTAAGTACAGTATGTACATTTCTTTTGCTATCACACGCAGCTCCATGTGGTCTCTGTAGGAAAATTCTGGTAAACATGCACATGTAGACTTAAAGGAAAAAATCATCTCAAATTCATATGCTAGCATGCCCATGATTGTTTTCCCTAATAGGTACTGCTACATGTCTGCAAACTAGGTGTGGTATGACCTGCATTCAATTAACAGATCTTGAAACTCCTTTTGGGACAACATGTTACCTTTCTCTTCCGAGAAGAAGGATAGCCCCTTTTTAGAAAAGAGATCAAACATATCCAAAAACATCTTCACCTGATGTGCCATGATATATATCTTTCCTTGAATAATGTCCAAGTGTTGGTGTTTATTTACAACTTTCCTTGCCCATGTAATACTGGATATTCTGTCTTTGATATTGGCTACTTTCAACTCATCTTCTATGAGACTATTTAGAAAATCAAGGGTGTTATTAGCAGTCTCTTTGGGATTTTTGTTCAATCTTTCCTTCACAGTTGTTACACTTTTTTTGGATGATTTTATCACAATCTATTTATCTAAAATGTAGTATAGATAAGGTCTCAATTTAGTTGCCTTAGATATAACCACATCCCATATTATGTCATTACCCCCTTGCATAGGAAATTGTCCTGTAACCTGTTTTGATAATTTATCATTTTTATCCTACAACTATTTACACTTAGCTTGCCAAGATTTCCTTTGTTTCTCTCTTTTCAAATATAGAATTTCCAAATTCTTATTCTGATTCCATAATCCAACAATCTCTAACCCTTTGAAACTAACTTGTGACATGGTCTGAACAAGAGATTGTTCACTTGATTCTCTTGTAGATGGAATGATTCTAGTCTCAAGTTCCTTTTCTTTTTATTGCAGCTTCTTTTCCAATTCATCATACTTTCACTTAAGATTCTTCTCACTTTCAACCAAAAGAGACATGTCTCTTTCCCTCTATTTTTTATCCTATGAAAATTTTAGTAGTTTTTCCTTGCAGTCATTTAGCTCACCAGTAAGAGTTTATTTCTCCTTTTCAAGCTCTATTAGATCAGAATCCTATATTAACTGAGTGGATGGCATATTTAGATTCTTCTTTAACAATTGGATGGTATTTCCCTTCTCATGCAACAAATTTTTTGTTGCAGTCCCTTTGTCTGCTTGACTATCCATATCCAACAAGTCTGTTCGCAACTTTTTAATCTATTGTTGGTGATCCTTATTTTCTACATTTTCCTTCCTGATTTGCTTCTCAACTTTATATTTTCTAGATTGCATCCTGGATACCTTCAATGTTTCCTTCAATATATTAGTATATATAATATCTCCAGTCTCTTTGTGTAGGTGGATCATGTCAGGAATAGAAATATTATCCAAACTCATCTTTATTTAAACAACTTTATTATTATTTTCTATTGCTAGGTTCAGTGTATTTTGGGTATGATCCCTGATAGTCACTAGGGATGCATCCTTACTAGATATCTTCTTGAAATCTACATATAACTTCAAATATTTATCTAAGGCCGCCTCCTTATCATCTCTGTACTTATCCTATAATTCATCTCTACTCTTGAATTAGGAAGTGGAGTATGTAGATGTTTTAGAAAAATCATATTCCTTAACCTCAAATGTAGGTCCTTTAACCTTGATTTTCTTCTTCTTTTTATGTTAGTTATCTGTCACCTGAACTAGCTGCCCCATTTCTTCAAATTTCTACTTTTTAGGTGTCTTTGTTGTATCTTCTTCCTCTGTGTCCATGACATCTGAGAAGTCTCTTTTATTTCTTCTTTCAGAACAATTGGCTATTGGTGTTATTATTTCAGTTACTGGAACTATGCTTGAAGGGTTAGTATGTGTGGAACTAAACTCCTTCACTGATGAAGTAGAATCCTCTTGCATATCTACATCCTTATGGGTCTCATGAGGGTAATCTAGCCAATTTCCAGTCTCAGGCAGACCTGCAACCTCATAATGCTCATAAGGCATGTTCTTGTTGACTTGTCTTCTGATAGATATAATGTGATGGGGATCATAGTTAATGGAAACATTTGTCTGAAACCCAATTTATCTCAATAAAATTTCTACCATTGGAAAACCAGATATGTTCTTAATGATGAATGGGCCTACAACCCAAGGGAATTTGATTTCATAAGTCTTCATGAAGTTGAGAAAGTGTTCATTTTCCACTACCAGCTTCTGTATAATTAACTCCAAAGAAAATAATATAACAATTAAAAATATAGGTAAAATGTAAGTTTGATACACAAACCCATACAATTCGATCAATGTACCTTGTTCCAATAAAATCCAATCTTCTATTCTCTTTTTAGGAGAAAATTTCAACATTTCTTTCATCTGTGGTAAGACCCTAGGAAATTTCTTCTAGAAAATGCATTATAGACTTCAAACATGAGAAAATTCATGTATTTTTTGTAATCTCTATCCATCTCATAAATAAGTACAATTTTTAGAAATTGCAAATTTTTCTCATTAAAAGATAAGAACATTTTCAGCAAACACGACGAGCACATGAACCATTTGGTTTTGTGGATGTAAACTAGCTGACAATGTATATTTTTATCTAGAAACTCATCAAATTTAAGGCAACATGATTGGACTAACTGACTTGACCCTTCTGACTCAACTTGACTAGTACTAATTGTAAATAATAGACTCATTAAGGGATCTGTGGCATACTTATCGGTATCTAATCCTAAAAAATTATTATGAGGGTTATAACACATTGAGTTTCATCATTTAATAGGATAGAATCAACAGGAAAAGGTTGGTTTTGTAATAGGACATCAGGATTGAAACAAGTTTTGAAGAAAAACCTATTTTTGTTCAATAGCGGACTCTCTAAAAACCTGTACTAGACATTATTCACTAAAATATGTTGACATTTGGGTGAATTCAGTAGGAACCAAGAAATTGTTTTTGATAACAAGTGGAATAATTAGACATGGGTTCTTAGAGTTTGTTGCATCCATAATTTCCCTCTTAGAAGAGGAGGAATTACAAGTACAGTAGTCGAAAAACTCTGGAAAATTTATGGTTTTCTCAGTGGAGAAATAATGGAAATAAGACTTGAAAATACCATGGACTTCTATCTCCCGGTCTTTGAGAAGTTTTAACTTGGTTTTTATAGAATATATGGGACCATTTAATAGTATAGTATCAAAAAACTATGAATCTTTATCTTAGAAAACCTCCTCAATCCTATGGTATTCCAAATTATGAACCTCTACTTCTTCTACCATGGGAATTTTAAATACTGTATAGGTGGAGATAAATAGATGACCTGGTATCTCGACAAGTGGTCCAAAGTTTGGTCTAGGTTGGACATTGTGACATAGTCCTGTACTTTCACTTTTTGATGCACATGCAAACAAATAACCTAAATACATGTTCCATCATTTTTATATTATTTTTCTTCCTATCACCCATGCATCTTTCTCAGCGGAAACATTTCCTATCCGTCCATCTTGCACCTTTCATCCTGAGCCATTGCTCCTTTTTTCGGTTTAAACCATATATTCTTATTTCCTAATATGTTTTCATCTCTATCCTTCTTGTAACTTCCAGTTGTCGAACTAACCATAGCCACAAATCCACCTTTTGATTCATCATCACTGTCAATTATTTCCTCCATTTAACTCACTTAGATCATAAAGGGATTGTCACTTATCTGAGCGGATAAATTCTCAACCATTGATATGTCTTTTTATAAATCTAGATCATTGATAAATTTTCTTTTTTAATAGTTTCACTCAGATCTACTTGCTTAAGAAGTGTGTATCTTCCCTTTGTGAAGATATTATCCACCATAGATATGAATACCTATTGATCTTTGTCATTCAATTCTTCTTCAGTTTATCCAATTCCACTTATCTTCCTCTGATTTTCTTTCTTCCATGTTCTATCAGTGGAAAAATTTCAAGTATTAGATCTATTCTTCATAATATTTGTGCCCTTAATTGTATATTCCCTTTAACTCATTCTGAAAATGCATGACTTTTATTCTTCCATGAACCTTCCAGAAGCAGAAAGGATTGTAGCAAGGATTTCTCCCTGCTACAGGGGTAGGAATGGCTCTCTTACACCTATAGGGCACAAGGGTAGGTTCCTGCTAATGGTGAAAATGCAAAAAAATGAAATGGAAATAATAGAAGCAGAACAGTAAACCAACACTAAGACTAAGAACAGAAAACTAAAGCTAAACTAAAATATAAGCTAAGAATGGAATAGAAAGAAGGAGATGAAGCACTGATGAACCCCTTTGCAAAAAATGGGTTAGGGTTCCGCCTCCTTAAAAACTGCAAATAAACCTAAGCTACAATGGAAAACCTACAAAACAATGTTAATAACAAAACCTATAAATGGAGATAAGGGTTAGAAAGAAAAGCATATTAAGAAGAAAAGAAATAAACACAAAATCACAAATATACCTTCTCTGGTGGGAATGGGCCACCATGCCATAGCTCATGGGAGCACCTCTCTTGGTTTGGGAGTAATGGCTCAAAGGGGAATGAAAATGAAGGAGAGGGAGTGTGGGTGGTTTGAGAGGCAAAGGTCTCAAAGCATCCACGGGAAACATAACAATAGGCAATGGGAGAGGTGTTTTGAGAGTCACCCCCCACCCTCCTTTTATAGCTTTTCCAAGGGATTTTAGGTTTTTAAGCCCTTGGTCAAGGCTTTAGCCCCTTCTGCCCTAAATTTAGCCCCTTTTAGGGTTTTAGCCCCTTTTTGAGGGCTTTAGCTCCTAGGAGGCTATTTTGGGCTCTTTTTTGGGGTTTTTAGCCATTTTCTTCATCCTTGGGCTCTTTTGGAGGTGTGGGGGTCTAATGGAAGGTCTAATGGAGTGATATGAAAGTTGTGAGATGGTGTCCTTGGGTGGTGTAGGCCATTGATAGCTAAGTGAGGGATTTTTGGGTTAACAGATTTCCCGCTGATGTGTGAGGGAAGGAGCTCAACGTATGGCCAACNCGGGGCTGGGGCATGGTGGATTTTGGTTTTTGTATTAATTTGGTTCCCATCAATGGGTGAGATACAATAAATGTGTGACATGTATATGGATGAGGCGGGAATCTCCATGCTCGTGACAATGTCAAAAGAATAATTTGACCTATGCTCTAAAATACATGAGTCGATCATATACAACTGATGTTACAATAATGGTTGCCTCCGTGTGAGGTTGAATACAATACTGATCTGGTACATTGGACCCATGGCATTCTCATGGAATGCTATATCTTCATGACTGACCGTCTGTTGGATCTGGTTCATAGCTGTGTGGACTCACTGATTGAGAGTCAGAGTCTCTGTGGTACAAGTATGCTACATCAATCATAAAGTTATATCGAAGCACTGCTGGGGCTTCAGATCACTATCTCCAACACAACCTGAAAACCACAAGGGACATAACCTATTTAGGTCCCTCGAGTGGACTCACCAATGTGCCAGAGTCAGGTGACATCCGAGGTCTTTGACCAAGTACTGTGTGGAACAAACCCTGCATGAATCTCAACGTTGCGATGATGGAGTTGAAGTCGAGCACGTGAGAAACAACCATCCTGAGAGGCACTAAGGAATCCTCTCAAGTGGTCCAAGGAACTCATCAATGATGTCAATTAAACCAAGGTACATGGACCTCTGGGTCTATCCTCTGGAATATGTGTGTTGGCATCGATAGAGGGAGACCTGCCCCTAGCCAAGGCAATGATGTTTCCTTGACCAGGAGCGCAAGGGACAAAACAGAAAGGTGTGAAGCAATCTTTGGACTGACTCACTGAATTGGGGGGGGAGGGGAGGGAAGCGAACAAACTAAATAGGGGTAGGGGGGGAGTGGGAGACTCAAAATTCCTTTGTTCAGAGTATGACAACACGATGGACCAGGTAGCAAATGAAACTGACTCATGGGAATGGAATCATAGCTATAATACTGAGAATGTCACTGCAGATGGGAAATAATTGGAGGAGGTGGACACTTTTGATACTGATGGGATCCAAGGAAGACACATTACAGAGTACTATGAACAAAGGTGACCCAATGTGGGGATGTTGCCAAACTGTTTTCTGTGGGGTGGTGTCTAGGGACACCATTATGGTACGATCTCATGGATTTTTGGCGAGCCCGAGAAAGTAAATGCTCAATGGTGCTTTCAATTTTAGAGAGTCTGAGAGCACAAAGAAGACTCCAATGGGGGCTCTTTTTTGTTGGTAGTCTCCTGTGTCTAAAAAAGGATAAAAGTATACATAGGAGATCTCACTCATCTTGGAGGGGATGAGAGACTTCTTTACCGTTGGTAGTCCAATTAGGCCGAAAAAGGTTAAACCTATACTAACTGGATGGTCGTTCAGATACTTTTACCAGCATGAACGAAACCAAGTTTGGTCGGCGATCTTTTCTTGATGAAACGGTTGGAAAAGAGCTTAACAAAAACCTGTGGTGATTTTTTTCGTAAAGTGCGGCCCCTCTGCCTGAGAAAGCATAAAATTATGCAAAGGGGAACAGTCTTGGGTTGATTTTTCCAAGGAGGTCCTTTTCAATTAATGGTCAACATGGTCCACAAAAGGAGATAAATGAGATGATGTAGACACCCTTTCCCATACTTTAGCGAGCGGGAAAGGAAGCAGCTACGCTCGACAATATTTTCATTGTTTTAAGGAGTCAGAAAAGAGCTTAAACGAAACTCCAATGTGGTCAACTGATGGTGGCATGTGTGGTGCCCCATGTTGAGACGGTGGACAGAGGTCCACAGGTCATCCACATAGTATGGACAGAGCAGAAGGCTCTCCAACATATCAATACATGCGTGGGATAGATCGCGGCAGAGGCCTGCGAGTCGGTGCGGTAGAGGCATGCAAATCGAGGTGACTCTTAGACAGAGGTCAGGAGAGCGTGTGTGTGCATTGTGGTGGATGAAATTGACCACATGCGATGTGAGTACAAGTCCAGAGGCATTTATATGCCAAATACGTGTAAGAAAAATAAATTATTTTGTGGACAATGGTCCAAATGTATGCTTCAGGTGCGGTGAATGGAAAAGACAACTATGTGTTAAAAATGCAAAATAAAAGCTAAAATTACAATCCTTAATGGGCGGTGGCCCGAAAACTTGCATGAGTTGCGATCGGGAAGTGTGATGCAAGTACTGGTCTGTAGACACTCGCATCGTCATGTCATGGCTTGTAAATCGAGGTGACTTGTGGGAAATGGTCCTAAAATTGATTTATTAAACATGAGACAATGGTCTCACAAAGAGATAAAGGGTGGAATTCTGAAACAAGTGGTGCAAACGGTGTCTCAAATGAAATCCGTATGGTCTTGTTATGTCGAATGAAAGAAATTAGGTCAAATGGGGCCTATAAAAGGGGGGGTCCACCTTGGTGAAGAGTCATTGTCACTGTTCATTGTGGAGTTGGAGAGGTGGGCCCTATTTCTTCATTTGTTGATTTATTTTGATCCAACTGATAGTTTCACGAGCCGCGACTTGCAGGTAAAAGCTCTCACTGAATCTCTTCATTTTGATGGTTTATTTGCTGAATTTGGTCACCTAGAGGCCCCCCATGAGCATTTTGGAGTTTCATGGGGACCAGGTCACACATTTCGAGGGATAAGGTGCACATTGGGTGCACCTGTTGGGAAATTATGAGTGCCCTGGGTGCTCATTTTTCCCAAACAGGTGGGCCCTAGCCTCTTTTGGGTGATTTTTTGATGGTGGCACTGGCTGACATTAGGGTTTTTTCTTGTGCAGGATGGTGGAGTTCAAATGGAGGGAGAGAGACTATAAGAGTGTCAGAGATGCATCCTTGCATGATGGGGGTGTTAGAGATACACTAGCCCACTGTGGGTTTCTAAAATTTATGAGGATACCGCTTATGCAGAGTTTGCATTTTCTCATGCAAACACTCATAGGTTTTTGGGATGTTGCTGAGGAGGTGTTCCTCTTCCAGGTCTAGTGCACTGAGATTACGCTGGAGGATGTATACTTCATCACTGGGATCCTTATATTGGGAGTGGTTGGTGACTTAGTACCTATGCTATCTCGGGGGAGACATTGGAGGATATATGTGATCGGCACTGTTACGCTATGACGTATGTGCATGACTCTTACATCTTGATGTGTGACATCGAGGAGTTGTCCACACAGGTAGTGGGGACTCTACTGCAGTGTATCTTGGGTTCCATGGGGAGCCACAAGATTTCTGGTGGTCAGCTGCAGCTAGTAGAGTGTGCCATATGTGGCACATATTATCCATGGGGCCAGATGTATCTGTAGGCTATTCGGCATCAGCTGAACAAGTCGAAGACTATTGGTGCTGCTTTTTGCTTTGGAACCTTCTTATGTGCTTTCTTCTTTGAGAAAGTACCTACACTTCGTCCTCATTGGGCTATGCAGGACAGTGGTCCATGGGAGCCAAGGATGTATAGGTGGTGCCAGATGATGATTCATGAGGGTGGTGGCAAAGTGAGACACTTCTTTACATAGGAGTTATTGGAGCAGTGGCTCCAGCTGCCTATGGTGATCGAGGAGTACCAGTATGCGGGTATGGATTTACAGGGAGATCCTTAGATGCCTCAACCTGCTGGTATGTATGCTTGATGTTTTTTGTTCAACTTTATGCATAGTATAGTTGAGTTGGTTAGTAATTTTCATATTGATATATGTGTACTGATGGTGTCCTTGCTTGTATGTGCAGATGTTGGTCCTCGCCTACCGCTTGGGCATCGGAGGAAGATTGTTACCGTACCTCCTGCGGCGGCTCCTTCCAGGAGCTCCCACAGGTAGCATTAGAATATGGATGGACTGGTGCCGTACATGGAGGAGGTAGCTACTAGAGTGTTTGAGTTGGCTGGAAACAACCGAGTACTAACTTTATTGCTGCTATTCACAATCTTCCTCCCAAGCTGACGGGTGTGATGAGGAAGATGGCTGTGGCTTGCGAGCACTTTCTCCGAACGGCGAGAGGTGGTCTTCTTGTAGAGGATGCGTCCTCTTCAAAAGATGATGGTGCCGAGTCAGATGATGGGTCTAAGTTGGATTAGTAGCCTAGTGGGGCTGTCCTTGGTGCGTTGGTGCACTTAGGGGTTTTTGTGTCGCTCATGTATATCCTATTGAGAAAGCATATGTGGCTTCTCATTTTTGTATTGGACATGTTTTGGACATGCAACTGATTGGTTTATATTTATATATATTTTTGATGCATGTGGATGTGCTTTTATGGTTTTATTATGTGAGTATTTTTATTATGTTGTGGAATGCAAATGCCTATGTGATGTATTACTACACTATGTGTGTATTTTAATCATGATCATGCATTATATTATGGTTGTATGTTTCCTATATAATGTTATGGATGTGCCAATTTAGAATAGAGTTATCCATTTGATCTGCGACACTATTGAGGTTCCTAGGAACATGTGTGAATGTGATGGATTCAACTGTTCTAACCATCTGTTTAGTGTGCAGGTACTTTCTAAAGAGGCATGGATCGCGAACTTGGTAGTGGTTGTTCAGTTGAGAAACCAGTAGTTGGGAGTCTAAGAAGACATCGAGATGGTGAACTCCTAACCGAAGAGAGATTTCCAAGAGGCCATTGACACCATCATATTCCACCTAGTTGTTGGTTGTGGTGCCCATGCATATTCCATCGATGTGGATCAAATCATGTGACAGGGAGTAGATTACCCATGGAGCCAAGGTGAGGTTTGGGTACCATCTACTTGCTCCATCTATGAATCCCATATACCGATCTAAGGTGTGCTCCATCTGAAGCAATGAGAGGAAATGATACATAAGACTCAATTGGGAAAAATGTGTAAAACAAAAAATGGAAAGACTATAATACAATTTAAAACGTTGTCACTCAAAGAACACATATTTCATTAAATTTGGAAATATTTTATTACAAGAACAATGCTAGAATTGAGTTTTTTTGTTATTTTGTAATTCTAGATCCACTGTTTAATTCCAAATTTAATGAAATATGTGTTAAAGGGGTGACGTTAGGGGGAAATTCATTTGGACTTTCCCAAGATCAGCGGTCATTCCTTTGTGTGACATGATGAATAATTGGAGACGGTCCCCGGGGACACATAAAACACACTTGGATGGGTTCAAGTGGATTCTACATTGGAAACATCGCATGAGGACTTGTCATAAGTCGTCTATGTGTTGTGTGTGGTTTTGCGACTACGCGATGAGGTTGTCGAAAAAACCAACATTATGTGAACAAGATCACGGAAGCAGTGTGCCATGGCATGCTGGAAGGTGGCTCCAGCATTTTTTAGGTCAAAGGGCATGACTCGATATGCGAATGTGCCCCATGGGGTTGTGAATTCCATCTTGTAATAGTGTTTTCTTTTGTATTTGGATTTGGTTGTATCCGGAAAAACCATCCATGAAAGAAAGGGCTTCATGTCTGGTGCATGCATCGATGATCTGGTTGATGAAAGGTGTGGGGAAGTTGTCTTTGGGACATGCCCCATTGAGGTCACAGAAGTCGGTGCAAACATGAATGGTACCCTATTTTTTATTCATAGGAACAGGATTAGAAACCCAAGTTGTGTATGCAATGGGATAAATGAAGCCAGCTGTGCGCAGCTTCTTTATCTCAGCTTTCATCGCAGCCACTTTGGATGGATGGATGGGCTGTTTATTTTGGCATACAGGTGCCACATCAGGCCATGTGTCGATGTGGTGCTCCACAATAGATGGATCTAAGATGGGCATTTTAGTGTATGACCAAGCAAAGATGTCACGAAATTCTTGGAAAAGAGCTGTGTAGGCATAGACCTCTTTCGGGGAGCAAGATGCCCCCAGCATGATTTCTTCAATGATCTCAGAGTTGGTTGAGATGTTGATTTTAATGGTTAGTGAAATGTTCGCCATGTTCCCTTCTTCGAAGGAATCAGGTGCTGGGATTGGGTTCTTGAACCAATTAACCTTCCCATGGATGAAATCTTTGGTCTCCACGAAAAACTTGTTCGACTGCAACACAAGCTCTTCTAGGAGGAAGAATAAGCGATGGTGCATGTTGTCCCATGGGTATTCCAGGGCGGTCAGAGCTTCAAGTATCTCCTCATCGTTTTTGAAGCAATGAAGAGACAGGTCTGATGGACCATCGGTGGAGGAGGAGATGAGCGGGTTGGTAGAACTGGACATCATGTAAATGGACATGGTGTCTGAAGAAGGCGGTGGGGGGTGAACTTATTCGATCAAGGCAATCTTAGACTCAAGGGAATGGTGACAGAGGTCAGCAAGAGCCATTTGAAACTTAGGAAGGTCTTGGTAATGGTGGGAGTAATGTCCATACAAGCCACAAAGGGCAGAAGCATGGTTTGTCCTCAATGCCTTGTTCCTGACTACTGGCGCGGTTGGGAGTTCAACCACGAGGATGTTTTCCGTTCATATCCATGGCATCCAGATGTGCACGGATCACTGGAATTTTATGGAAATTTTGAGTTGGATGGACCTATTGTTCACAGAAAACACAAGGTGGGACTTGTCGTGATTCTGTGGTGGCTTTGGTATTCTTGCCCCTGACCCTTTTTGGTTGGGGTGGTGCAGGTGCAGGTGTAGTGGTTGGCTTGTGCAGGCCGGCTAGAGGGTGAGACTCAACTGCGATAGGTTGCACTGAGGTTAAAACAACCTGGGGCATTGCTGGTTGAGCTGGTGGATCAATATACCACATTGGGATGCCCAACATAAATATGGGTAGGCTTAATATGGCCATGACCGTCTTGCTCATGACACCAGGTGGGGGAAAGAGGAAGGGAATTGTATGGACTAGAGATGAGCCCAGATAACTCCTTGCTGGTTGCATGTGGGGGTGAGGTTGTGGTTCCGGCTGCGCATAATGCTGCTGCTGTAGGTGACGTTGTGGCTGCTATTGGTGTTGCAACTGCGGACAATGTTGTGGTTGTGGTTGGCGCTACGGCTGTGTTTGTTGTTTGGGTGCAGTGGTGCTAGATGAGACCATGCACAAGTCTGCAGTTTGCTTTTGTGTCGGTGGTGGTGACACCAACAGGAAAGGAGCCATCATGGTGGGATCGGTAAACAACCTAGGGCCCACATTCAATGATGGGGAGGATGGTGTGTTTTTAACCACAGTGTTGGTTGCAGGGATGACGTTAGCGTGTGTGGTCTCCACTTGCGGCTCAATGATGGTGATGGTAGGGATGACATTGGCAGGCATTGTTAACCCTTGAGGATCATGGTAACTGAGCTGGTCAATCGTCACAATTTTCCCTTCGTGGGGGGACATCATGAGGTAGAAGACAGTTGATGTGACTGCTTGCATGGCATACATGTAACTCCTCTTGAGGAGGAGGTTGTAGTCCAGTTGAGCATTGACGACTTCGATGTCAATCAGGACTATCTTCTCAGCTAACATAATGGGGACATGAGGGAGGATTCCTTGGGATTTAGTGGGATGTCCATCATAATCCCGCAAAGTCATGGAGGATGGTTGTAGAATTGGTGATCCAAGATTCTGCCAAACCAAGGTAGACATGACGCACGTGGATTCCCCCTCATCCATTATGCATCGGTGCACAACCAAGTTCTGGATGGACACTAGGATTTGGAAGGTGATAGTGGAGGGCATGCATGGCTCTCCGTTCTCTATGTCAAACATGATTAACTTGGATTCGGAGGGGTCTACTACCCCTAGAGCGGCTAGTAAGGATTTTTGCTACATTGGGAACATTTTAAGTACCTCAAGAGCGGTAATGGAAGTTGGCGTTTGGGCCAAATCATCCACAATGCTAGAGCTGACTGCAGCTCTAGTTGTGGCATTATTGGAAACTCTGCCTATGGGGGGGCATGGGAATGGGGGTAAATGAAGAGGTAGGTTTTCTGTCTTAGACGTGGATGCTGCTAATGAGTCAATAGGTTTGGTGGTGGTACCATACTGATTCCATCGAGTTTGCAAGTTGACCTCTTCAGTAGTCATGGCTAGCAGGTGGTGAACACCTGTTCCGGGTTTGGGAGGTGCCCTCAGAGCATTGGGATTGGGTTGGGGAGGGGGGGCAGTTACCACCAATCCTTGGACTGTCAGTGGGTTTTGAAGCACCATGGGGGGAGGTCCTTGAGGTGCCAGGTTGGGTTGTGCTTGGTTTGTAGTGTTGGAAGCCTAATTGGCCTTGTTTCGAATGGCTTGCTTCGCGTGACCCATGAAGGGACACTCGAATGTATAGTGCCCATAGACTTCAAAGAGTGTACATGGTTGTTTTGTGTGCAACGGGGCATTGCGTCTTGGTGCATTTGGTTGTGGGGGGTTCTGGGTTGGCCGGTTTTCCGTGGCATTGTTGGGAGGGTTCGATTGTTGATCGCCTCCCTGCGGTTGGTTATTTCCTTGGTTGCGGGGCCGGTTGTTTCTAGATTTCCCTTGTTGATTATTGGGGGTAGGTTAGTTGGGTTGGTTTTATTGTGCCAACACTTGTCCCAATGGAGCAAGGGCGGGGGCTTGCACAGGTTGTACTGGTGGTGCATAGTATATTTGTGGGGGTGATGGTGCCACAAATGTGGGAATTTTCTCCACATACTACTATGTTGGTCAAGCCATGGCCTAATCCTGCTGCGGTGGTGCAATTTGTGCATAATACGTTTTTGCTCTGGACTGGGATATCATTCTAGCATAGTCCGGAGCTTGGTTTTAGTAAGCAACATTAGCAGTGTTGCTTGGTTGTGGTGTAATGGAAGGTGGTGTCGGTCGAGGCTGCGGCTATTGGGAGACTGATCCTATGATGTCGTCCGCCGCATGGGATGCCCCTGGTGCATCATGGTAGGAAGTACTTGGATGGGGAGCATCTGGAATGATGGTATACAAGTACCTAGACTGGGCATAGATGAGGTCAAATTGTTGGGCCTTTAGTATGGCCTCTTCTTCATATTGGGGATGTTTAGATGCGACAACCTTTGTGATGGGTGGGAGCAAAGTCTTAAGGAACCAATCCAAGAAGATCCTGTCGTCTAGTTGGATTTTGCATAAGCTATGACGTCACTACCACTCATGGATATAGTCAGTTATGTGAGTGGCAGTTCTTTGACGACAGGATAGCAGGATCTCCACCCCTTCGTCATATCTGATAGGGAGTTGGAAATACTATAGGAACATGAAGGCTAAGGAGTTGAAGTCGGGGTACTTGGCTTGTGGAAGCTCAATGTACCATTTCGCCGTAGCACCTGTAAGGGTGCGTTGGAATAGCCTCAACCTGATGGAGTCGTCTAAGATGTTATTGGATGAGCACCATAGATGGAATGTCATAATGTAGTTTTGGGGACATTCCCTGGATTTTCCTTCAAACTTGAGGATGTCTGATGGCAGCTTAGTTGGCATAGGTGGCCAAAAATCTTGGTGGTGGATGGGGTCGTTTGTTAATCTAGCTAAGTCAGGCAAGTTGAGATGAGCCATGAAGGGAATATTTGACCCCAAATTAATGTGGGATAAGGCTACGGTGGTGGTGGGATTTGCAGGTGTATAGTGCATCTGCACAGCTGGGGGTGCTTGTGGTGGCACCATTGCGGATGGGTCAGTGCTCCCAAGCATTGTGGGTGGGATAGTATGAGTGGTGGGGACACTGCCCCCATGTATGAAAGTAGGGGCAATGTAAGTGGATGGTCCACTGCCCCCCTGTTTGGAAGGAGGGACAGTGTGTGTGGAGGGGCCACTGCCCCCATGTGTTGCAAGTGGGCCAGCTTGGCTGGTCACTATAGGTGGTGGCAGCTGACTGATGATAGTCTGCATGACTGTGCTTGGGCCACTTGCCAGGTTGTGGGCGACAAGTTGTGATGTGGACATGGGTCCACTTGCTAAGGTTAGGTTGAAAAATGGATCCAGATTTGCACTAGCCAAGGGGCTTGATGGTGCACTATGGAGGTCTGGTTCAGACTGATATGGGTCTGAATCAGAATTAGAGGCTGTATGGCCCTATGATGGTGTAGGACATCACTGAGAGTGGCTTTGACGGTGTGGATTGAGTGTTCCAAATGGTGGTGGTTCGCCTCTTAGGCGTGAGGAAGATCGTGGAGGATCAATTGTGTTAAATTTATGTCTAAAACTGGGTGGTAATGATGTTTGGACCCCGGTTTCAGTGGCTTCCTATTGGCTGAAGGTGGTCACTAGGCCACCAAGACTGCTATAAGACAGTGCTTGGCTTGTTCCTCACAAGTGTCTCTACTCAATCGGAAGGGGTCGTTGCCCGTTTCTCTTGGAAATTCCTCTCAGTGACCAGCTACTTTGGGGTTCCTGTGGTACTCCTCACAATAAGTTTCTGGGAAAAGCCCAAGTACTTCCCATAGTTGAAGCAGTTACAGACTTATGTCCTCAAATACTGGAGTTGTTTTGACTTAGTGTAAATTAGTAAATTTTAAGGCTTACTCAGCGTCATGAACTGAGTTGGGTTAATTATTTGGTATGGTGTAGTTGTTTGTTTGTTTTTCTGGTATATGGTTGCTGCAATATGGTTTATGAATTCATCATGGTAGAGTTCATATTATTGTGGTTGTGTATGCAAGTATAAACAAAAATTGTAAACAAGTACAGTGATTAACCTTGAATGTTTGTTGGCCTAACTAGATGTCTACCTCACAGTGATATTCCTCTTCAACCAAGAGAAGGTGCTGGGCTCTCAACACAATGGGACTAAGCCCATCTGTAGATCCTCAGGTCACCTCCTAGATGCTAGGTTGGTCAATAGGGAGGATGCTTAGCACCGTGAGAATCCCTCCTTCTCTACCCCCTCTACCTTTCAGGTCACCCGGTTTTAGTGGTTTCGAACAATATCATGGAGTTCCTAGATCTATACGAGCTTTCCCTTCGTCATATCCCAGAATGCCCCAGAGGGTGATGACTAGGTAGAGGAGGAAGGGAGAAGCAAGATGGTTACTTTTAAGTTGCTTTTAGTTAGACTAGGTTCATTTTATTAAGCCATAATGGTTTACTTAACATTTACACATTGTTCATGAAATAATTTACAGAAAATAAAAGCAAAAACTAAAAATGACCTGCAATGGTGGAAAGAGGCGGCTAGGCCGCACTAATAGTCCTCTAAAACTAAAAATTACTGTATATTAATCTTAAATTAAAGTTCTGTTTGACAGGCCACACATTTCTGACCAAATCTAGCGAGGGGGCAACGAGATTTTTTCAGAAATAAGTGAGGGGGTTGCATAGAATGCAGAAACAACTGCAACATGAATTTTTGGGCAGAATTCACACTTAACTGGGGATTAAGTTCTCCCAGGCGCACCTACTTGCCCATTAAATGTGCCCCAGTCTCACCTTTTGCCCCGATATGAGCGCCCTGCTCTGGAATGGGGTTTTTTGGTGAGACAAAGTCAGATATGGCTAATAGTAACTAGTATTGGGGTCAATCTGACTCGATTCTACCTAGAAAAGGCTTTGATAGTAACTAAAACAAGAAATAAATAGGATTTAAGACAAATTTAACATGAAATTTCTGAAAAACTAGGGCAAAAATTTTAAAAACTTGAAAATAAAAAGTTTGGCCCAGGGATCCTGTGGGATCGACCTGGTATGGTCGCTAATTCTATAGCAAGGATTTCTCCCTGCTACCGGGGCAATAATGGTTCCCTTATGCCTATAGAGCACAAGGGTAGGTTCCTGATAATGGTGAAAATGCAGAAAAATGAAACGAAAATAATAGAAGCAGAACAGTAAACCAACACTAAGACTAAGAACATAAAACTAAAGCTAAATTAAACTATAAGCTAAGAATGGAACAGAAAGAAGGAGATGAAGCACTGGTGAATCCCTCTACCGAAAATGGGTTAGGGTTCTGCCTCCTTAAAACCTACAAATAAACCTAAGCTACAATGGAAAACCTGCAAAATAATGTTAATAACAAAACCTACAAATGGAGATAAGGGTTAGAAAGCAAAGGATATTAAGAAGAAAAGAAATAAACATAAAATCATAAATATACCTTCTCTGGTGGGAATTGGCCACCATGCCCTAGCTAATGGGAGCACCTCTCTTGGTTTGGAGCAATGGCTCAAAGGGGAATGGAAATGAAGGAGAGGGAGTGTGGGTGGTTTGAGAGGCAAAGGTCTCAAAGCATCCGTGGGTAGCATAACAATAGGCAATGGGAGAGGTGTTTTGAGAGTGACCGCCCACCCTCCTTTTATAGCTTTTTCAAGGGGTTTTAGGGTTTTAAGCCCCTGGTCAGGGATTTAGCCTCTTTTTTGGGCCTTTACCCTCTTCCACCCTAACTTTAGCCCCTTTTATGGTTTTAGCCTCTTTTTGAGGGCTTTAGCTCCTAAGGGGTTATTTTGGGCTCTTTTTTTGGGTTTTTAGCCCTTTTCTTCATCCTTGGGCTCTTTTGGAGGCGTGGGGGTCTAATGGAAGGTCTAATGGAGTGATATGAAATTTGTGAGATGGTGCCCTTGGGTGGTGTAGGCCATTGAGAGCTAAGTGGGGGATTTTTGGGTTAACAAGGATACTATCCCTTGATCTCAATTAAGCCTCCATATGGACCATTAAAAGACACAGTCCTTACCACATTCCACTGAGTTTCAAAGTTTTACTCACCTATGCATATTTCAGCTATGGAATCAATACTGACCATTGATCTGGATCATGTCTTCATCTGATTCATCGAAACATGAGACGTCTACCCGATTCCACTGATTTGCAACTTGATTTTCTTTGCGCTTGTTCTTATAGAGGAATTCATGTGAACCGTATATCTAAAACTCCTTTAAATATATGTAATCTATCAATGATGGGCCAATCGAATTGCAAAAATTTTAAACATTAATTTCTCCGCACATGTTATTCCAATGGAATCGATATCCAATGTATATCTTTCCTATCCCCTGATCTCCACCATTGAAAAGTGAGGGATCTACCCAATTCCACTGATTTGAGAATTTCATTCTTACTTACATGTTTAATCAGTAGAAATATTTCTAGCCATAGATCTTCCTCCATATGGTGATCTAATGGTATATTTTAGTAGCAAGTTAACTCAATTTCGAAAGTAATAAAATTTATTTTAACCTTGAAGCTTACCTTTGTGGATTTATCTATAGTCGTTGATCTCCTCTGTTGCATATCTACACCATTGATTCTTGCTGTGACATAATACTGAAGCGTATTTCTCATTCATAGCTTATTTCCAAGGTTGTTCTTAGGATTTGCTTCACATTTTTCATTTTAGACCTAGGAATAAGTATTCCAAAGCATTTTAGAACCCGTTCTTGACACCCCTTAGGTACCTTACCTTTTATCTCTTTGGCCTGAACCCTTCCAACTTCTTAGCCCAAAAAATGGTGCTAATAGCTGCCTCCAATTGGGGATGCTATACTCCCTGTGAGGTAGCAAAGAACCTGTAGACCAGTTCCTAAATCACAATCTTCAAATCTCATACATATTTCTTTTCTTTTTTGTATATAAAAATAAAAAATAAAGAAACATGGATACCCCTCAAAATATTAGGGCCTTCTCTCCGGTCTTCAAATCTCCTTTCTCAACATCTATGCGGATTCAAATTTAAAGAAATATCTACAATTTATAGTACAAAAATTACCTTCTACCCTTAAGACAGGTAATGTTTTAGAAATGTTCCATTAACAGGGATTTCTTTAAGGTGAGCCCCATCCTGATGCTTCAAAATGAATGAATTCGCCCTCTGTATGATGCAATAATGTATGGACCTACCCACATGTGATCAAATTTACCATGCTTGTCATCTCTAGATGCATCCCAGTTTAAGACCAAATCATCAATCTGAAACTTCTCTTCCTTAACTTTCCTGTCAAAAGTATTCTTCATCTTTTCCTGATGTATTTGTACTTTGTCAAAGGATTTATCTCTCATTTCATTCAGCTCTATTATTTGATTTATCCTTCTTTGCATATGATTTGTCTCATCCTCCTTCTCTTGCAAAAAATTCTTGACAGGAAAACCTAAAGATGATGGAAAAAATACTTTAGCCCCATAAACCAACTATAATGGTGACATTCCAATTGCTCTTTTTGTACTGATCCTATCTTCCCACAAAGCATATTTCAGCTTTGTATGACAAGCTCTTTTGTTTTCTTCCAACAACTTCTCAATTAACCTTACCAATATCTTGTTGGAAGATTCTTTGTTATCAACCAAAATGGCACTTCTCCGTCTGAGTACTGACATCCAATTTGTTGAGACACAAAAGGACAATTAGGATTGAAGTAGCCAAAACACTATAGATGCGCATGACTAATGATGGATAATATCCTTGACAACTTAATATATTTTTGTTTGAATATTAGGATTGCACACATGATTATTTGCATTGCAACCCACCTGTACATTGAACACATGAATTTCCCTAAATAAAGGAGCATGTAATACACAAATTTCATACATATATACTCACGTGTACCTTAATTTTATGTTAAAAAATATAAATCCCGATTAGTCGAGATCAATTTATCCTTAATCAATAACTATCTCAACTGTCTCAAGCATGCTAACCTTCAAAACCTCTCTATTTCCCCATGTATAAATAGAGTGCATGGGATGGGGCTAATCACTCATTCTTATAAGAGAAAATTTATGCTGGTGGTATTCTTGCAGACATCTTCGAGCAGTATATCTCAGTGTCCTCGGTTTAAAAGGAGTCCTTGTTTCAGAAGTTGGGTAGTAATCCCACCATTCTCTGTTTATTAATAAAGAAATTTCTTCTTCCAATCTTTGTATTGTTACATTCTTGTATATGATGAATTATGAATTGTTTAATTATTTTATTATGAACATGTATCTAATTAATCATTGACATATATATACAATATAATTCTGGAAGAATTTGTCTTTTGTAGGTGAATTGGAGAAGCCTTGGAAGCTTTGGAAGAGATTGAAAGAGGAGAAGACCAAGCTTGGCTCAATTGTCATAAACCGGGTATGCTAAGATTCCTTCCTATTCCTATTTCAATTTCTAGATAAGATGATTGTCTGCAAGTGTCTTAGTAAGTTGGTAACCTCACAGACCACAGATTACCAGGGTGCATTGTCCTAAACAACAGAACTAGTGACTCTACTGGGGAGTCCAGCCTGTTGTGGGTCCTCTCTTTAGGTTCCCTTACCAGCCTTTGCTTCTTTTTGATGCTGGGTGTGTTTAGTATTTTTTTGTACTTTGATTTATAGTTTATTTTGTTCAGAGCCTTGTTGCTAGTCTTTTTTTCTTTGAAAAAAATTAGTAGCACATGCGGGTTGTCTTCCTAGACACTGGCATCTTTTACTATGTACATGCAAGATTCCTTTTGGATAGTTGGATGTGGTATGCAGGTTATCTACATAGATAGTTGCGTGTTTTGTATAGCATTCTTTTGCTCCACTATGGCTTGTTTGTCCCTATTTATTTTCTTTTTTATTGCTTGTGAGGGTTCTGTTTATGACATGACCCTGTGAGTCTAAGGTCTATACATCACATCTTTAACTTGATTTCTTAAAGTCCTTGAGAGTTTGTGTTTGATTTTGTTTCATTGGTGAGTGTAGGTGGTCCTCCTACTTGGTTTGTAGGTCTGAGTGCTTGTGTTCTAGGTCAGTGATCAAACCCTTTGAATACTTTATGCTTTGTACTTCTTCTTGTAGTTTAAGTTTGTCACTCTTCTTTTTGTGGATCTAGTAAGCTTGTAAGTTTGTTAGTTCCTCCAAGTCAGGGTTTGTTCCAGTTTCTTCCTTTTGGTTGAAGTGGGTTACTTTGGGATCTTTTTTTTCATTTCGCTACTGTATGCTTAGATTAGTAAAATTTTCTTAAGTTTGATTTCGTTTCCATAGTAATTTTTGAATTTGTTTGAAAAGAAAAGACAAAAATATTTTGTATTAGGTTGCATGTAGTATTTCTTTTCACTTTTTTTCAAATAAAAATTCAAAAATTATTAAACAAAGTCTTGTATTTTCTCATGCTTAGTTTTAAATTCATTAGCTTTTACTTAAAAGAAAAGAAAATTTCCCTTGGTAGTTGCATCTTGCATTGAATTTATAGCTATTACATCATTTTTTCTTTCTTTTATCGAGTCTATAACACCATATGAGTTTCACTCCATTTTCCTTTGACTAAGAGCAACCTATTAAAAAGAACGACATAATTAAAAATTATTAGTAAGTTTCTCTTTTTTATGTTCATACACCAACTATCTTAGGATAGACTTGTGTATTAGGGAGTTTAAATCTCCACAATTATTTAATTTCAAATGTAGTTGGTCAATCACTAGGTAAATTATCCTCTACATTGAGTGTATCTACGAAGATCCTCTCACACAAAAGTTAAGCATGAGTCCGCATGGGGACCTGGATTGAGGAGATAACCCTCTGATTCCTTGTTTGAGCATAGATCATGATTTTTTACGCATCTAGGGACTTCTGTAATACCACCTCTTGGGCCCTGTGCGGTGTCGATGTTGACAGGGTTTCAGGATTTTATACCATGCCCATGTGTATGAATTAGACTTCCGATTGTGCCCCCAAACTCTTAGTATATTTATAGTAGCCTTTAGTCTCTTTGAAACTAGGGTTCATACACAGGTATACCAGAAGGCTATTTCTGGTCTACCTTGGATGGGCTTGGAAAGTAACCCCGGTAGAAGGTGTGGGAGGGTGGTTGGGTGATTCCTCTGGTTGTTCCTAAGAACATATACAAGGACACCAAGTAACCATCTATCAAATTTATTCTAGAATGCATATCTTATACCCATTTGTCGGTTTGGCTTTAGGATATTTTTAGTGAGTGTTGTGTGGTTTGCTTGTATTTAGTCAACCTTTAGGTGTGTGAAGAGTCAATTTTTAGCTGTGGAGGACCAACCTCTCAGAAGGTCAAGAAGGTTGAAAAACCTCCCTCCATCTCTTATAATGGATCCTCCACCGCCAAATCAAAGGCATAGATTAGATACTAATGGTTATTTTGAATCAGTAGGAGTAAGCGAAGTTCCAGGTGAACCAAAACTTAGGACTAATCAGGTTGATATAACCGTAGTAGAGATTGAAGACTTGTAGGATGATGAGTTTGCAAGGAAATTTAAACCCCCTCTTACTGACTTAAACGATCTTGTGATCATCCAAGTTCTAAATTTTACTTCACTTGTGATTGGTGTTCTCGAGAGAAGAGTTATGGCTAAATTTGGAGAGCTTATTTCTACCCCCACTCAGCCATGTTGGCTGGAGGAGTGCCACCTCCCCCGGTTGGTACCCCTAGAACAAGTTCATCTACTGCACCTTTATCACCAAGTACTCACGTGGTCCAACCATCGAATTCCTCCCATGTCATAGGTCCTTCTAGTGGGGTGGTCACTGGGACTCCCAGTGCACCTTTTACTTCCCCCTCTTTCATACACATTGCTCAGATTGGTCCCAATGGTTCCTCCTCATTTCTTCAGGGATTCCTGTGGAATGGGGGGCACGGTCCCCCATATACTCCTTATGTAGGACCTACACCTCCATATGTGAGGATGCAGTTTGGAAACATGAATGATTTTATCCATGGTTTCCATGCCCTAATTTGAACCCCATTTACGAGATCTCCCTTTTTGATTTTAGCGGAGGGATACCCGCTTCGGTCTTTTAGACTCCAGTTTTGACTATAGGGGCTCGCACAAATTTATATACTACACCGCACACAATAATCCACTGCATTATGGGTGGAATCCATTTCAAATTAGTCCAACTACTTCACAACCAGTAGTTGGGGTAAACCCCACCTTTACATTTGGGAACCAGGGGGCATGTCCTTCTACCTCCCAAACTCATACTTTTCAGGCTCCGGTTAGGCCTAAAATTCTATTCCTGACAACTTTAAACTTACTAGGTTTGCCTAAGTTTATGAATGAACCGATGAAAAATAGCTCCACATGGCCACCTGTTCCAACCAAGTTACCCTCGGACATTCCCAAGTTCGAGGGAAAATCTGGTGAAGATCCAGGTGCCCATACCACCACTTTTTATTTATGGTTCTCTTGCAACTCATTGAACGATGACACTATTTGGTTTAGACTGTTCCAAACAAATTTGACTGGTGTTGTAGCAAAGTGGTATATTGAATTTCCCTCTACCACATTTGACTTTTTTTGGGACTTAGCAAATGTGTTCTTGAACCACTTCCAACTTCCTATCCGATATGATGCCGGCACATACCTATTGTCTACCTTTCGGCAAGACAAATCCATGCACATCTCATATCATATCCAAGAGTGGTGAAGAAAGAAGAGGCTAATAAAAGAGATGATTCCCCCCGAGTTCTTGTTAGAGTGGTTCCTTAAATATTTATTTCCTTATATATCTAAGGATGTATCGACTTCGGGGGTGACCACTGAAGAAGAGGCTATCCTCAGGGACCAACAAATGGATTTGATATATGATGAGTTTGGATATTATATAAAATCATACTTGAGGCACCGTGGTCTACCCATAGTGTCGAGAAACCCAAGCCTAGACCCCATACAGATGGCATGGGTGGTTCAATGAATTCTCCCACTGTATATTCATTGGCCAAGAAACTCCATGATTTGTCCATCAAGAAGTCTACAACAGAGGCAACAAAGGCTTCCCCCTCACTCAAAAATGAAAATATTTTCGCACAATCCTCTGAAAAGGTTAATCAACATCCCAGTGGGAAAAAGAAGAAAGGGAAGAAAGGTGAGGGAAATCAAACCAAGCCTAAACCCATGAATAATGTCGACGGGGTCAAGAAGGATATGAAGAAGGTGAATATTCCTTGTAAGTTGTGCCAGGGAGATCATTTAACTCATCAATTCTCTCTCATTTATCAAGCTCACAAGCTGCTCAAAACCCAACAACCAACTATCTTGAAGGATCCATTTCCCCAAGGAAAAAATGGAGCTTCTGTTTCTAATGTAGCTAGGGGCACTTCTGGTTCCCCTCCTGACCAAAATTATACCAACATGGTACAATATAGTACCTTGCTCTAGATGAGAAATAAAAATTATGAGACGAAGGCTTCTGAGAATGGTGAGTCTGTTGGTGAAACCTATAACCCTCTCACAATCAAGAAACTTGCTGATACAATGCCTAAAATACTAAAAGGAATCTTTAAAAAGGCATTTCACAACCCAAAATCTAGGGTTGAGTCTAACTACTCTGTGGTGGAATATTTGGGCCAACCCCATTATTGGATATCTCCATTGGAAGTGCTTCAGAGTTGTCCAACTCAGCGAGATTCCCTTTTAGCAGCTTTAGGCAGCATGGATTGTTCGATTTTGATGGAAAATTTCAATCTATGAGATGTTAAGATGCACCTACCATATCATGTGGCCTTGTCAATAGATATCATTCATGGTGGTAATACCATTGGGAATACAGTTGTTGACGAGGGTTCTTCCACATGTTTTATGTCTCTTTCTTGCTCGAAAGCTTTAGTTTCCCTAGAACTAGTTTCGTTGAACACCTTTCTTACTGATTTCGAGGGGAGTTCTTTTCGCCCGCATGGTATCCTACCATATGTTGAGATTAAGTTGGCAGGGAAAGCAGTGTCTGTTGAAATGGAGGTTATTGATGCTCCATTGGACTATAACTTGCTTCTCGAGAAAATATGTACTTATGATATGTGCATGATTGCCTTGGTTGTTCTTCGGGTAGTGGTTTTTAAACATGAAGGAAATTTGGTTACTATTGATCAACTCAATTTTGTTCGAAGGGCTCATTTGGAAATGGATGAGTCCACTATACCTTTAGTTGATTAGGTCAAACTAGCTACGGAGATATTGGGGGATAGAATGTATTCATCGTTAATGGCAATATTTGATATCCTAGCCTCGATAATTTATTTAGGTCCTACGAGTGTTGTTAAGTCTATCACAACAATTGTCGATAGAATTGATCCTTAGTCCTTCCTACCCATCATGAACCTTAGCTACCCTTATCTGCAGTGGAAGTGGCTTACCAAGATATCATTAACCCCACTAGTGATCCGATCTCGAATCCTTCTACAGTCTTAGAGGAGTCGAAAGAAGCTTACCTGCTTCCTTGGGAAGAGAACTCTTTATATTTAGATGACTACTTAGACATGGTTTTTCCTTCATATGAAGCCATTTTGGAAGCCATGAGTGGGCGAGACAAGATATGTGAAGATTTTCACCATAAATCCTACTTCCTTCCATAGTTGAGTAGAATTGAAAACTAGGAGTTCCATGTGAGATTGGAAGATGGTGTTGATATACCGATTAATCCCTTTCCAAGGAAGGGAATTTTTTCCGAGGAGAATATGGAAAATATTTTTTTTACCATTCCTATCAACATCTCTGCAAAACTTGATGTCGTTGAAAATGTACATATCGATGCAAACTGTTGTCCAGAGGAGATTGCTATCTATACTGCATTATTTAAGGAGTTTCACGATGTGTTTTCCTAGTCATATGAGGAGATGGCAGGAATAAATACATCAATTGTTGAACATGAAATCCAAACCTATCTTGATGCTAAATCTTTTCGACAAAATCATAGACCTATTAACCCGCATAAGGATGCAACCGTTAAGGATGAAGTGGAAAAATTGCTAAAAGTTGGTTTTATCTACCCGGTTTCTTTCACGGAATGGGTATCCAATACTATTCCCATTGATAAGAAGCAAGGTACAATATGTGTATGTACATATTTTCGTGACTTGAACAAGGCAAGTCCTAAGGACAATTACCCCACACCTTTTATAGATCAAATCATTGATGCTTGTGCAAAAAGTGAAGTTTTTTCATTGATGGATGGTTTTTCTGGGTACAATCAAATCCAAATTAATCTAGAATACCAACATAAAAGGAATTTTATTTTTCCATGGGGTGCCTTCACGTACAAAAAATTTCCCTTTTGGTTTAAAAATGTAGGGGCTACCTTTCAGCGGGAAATGAAATTTTCTTTCCATGACATAAAGAACATGTTGAGCTATACGTAGATGATTTTCCTACTCATTCTCATAAGAGGATTGATCATCCATATCATCTTCGCTTGATTTTTGAACGATGTAGACATTACAAAATATGCTTGAATCCCCACAAGTTTGTTTTCTGCATTGAGTTGGGACATCTACTTGGGTTCATAGTTTCAAACAAAGGTATTCGCGTGCAGGATCCTTTGAAAATAAAGGCCATCGTAAATATGCCTCCTCCTTATTCTATTAGGAAAATTCAAATCTTGCAAGGAAATTATAATTTCCTTTGATGTTTTATCGTTAACTATGCCAATATCAGTAAGTTTTTCATGCGCCTGTTGAAGCGGGACACTCCATTGTATGGGATTAAACTGCACAACTTGATTTTGAGGCATTGAAGAAAGATTTGATGTTAGATCCTTTGTTATTCCCACTAGATTACTCTTGATATTCTATATTGTATCTGGATGCGTCGGAGTCAACCATTGGGGTAGTATTAGTCCAAGAAGATGACAAGATCCAAGAGCATGTTGTCTATTATCTTAGTCACACATTAGTTGGTCCTCAACTTTGATACTTCCACATCGAGAAGTTACCTTTAGCAGCTGTTTATGGTGTGTAGAGGTTATGTCACTACATCCTACTAAGGACCACTACAGTAGTGGAAGATGTAAATCCCTTTCAGTATGTTTTGTCTCAACGCATAATCAGTGGAAAATTCAATAAATGGATATTCATTCTCGAAGAATTTGACTTGGATTTCTAGTCTACCAAATCTAAAAAGTCCTTAGTTTTTGCAGAACTTATTGCAGAATTTCAAATGAAAAAGAATGTAGCGGTTGAAGAAGAATCATTCCCAAATGAGTACATTTTTCTAATTGCAACCTATTATCCTTGGTACGAAGATATACTTATCTATCTCCAGACTTTGAAGTGTCTTGAATCATTCTTGAGGTAAGAACGACGTAAACTATGCATACATGTGAAAAACAACCTTATCATTGGGGATACTTTGTATCGTAGAGGGGTAGAATCTATTTTGGGTTGGTGCCTCACCCATGAGGAGGCCGAGTGCATCCTAAATGATTCCCACAATGGAGCATGCAGGGGTCATTTATTTGGGTTAGAAACGACCCAGAATATTTTGCACGTCGGTTATTTCTAGCCCACGATATTTAAGGATTTTGTGGAGGATGTGAAGCATTGTCATCCATGTCAGCTCTACACCAAGAAAATGCGGTCACATCCTTCTCCTTTGTTTCTATTCATTGTAGTGGGCCCCTTCACTAAGATGGGGGTGGATTACATGACATACAACCCATTTTCAGCTAGGGGTACAAATATATTAGTCTCTATTGATTACTTCACCAAGTGGGTAGAGGCAATGCCTACCTTCAAATATGATGATGAAACTGCAGCTTTTTTCGTGTTCAACCAGATCATCACTTGCTTCTAGATTCCAAAGGATATTGTCATTAACCATGGCAGTCATTTCCAGAATAGCATGATGAACAAATTGGACACTATGCTAAGGTTTAAGCAAGATCACTCATCTTCCTTCTACCTGCAAGCGAATGGTCAGGTCGAGGTAGTCAATAAAACCTTAAAGACTATTCTCAAGCATACTATCAATGAAGCCCAGTCATATTGGCACATTATTCTATATTCTACACTTTGGCCATACCGGACCAATGTTAAAACTGCCACGGGGTTTTCACCTTTCCAACTCGTTCACGGGGTGGAATCAGTAACTCCGGTTCAGTGTGAAATTCCATCGCTTAAAATTGCCATTCATGTACTCCCTGACATGACTGGATTAGAACAACGTTTGTTACATTTGGAAAATCTAGATGAATGATGCAGAGATGTGTTAACAACAAATGAAGCTCATAAGAATAGTGTTAAAAACCAATATGATAAATTAGTCAAGCCTAGAATTTTCTTTGAGGGGGAGCTTGTCTTACTTTAGGATCAGGAAAAAGAACCCATGGAGGTAGGAAAGTTCAACTCCATGTGGTTAGGACCCTACATTGTGTCGAAGGTCTTGCAAAAAGGGGCATATGAGTTAACTGATTTTTATGGAGATAAGCTCCCTGAGCCTAGGAATGGGCTCTACCAGAAGAAGTACAATGCCTAGAGTTAGTGTTTTTTCTTGTATTTTCTTGTATGTAATTTTATCTACAATAGTTAGCTGGTTAGTGTTTCTTTCATCATCTAGTGATTGTTACAGATGTCAACTAGGTGGTTTGTAGGTTTTGCGGATGGTGCTAGTCATCATACTTGTAACCTGGATTCAGTCGCATGAGTCATTTATTCACCCTCAAGACAGTTGGTTGCCTCTGGAGGTGCTTACCTAGGTATTGCTACCAATAATGTAGCCGAGTACATGGTTGTTATTGATTTGTTATGGGATTCCTTGTCACGTGGCATCACCCAGTTGGAAGTCAGAATTGACTCTCAACTGGTGGTTTCCTAGCTCAATGGAGCTTATCAGGTGCAAAACCCTACCTTGTTACGTCATTTTTTACAGGTTAGATTACTTGAAATAAATTTTGATTATATTTCATTTAATCACATTCCACGTAATGAAAATACATTAACTAATGCATATGCGACCTATATAGTAGATAGGCACTTAACACACATTTCGTAAAATATACATAACAAATACATTTGGAACACATGTAAATAACCAGGAAAAGTATATATATGTAAAAATATGTCCATCGATAGGTCGAGTTTTGATCCTAAGAGCTAGTCACAACTGTATAAATATTGGATCTCAATCCATAATATGCCCATAGATCTAGGAATTATCATCCACATCACCAGCATCACCAGCATCATCAGCCTCTTTGGCTTCTATGTAAACTAGAATGGCCTTGGCTACCCTCATCATGAGGTGTATCCAGGTAGGTGGAATCTCTATGACAAATTCTTGCATAATAGTAGGAATTTGCTTAATCCGTATAGTCGGAACTATTTGGGTTAGCCTGTCCATCTTTCCCTCGAGTACACTTAGTAAACCCTAGTCTTCACATGCTATAGGCCGTACATACATCCTGGGGTTCCAATCGGGGCATACAGGTCCAACATCTAAATTTTAAACATTAAAATGGATTAAGAACTCTTATACATATGTATATAATTTTATGACAAAAAATCATAAAAATTTAAAAACATAAAAAGAAAAATACCTAGCTCTCCCCACATTCCTCCTGGCGGGAGGGTNCTCTTATACATATGTATATAATTTTATGACAAAAAATCATAAAAATTTAAAAACATAAAAAGAAAAATACCTAGCTCTCCCCACATTCCTCCTGGCGGGAGGGGGAGATCATTGTATCCTTGAAAATATAAACCTAAGTAAGGAAACTTCTCAAGTGCTGGAAATTTTTGATCCCACCATACATAGAATTCATCATCGTATACACCCTAGACTGATCCTCCACCACCTTGGGGAAGGAAGAATTCTCCCCACCTGGTCATTCTAGGCCGGCAAGGAGATAAAGCTGGAAGTGGTAATGTAGGGATAATAGTGGGAAATTCTCAAATAATAATTCTACCAATATAATACAGTACCCAAAATTATTTTGGCATCCTCTCTTATAGTCAGAGAGTTGTTTCTTCATGATCGGGATCATACCAGAACACCAATCAAATAAAGTTCTCTATAAACACTCCACTGCCACTCTCATTTGTGTCTGAGTGGTGAGATGTAATGAAGAAGGTCATGCAACCCGTACTATTGTACTTACCACTACCCATAGTGGGAAGTTGGCAATATGAACAATTGAGATGCATGATCCCTTTTTTTTGACTCCATGGCATGCAGTAGGTGTCTACATAGTCTTGGACAATCATGGGGTCACCATTCATTCCAGTACCTTTGAGGTTCATAGGAATACCCCTGCGAGACAAACCTATGATGAAATACATGTATTCTATAGTATCTCTAGGATCTCACCTTGAAAATAAAAAGTACTAAGGTCATGATCCCAATAGCTAATCAAATGTTCAAGCAAGCGGGAATTAGCTTGCATTTGAGAAGTGCATAAGAACTTTAGCAACCCACTTTGTCATAGTGCATGCATAGTGGGGGCATCGCGGAGAGAATATCGTTCCATATCCTCATGTTCTCATTCTCTCCATTCTAAAACCATGATTGAACCTTCCCAATTGACCATCATTAATCATTAGAATCTATCGAATTCTTCTAATTTTGGCCATAATTTTAAATTTTCTATGTTGTGCAGTACACGTGACTGTCTTTTAGACAGGATGCATGTCACATGCGAGTTTCCTTTGTGAATATCATGTGTACAACACGTGTACATGATTGTATAAGTCACTTACCTGCATGTACTACACAAGCTCCCTAGGGCAGGCCCAAAACATTACAAATTTGCATAAAAATGAAATTTAGAATGGTTGGAATGAAAGAGAATGTAAAGCTAGCTAACCTAACACTTACGAAATTTGAAATCGTCCACCAGTTTTTCCTCGTGATCAATCCAAGTTAGAGGTGAAATATTTCCAAATTGGGTAAAAATATCAAATGGTATGTTTTGTTTCTATTTTTGAATGATATATAGAAAAAATTTCAATTTTTCGGTTTTTAGTCTATAGTTTGAAAATTATTTTTATAATTGAACTAATACCATGTATTGTTTTCCTAATGCAATAGGTTCGGAGTCTTTTAAAAGTTATTATCCGCTCATATAGGGTAGGATTTGTGTCTTTTATATGTCGTTATGCATCTATACCTTATCCATTTTTAACCCTAGGATTACCTCTTTAACCACATACTATGGTGTTTAACCATTTTTACCTCATCTACATCATTGTTCCTCCATGGATAGGGCCTCCTTTCCATAAGCACCCTAGTTTAGAACACTTTGTCCTCTTTTGGTACTCATGCCACATTTGTCATAGACTTAGAACAATCTTCTTAGCTATTTTTCATTCCAAATTGAGCCTCATTTTGGTCTCTTTTTACAAGCTATCCCTGTTTTATAAGGCTCCCCACCCCTATGGAGTTTCTTTAGGCCCAGGTCTAACTCCTCAAAATAGACTTGACTGGCGAGTAAACTTGTCCGTTCAGGCTCGTTAAGAATATGTGAATGGGCATCTGCATTGGTGGTATTTTATTTCTTATTCAGACCATGTGGAATAATACGAACAAGGAACACTCTCTTTACTTCAGAATTGAGAAGAGTATTCTCAGGTATAGGTTTATCACTTTTCTGGACATGAGGGACTAAACTTACAAAAAAGGAGCACCCGATATGAGCTTAGTTTTCTCTTTTTCATGCTCTGGACCCAAACATGAAAAATATTTCAAGGATACTTTATGTCTTTATCATGCTCTTAAACCCTAACAAAAAAGCATTGATTTTACTATTGTAAGCCCCATTTCTTGTAATCAAATGAATCTTTTTGAGTGATCTTTCCTTCCTTTACACTCACAAAACTCAGGCTATATGCTGCTTTTGAAGGGGCATTGGGTAGGTGGTAATTTAACCTTTTTCGGACTTTCCTGATTAAGTACAAAAAAGGTTCACCTTACTGCTTCGAAAGCTAAGAGAGTTATTCGATGGTTTGTTTTATACTTTTCCAGCCTTAGGAGACTAAATTGTACGAAAAATCACCCCCTAGAGTATTCTTCGAAGTTTTCAGACTCTCAAAATATGAAAACACCAACGAGCATGTACTAGTTCGGGCTCGTAAAATCCACGAATTAGTGCCCTTATCATGCATTATTCTCTCCCCTCTTCAAGTTTTTCAAAAATGAAGAGAGACCTGAGTTGACTTTCCTGGACTCATTTAAATTTAACAGGAAAGATAAGGACAAAGTACTCTCTTTGGGTTATAAACAATGGCAACATGTCATCCTTGAACATAGTATTAGACTTCAAAGTCCATTTAGATATTCAAATAGATAGTTCTAATAATGTTTGCATCAAAATAATGGAGAATGAAGATACAAACTAAAAAAAAAAAACCACACAGGAAACATACAAGTATTGCTCATAAATTTACAGTATCATTCACAATAATAAAATTTGGTGTTACGAAGAAAACTTCCTATGGATTGGGGTACCACAACAGACAGAGTAACCGCAGAAATAAATCCCTTCCCAATATGCAAGATAAATAAACATCTAACACTAAAGGATCTCGAAACATACCTTATTCCAGATGGTTGATGTAGATCCTCGTTGAGCTTTTCCAATCTCACTTGTGTTAGCAATTTGCTCTCTCAACAATCAACAAACAAGACAAGCATGCTATATAATGGTGTTAGACCTACTCTAGAATATATAATCAATGACATATAAGCATTTCAAAGCATCCATGGATTCAATATTCATTTAAATACAAATTATTGGATAGGAAAAGATATTTCTATTAATATAAATCATAGATTACAAGAATGACAACCTCTATCGGCACATCTGCGAACTAGAGAAACTGAGTCCTCCACCTAGGCATCCACCACTTCAATCCTCCATCTCCCGATAGAAATATCACAAGCAAAGGCAAGCTTGGGAAGAACACAAAGTGCTATAAGGGACAAAGGGATGCAGACACAAGTATAAGCTTCAGCAACAATGGACTATAGTTTTCTTGTTCTTCAATTCCTCCTCTTCAATGTATCCAAAGGGTTCCTTATATATTTCTTCAATGGGGTAATGGAAGGTTGAATCCGATTGATATCAAGGAATATGGAAGGCCAAGAGACAAGTGACTCGGCTCCACATCAAGGAAAACTCCAAAACTATTTGTCCTTTTGCACACATCCCGATTTACGCGGGTTTAAGGGGCATATCTGCGTATATACACGAGAATGGGTTTAAAACTCATGTATAAAAAATAATGCATGCTTTTAGGGATGATATTGGAAACATAAAAGGTAAAAAATGGTCCATGGGGTCTAAAGAGTCTGCAGAGGGATAGGGAAGACCATAAATGTGTGATCTACCATGTCTGGTAAAATTAGCTATAACAGATGCCCCTTATTGTGTGAGGTCAAAGGGGTGATACGATTGTCAAAATACATTATAAGTCCATCCCAGAAGTGGAGTGATGAAGAACCAAGTGGAAGAACCAGCCATCCAACATTATTATACAATAATCAAACCCTGCACGTGACTACAAGTACATAGAGCAGTCCCGAATACATAAGGGTACAATGACCATGAATAGGCATGATACAAAATATGACATGTGTGGTCATGGCCATGTACAATATAGATAGATCAGAATCTCCATGATGAAGGTATACAAAGGATCATGATCTCCATGAAAGTTGAATATATAGAATGGATCAAGATCTCCATAATGGTTGAAGAAATCTAACATACACTAGAATCAAGTCACAAGAGCTAAAACCTCATGAACACTGGCACGATCAAGGAGGTAGCATATATGAAATGCACCCGATTTGGAATGTCTTCTACACAATCTGCTATGATTACATGTCCTACTATGTGAATAGAGGTGTCGAGGTCGAACATAGTAGTCCATCGTCTGATTACCAGTTATTGATGTATACCATTAACAGATGTGGGATCACCCATCGATAATGAAAATGATAATCAAGGTACTAGAGTGCAAACTAACAAGTGTGAATAAACATGTTGAGGTCGAAAAATTGAAAGAATCCATCGATCAGGGGACATTTATGTATTCCCAAAACTATCAATGGCGAGAGAACCTACCACTAATGATTGCAAGTCTCAAGGCACTCAAAATGACTCTAGACTCCTATCCTAGAATAAATGATCTGAAGTCGATGGGATGAAATATGATAGAAGGAGGGCATTAAGGCATCCCCCATCATCCAACATGAGGTACTCAACAAAGCTGTATAATGTGGAAGGACTCGATCATAATGTGCACGAACCAGTACCACTACTGGGAATGGCCGACATGCAAAGTCAAGAGAACTGAGGAATGGTCGACTCAGGCTTCAACTTCCTTCAAATAAGAGCATAAGGAAAATGGTGACTGCATGTAGCCATTGTATACTCGATATAAAAAACTAGGACATCTTTGTGACACAGGAGGCATTGACAGAGGCTCCATAGGGACTAGAATCTTAACCAATCGGTGGAGATGAAATCAGAAAATGAGTACAGCTCGTAAAGTCAAAATATTAACCCAACCAATGAATGTGATATACAGTGCTTTGTTCAAAGGAAACATGACTCGACTGCTACCAAAGATAACATATTTTCCTATCTAGATTTTTGATTTTTTGATTTTTTTGGACTTTTTCAAATATTTTTCAAATATTGAAAAGGAATAAAAGGGCTTTATAGTTACAGACTAGAAGGAGATGAGTGTCAAGGGGCAAACAAACTAGTTCCAAGCAGTGGAACATACCTATGCTCAATGTAAGGAAACATGTGTAGGATAATGACACTCGGGGGAAAGTCCCCTCCCCGTAAAAATGGGGGATCAAGCTGCAAAGGATATGTAAAATGGCTCTACTTGGATAGACATGAGACAAGCTCGGGATATATGGCTAATAATCAAAGTTCGAGAATCTGGCATAAGGCTTAATAAGGCAAGCAAAACTCATGATAATGCAATTACAACTTGACATAAGGGATTCCTAGGGAAAAGGCTAGAAAAAGATAAAGAGGAGTATGAGGCTCTTATGCAAAGTCATGGTGATATTATACAAAGGACTCCCACACCCTAAAGGAAAAATGTTGGCATGGGCACCAAATGCAAAATAGGAGCTAACTAGGGCACCCATGTATGGTCAAGCTCTACCATTCACATCATGTCTCTTCTAAAAGCAACAAGAAGGTTCTGTGACAAGATAGAATGGGCTCATACCTAAGGTTATAATGAAACAATTATAAGGTCATGCAAAGTGCAAACAGATGTGAAACCTAACCTATATGCTAGTTTAGACATAATACCTGAAATGGACACAAACAGGTCAAAACCACAGTCAAATTGTGCTCAAAATAGACTCCTACATCATCAAATTAGTCCAAAACGGTCCAAAATGGTCAGAAATGGTAACAAAATATAGTAAGTGGGTAAAAAATTTCAAAAATTTCAAAAGATTTCTATAAATAGTAAAAATTCAAAAATTTCATATCATTTGAAATTTTTACCCATTTGTGCCCAAAACTTCCAACGCGAATTCTAGGAGCATTGTCCGACGAAATTTGACACCATTTGTTCCAAGTAACTCCTCATGTCCTCCTCTTCCCATTTCATGCAAATTTTTTAAGTTTCCATGGTCAATTTTATTTTCTAGGATAATCTAAAGTATGCGTTTCGGCCCACGTAGATGTCGGGGTTTTTCCCGCATATAGGGCTGGCCGTACATGGAAAAACCGCCCAAAACTGCGTACATACATGGATTTTTTGCAAACAATCATGTATGAGGCCGCAGATAAGGATTTCTAAGGAAAATAATAACCAAAAATCATGTTTTCTATGCAGGATGGTTCTAGAATGGAGGGAGAGGGAACATGGTGATGTAGAAGAGGCTGTACAAGGTGACTTAATGGCTCAACAAGCTCTATGTGCATGTGGTTTGTATAAGTTTTGGTGTCTTGGAAGCCTGAGGTCCAAACCAAGACTCTTGCAGATGTTAGTGGATTACTAGGATTCAGACTCTGAGTCTTTTCCTATTGACGGGATGTTGCTCAGTATAGAGATTAAGGACATATACTTTATCACTGGATTATGCCAACGAGGAGAGATGGTAAATATCTAATATTGTGGGATAGGATGTGTCTTGAATATTGATGAGTACATTGTGATATACTACTTTCTAGCCACAGAAAAGGTTGGGAGTCAAATCTCAACAAACTTGATCCAGGTGCTGGGATTGAAGGCCATACTATTGGAACTTGACATGATAGCTAGACTAGCTTCACCCCGCCAGGCCTTCTAGCCATTGATGTTCTATGCGGTGGAGTATATGAGACCCACAGTGTATGACTGGATCATTGCGCTTTTGAGTAACATGAAGTAGCAGCTCAGTGACTGCAAGATGGGCAGGGTGAGAAAATTCAGTTTTAGTATCATACTGAGCATGTTCTTCTTTGAGCGTGTACTGGGGCTAAGCCCTAGAGTGGACATTCCTCCACACGAAGTTTGAGATCTGGCCCAATGACGTTGGTCAAATGTTATGCGTATACTAGGCGGAGGTAGGGTGGCTAACCCCTACCCAACATGATTCTTTCCATGGTGGTGGAGGATGATCATTGCCATCGATGACTACCCCTATGCAGGGATAGATTTCTAGGAAGATCTGGACATGCCCCTACCACCAGGAGTGACATATGGCGACATAGGTAACGAATTCGAAACTCTCTTTTTAAGGTTTTTGAATTATTAATTTTTTTTGTGTTTTTTGATATATTGACTCAAAAAACATGTTTTGGTTTGACAACACATAGTGACAATATGTCATGTGTATGTAGATGTTGGACCATGGTGACCATATGGTTTCCATCATCATAGATGGAGGGGAAGAGGAGACGACATCATGGATGCAGATGCGGAGTGGACGCTCCAAAGAATCCACACAAAATTTGTATGCTTGACACACAGGTTACCCATGGTGCAAGTCGAGGACTTTCTTGAGGCCATGTAGCGCCAGGTGGTTGGTGTAACATGGGCATGGTTTTGATTATTTCGATGGCTAGCTAGAGCCATGGTGTGCTACCATGATTAGAACCCCCCTCCTCCTCCTTAGGCTTAGAGACCTGAGAGTATTTCTTTTTGTACTACCGTGTATTATATTTTGGTGGATCGGAAGCCCCAATTTTGTAGTATGACACTTATGTATTATGATCTCACATTTTGGATGTTTAATGAAATTTTTTTATGATAATCGATTTTATTTATTTACATGTGTGTAAAAATGTATGTTTGTGATATGCTTATGGTCTATGAAACAAATTCCAATCTAGCACATAGTTGGCATATGAGTCAGCAACTTGATTAAAAATTCTTGAAACATGTATGTATGTTATATTCTCAAATTGTTGTTCTAGCAATCTCACACATAAGAATATTCATAATAATGTCAGATCCCTAATACGATACAAGTCATTAAGCTATGAAACCACTAACTGCGAATCAATACATACCTCAAGAGAGAGAACACCATGTGAAACTGCATCCCACAATAACTCGATAACGACACTATATTCAGCAACATTGTTCGAAGAAGGCTGTAAACATACGCCTCCTGAAGACAATACTTGACTTGTAGGAGTATAAATCACCCAAGCAGCCAAAGCTGAGTTTTGAGTGTGACGACTAGAACCATCCGCGAATCCTATGTAAGTGAAATACTCGATCGACATCTGCCATAAGAAACGAAAGCTAATTAACAAACCCAAACACCATAAGAAAACCTAACTATGCAATTCAAAAACTATACAATAATATACAACAATCAGCCCTGGCTGAAGATTATGCATAGTATTTTTTAATATAGAGCCCATTTTTAGGCTCTGCCAAGGCTGTCCCTTCATAATCCACTAGCTCATAGGTGCCCTTCTCTAACACACGTTTGACTACGTAAGGACCATGCCACATGGGATTAAACTTTCATGCCCCCTGTTGAGCTTAGATCTACTGATGCAAATCAAACCTTAAGTTAATATCAATCCGGGTTGGTAAAATTAGAGGCATATCCAAGTATAAGGACTCAAAGCTAGACTTGTTGGGAAATCTAGTTATCTATGAAATAAGCTTATTAAAAGATCAAGTTACTGTAATCTGAAAACACAAAAATTCCCTTACAGGAATAGCTTCATCTGATATTTCATTTACACAACAATTTTATGTGAAAGCAATTTATATATGAAAGATTCTAAGGTAATAAAAATGAATTAAGCCTAACCCTAAACCATGAACTACGAGATTCTGTCTATTATCCCAGCACTGAATAAACAATCATTCATCAATTTCCCTTATAGGAAAGCATTCATAATGTATAATTGTTCTTCATCATTGGATAAGCAAGTGATGTACAACATAATGAGATTGTAGTCTGAACCATTCTCCAGCATATAACCAATGAAATGACAAAGCTTTATAAAAATGATTGAAAGCAATTTAACTAATTCTATAATAAGAAAATCGATTCTACAGGAACTGAAACATACCATTAACACAATCGAAATCGTATTACAATCGAAATCGCATTCTTTGGCTATAAAAGGGGTGTGCAGACTCGACAATGGGGGCCCTCCAATGCCTCATTCACACACGCAGAAATACAATCACAGAGCTTGAATTCTAATTATATTCACCATGAAATTGATCATACATAACAATAGAACAACGCAGTCCAAAACAGCCTGCGTTTTCAGTCAAATCGTGATGTCCTTTGTCCTCTGTCTTATGGAGTATTTATACAAACTTAAAGGAAAACTAGAAATGCTATTAATATGGAAACTAATTAATGACATCCAGCCCTCGGGATCCTCTATCATATCTGTGAAAATCAACAAAATCGGAATTGCCCTGCTTTTGTGCTGAGTGGTAACACAGGTGGTCATCTTTGACCAACATTGACTGGACACCTGTGTTAGCCACATCATCTATCCATTGAAAGTTTATCCATCCTTGGACACTGAGGATCTTTTCTCCATCTTTCAGTTCACTCCTAGCTAGCCTGCAAATATTCAACCTTGGAGACACTACGGGAAGTTAGCACATCCTGTAATCCCTAATAAAAACCTTAGTTTAAATGCTTTAAAAATCTCAAAATTCAATTTGTTAAAAAGCAATGACATTTATACCTTTCAACGAAGGTTTGTAGGTGAATTTAAGGCTTTATAAATCAGTATGAAGGTTTTATGGAGGAAAATAGAGGATATTTAGGTGACAAAAAGAGGTCAAAATGGTGCCCAACATCTCCCCCAAGAGGAATCTGTTGCATGTCCCCATGCCAAAAATATTTGACCCTGTTTAAAACCAAAGTTTTGCTGCTGATCATCTTGCTTCTAATCTCCTGTTTGAGATGATGCATCTGTTGAAGCCCGAGATGTATAAAGGACTTTCAGTCTCTCATATTTAGCTTTATAAATCTTCTTTTGCTTATACCATTTGTATGCATGTTTAGAGATGCATGTCCTCTGAACCTTCAGCTTCCAGTTGACTTCTCTTAACTTCTCATTCCTTTGCTCTAGTTCCTTTATTTCAAGTTTCAATCTCTTAATCTATTTATTGTTTTTGGAAGTCTTCTTCTTCTTCATTTTCATTGGAAGCTATACAAAATTGGTATCCATCCCCAATTCTTCATGCTCTTGTGCTGAATCTTCTTTCTTTTCCTCTTCCACAGTTTGCTGCTCTGAGAAAAGAGAAGCTGAGTCTTTTAATATTTCCTGTTTTGATTTCTTTTCCTTTTCCTTCTCTTGCTGATCCAAGAAGAGATTGATTCTTTTTGTCTGCTTGATCACTTCATCAGTGTCTTGGATATCCTGCCCTCTTTCATCTACCGGATCTTCTTCTTGACTCCCCAAGGTTTGTATGTGTTCCTCATATTCTAATGCTGACTGGCTTCGAGCTTGCTTATACTTCCTTGGCTTTCTTTGGTAAGTAGTGAAGATCTGCTCTTGTTTTTGAAACTATTTCTCTTCTCTCATCACACTTCTAGTTCGTATCCTTCTCTGAGGCTGTTTTGAACTAGCCGCCTCAGAGTTGTCTTCATCATCAGTAACCAGCAACACCTCTTTCTTTTTCTTTTTCCCCTTTGGCGGTTTTGAGCTTGTTGCCTCATTAGAGGAAATTTGGGGTCTAAAATGGGCCTTATAAGAAAACGTGCCAAAATAAGTTTTTGTGAGTTGGAATTCAAGAGCCAATAGAATTTCAATAAAATAAGTCAACCATAATGGTTGAATTGACATATTTGTCATTAAAAAAAACTACTTTTTTTTGTTCGTATTTTCGACATATCTCATTGTGTTTTTACTCAAATTTCGATCGGGAGAGCTCGTTGGATGTGGAATTTGATTCTTCATCCAACAAGTAACCACAATGCATACTTTTGATGGACCCCACTAACCCAAAAACAAGAAATACCTGAAAAAATGTGATGATGACATCATCATCATGTTTTTTCAGGTATTTCTTGTTTTTGGGGTAGCGGGGTCCATCAAAAGTATGCAATGTGGGTACTTGTTGCAACGAGCTCTCCCAATCGAAATTTGAGTAAAAACATAGGGAGATATGTCGAAGATACGAACACAAAAAGTAGTTTTTTTCTTTCTTCCTCCAAAATTAATCAATATTATTTTATTAGTTTAACTATTATTTTATTATTTTAACTATTATTTTATTATTTTCCTTAGGAGGCCCATTTTAGACCCCAAAATTCCTCTAATGCAGGGTATGTGATCATCAACAATTCATCTTCTTTTAAACCTTCTTCAAGCAATTCTTCCTGCTCTTTAAACTGATTGTGAATTAAAAATCCTGACCATGTCAAATTTTGTTTTTGTAACTCATGCTGGATGATGATTTTGATGAGTCCACAGTGAAAGAGGCTTGTCATTTTGTCTTTTGCATGCCTTTGGACAGCCTTAGTCATCTTAGTTAAACTTTGTAACAGGAAATAGGGCATATTGATCTCACATTCACCTTTTAAATGCTGCAACAGCTTGATGTGGTAAAGATACACAATACTGAATCGGACCTCACAAGTAATAAATTTTTGAATAACATAAACTATTTCATACCAGGGATGAACCAGCCAGCTCCTTGGTATCCCTTTCTTGCAGTTTACTGACCCTTCTCTTGATCTGCACAAAAAGGGTATCTATGCTTTCTCTTTGAATTGTTTAGTCTTGAAAAATATTTCTCCTTGCTGTGGCAGGCCAATAATTTGTGCTAAAATGTCTTCTGACAGTCTAAAGTGAAAGTTTCCCACTATAACCCCTTCTCCATCAAAGGTTTCAGCAAAAGCTAGACTAGCCTGCTCATTATGCCCATCAAACTTTTCAAAGAAAGTTACCCACTGCTTATTTTCAAAAATCTCCATGAAATTCTCATGAATATCAGTGGGATTGAATTTTGCTGGTTCTAGTTTAGATGATATTTTGAACTTTAATAGGAAACAAGAAACTTCAACCTTTCAATTTTCAACTCTGCATTTGTTTTTCTTATCTCAAAATGATACTCTGAAAATGTAGAATTGCTGTTGGTCATGCAAAGTATTTGGAAAAGAAAGGGTTTGAGTTTTACCTCCTTTCTGGTATAACTATCTTCACTTCTTCCTGTGTGATTTCCACAACAATTGGTGTCTACTCCCTTCCTGTAATCCACAACTTCCTTCTCACTGAAAACTTTCACCCACAACAATCGATTTTTACAGAGGAAAAGAGTTGGATTTGGTCCAAAGAAGAATGACCAAATCGCACTCCTCGACTTCACCAATTCATAATACAAAACTCAGGCATATTTGTATGCTGTCGTGGGGCATATATCCATGTTTTTTTTTTCTCATCATTTAATAAACATGGCACTTTCCATTCAATTTTTTGCTCAGGAAAGAAATTAAAGGTAAGGTTTTGATTCATATAATATACTTCTTTACATGACCCAATATTTGATTATAAATTGAAATGAAGGGATTTTCTTTTAATCTGAAGTGGACTCTTTTCATTTTGAAAATACACATGGTCATTTATATTCTATATGTATGTTTACTTAATGCTTAATGCACCAATATATACATATAAAACATTGGAAATTTCATGTTTTATTTTTGTTAAAACATTTCACTTTCTGCTGAGAAGGAGACCCTGTCTGTCTTTCTACCAAGAGAAAAAAAAAAACCCTGCCTGCAGTATATGTCCTGTAGAATGCAGTATATATTTTGGCCATTTAAAATTTGCTCTTAGGTTTGATTTTGACCACCATCTTGACCCCTAGGGTAGGATGATGAAAGGTAAATGGAATGCTGGTAGAGACTGTGAGGATAATGAAAATAGGCAGTCAAGCTTACAGGGGTTGGTAAATATGTCATCACTTAGAAACAAAGAATCATGAAACTTTTAAAACAAAAAAACTTAAATTCTTACAGACTTTGCTGAATATCCCTGTATGATGAGCTTGCTGCCTGATGTAGCTTGTTTGCAATTTATTTCTGATTTATTTTTGTCCTCTGATGTCTTCTATCTGCTATTTCAGATTCCTTCTACTTTGCTGGAAGTCAGGTCCTTCTGTAAATTTCTTCTGCCTTACTGGAAGTCAGGTCCCTCTGCATTGTTAAAAATCACTGTATTGCTGGAAATCAGGTCCCTTCTGCATATGAAAAAGACTTGGAGGGTTCCAAGAAAGCATAAAAATGCTTATCCCCCTCACAGGCCTAGTTATTGACTTGTCCTCAAGTCAAAGAAAACTTGATTTATTGAAAATAAAGACATGAAATTTGAAAAAGACATTTTTATGAATTTTCAATGGCCAAGCGAACCTGGTTTTCCATGGACAATTCAAGTTTATATTGTGCCAGTAACCTGGTTTTCCCAACTAAACTTCCTTTTTTTCTTATTTTTATATTTTTTTTATGTATTTTATTTTTTTCTGTTTTTGTTTTATTTTTCTATTTTTTTTTTGTTATTTTCAATATCAGAGCAGCTAAGAATTAAGTGAAGGAGAAACACTGATGTTTTTATCCAGCACTTCCATTTCCCGTTGCTGTGAAATCTGCTGTATAAAATCTTCCTTGTTGATAGGCTTGGTATACAGTTTGAGCCGATGGCCATTGACCACAAATGTACATGCTTCATCATCGATTGTTTGAAGTTTGACTGAGCCATTGTCATATACTTCAGCAATCTCATATGGACCAAGCCAGTGAGTTGTGAATTTGGCTTTGAAGTCTTTGAAATTGGAGTCAAACAATAGTGCCCAGTCACCGATGTGGAATTGCTTCTTTTTAATAAACTTGTCATGCCATTGAGCTCTCTGTTGTTGTATCAGAATATTGTGTTCTATGGCAGCTTGTCTCATCTCATCTAGTTGATTCAACTGAAGTATTCTTTCTTGCTGAGCCTTAGAAATATCCATGCCCAAATCTGCTGCTAACTTGAAGGTATGAATTTGAAACTCTATAGGGAGGAGAACTTGCTTACCGTAAACAAGCTGATAAGGAGAAAAACCAGTACTGTTTTTCCAAGTAATCTGGTATGCCCATAAATCTTCAGTAAGCTTAGCTGACCAATCCTTCCTATGCATCTGAACAGTTTTGGTGATGATGCCTTCTAAAGTCTTGTTTGTAGATTCCACTTGGCCATTGGCTTGTGGATGGTAAGGGGTAGACTTTCTGTGCTTAATCTTGTACTTTTCTGCTATCTCCTGCACTATTTTGGAGGTAAACTGGGCACCTTGATCAGTTACAATTTCTCTAGGCACCCAAATCTGAAAAATATCTCCTCAAAAAAAAAGTTTACCACAGTCTGTTCAGTGGCTCTGGGTAATGGTTTGGCCTCTACCCACTTAGTAACATAGTCCGTACAGACAAAAATGTATTTCTTCCCTTGTGATGGTGGATGAATTGGACCAATGAAGTCAAGGGCCCACTTTTCAAATGGTTCAATGAGGATTTGTGGTTGGAGTGGCATTTCATCAGATCGGACTGGCCGTCCATCCGTTGACAAGTATCACAACTTCGAACATACCTCTTAGCATCTTTGAAAATAGAAGGCCAATAATACCCCAAATTGAGTATCTTGTATGCTGTTCTTTTATCTGCAAAATGGCCACCACACGGTTCATCATGACACGCCTTTAAAATATCTAAAATTTCATCCTATCATACACATCTTCTTATAATTAGATCATATCCTGTGTAAAAGAGATCACCATTAACCCATATATTCCTAGCACTTTGTTTAATAATATTTTTCTTTTCTTTAGATGTCATAGATGGTGGTAATTGTCCTGATGATAAATAGTTAGCAATGTCAGCATACCAAGGAGTGATAACAGAAATTGAAAATAAGTGTTCATCAGGAAAACTATCTGAAACAAGAACAATCCCACCAGTATTGTGTAAACGAGATAGGAAATCTACCACTTGATTTTCTCGTCCAGGTCGATCTAGAACAGTAATATTGACTTCCTGTATTAATAACAACCATCTAGTAATCCGACCATTAGTGATAGATTTATTCATTAAATATTGTAAGGCTGAATGATATGTATGGACAAAAATTTCGTAGCCAGTTATGTAATGACGGAATTTGTTTACAGCATGAACAACTGCCAACATCTCCTTTTCAGTGACTATATAGTTCAACTCTACAGGTGTCATATTTTTACTAATAAAATAGATGGCATAAGTCATGGTATGCTCTTTCTGGCCCAATGAGGCCCCTATTGCAGTAGCAGAAGCATCGGTAGAAATATGGAAAGGCAATGTCCAATTTGGTCCTCTTAAAATGGGAGCAGTTGAGAGCTTCTCTTTAAGTGTCTAAAATGCATATTGACAGTCAGTATCCCAATTAAAATTCACATCCTTTGAAAGCAATTTAAACAATGGAAGAGCTATCTTACTAAAATTTGCAATAAATCTACGATAATATCCTGCATACCCTAAAAAGCTTCTTACATCTGTTTGAGTTGTTGGTTCAGATAAATTTTCAATGATTTGAATTTTAGCAAGATCTACTTTTATTCCAGATGCATAAATGTGATGTCCTAAAAGTATCCCTTCAGTCATCATCATAAAACACTTTTCATTACTGAGGGAAAGATTTGAATCAACACATCTTTGTAAAATTTTCTCCAGGTTTGTCAAGGAATCTTCAAAGGTACTTCCATATACAGAAAAATCATCCATGTAAATTTCAACACACTCATGAATTAGATCTGCAAATATGGCCAAGACTGCCCTCTAAAAGGTAGCTAGGGCATTACATAAGCCAAAAGGTAAAAAATTGTAGGAATATGCGCCCCAGGGTCATGTAAAGGTGGTTTTGTCCTGGTCTTCTATTGCAATACTAATTTGATTATACCCACTGAAACCATCTAGAAATGAAAAATATTCTTTTCCAGCTAAGGTATCCAACACTTGATCAATAAAAGGCAATGGAAAGTAGTCTTTTAATGTTGCATTATTTAACTCCCTATAATCCACACATATGCGCCATTTACCATTCTTTTTAGGAACAACAACCAAGGGGGAAACCCATTGGCTGTCGGAAATGGGGTAGATAAACCCTACTTTTAACAACTTCTGCAGCTCTTCCTTGACTATTTCTTTTAGTATAGGGTTCATTCTTCGTTGTGGTTGTCTAAGAGGTCTGATTTTATCATCTGTGTAAATGTGGTGAGTGCATGTCTCATGATGAATACCTAGCATATCAG
>LPNX010525302.1:93462-122568 GCA_001517045.1 Pseudotsuga menziesii | reverse complement strand
AATCAACTGTTCTTCCTGTGATGTAGTAAGATGTGCACTTATATTCAAATGTTTTCCTGGACTGATTTCAATTGTTTTACTTTGAATATCTGTGATTGAATGGACATTAAAAATATCATGAAGTGCCAATGCTAGAGAATGTACTGTGCAATTTTCTTGAAAATTATAACCTAAAACTTTATTTGCTACAGCATATTGCATATCTCTTAATTCTTCAGAAATATCAGGTTCAACAATGAAATAATCTAACAAATCCTCGTTGTTTCCTTCCTGAAAATCATAGAACTAATTGATACTCAGGACAGGATGAATGACTTCTTCTTCTTGTTCTTTGGTCTCATTAATCCATGACAGCTGATCTAATGTAGAAGGTATTTGGGTAGAAGGGTAAAGTGCAATTTGTTTCCTCTCTGTCCCATGTGAAATGAGCATACTTCCTTACCTACACCCTATGAAAGCATCCGCTGTTGCCAACCAGGGTCTGCCAAGAATCAATGGGTGACCTCCTAGGTTAGACTTTGGCTGTAGCACTATAAAATCAACAGGATATTCCCAGGAGTCTAAAGAAACAATGATATCTTCTAAGACCCCTTCAGGTGTAATTTTAGACCTACCAACTAATTCCAAGACTATTGTGGTTGGTATGAGATTTGTCAAGTGAAGGTATTCCATTGTCTCTAGTGTCATGACATTAATGGCAACACCTAGATCAATAAACATTTTTGGAATTGAAAAATTATTAATAGTAATTGTAACCATTGGGATTCCAGGATCTACATACTTTTCAATGAAAACAGTATTAGACATTAATCCTGCTAGATTGCCTACCACATGAATTTTTGATGGATCCTTCCTTCTTTTATTAATACATAATTCCTTAACTAATTTAGTGTAAATTGGAATATCCTTTATAGCCTGTAGTAGAGGAATTTTGACATATAAATTTGTTAACTCATTCAAAACATCAAAATCAGGTAAGGAAATTGAAGGTTTTTCTTTGACCAACCTTTCGGGAAAAGGAGGTGTATAAGATACTAATGTTTTCCTTTTTGACTGTGATTTTCTGACTGAGATTTTTCTGTATTTATTTTTTTTGGAGTTTTCTCATTTTCTGTTTGTTCTTTTAAGATAATAGGAGATTCTTTTTGTAAAGTTTTCCCAGATCTTAAATTGATATTTTGCAGTGGGAGAATTGAGTAAGCAAGTGCCATTCCATCATCAACATTATACATAGGTCTGTCTGTTTTATTATTTGGATTTGGAATTGGCTGAGCTGGTAATTGTGTAGGCCGAGGTGGAGGCTGATTGGATGGAAATTGAAGCTGTTGAGGTGGTGGACCCAATTGAGGAGGCATGTTGTTGGGTTGTTGAAAAGATGGAACTAGAAAAGATGGGGCTTGGACTTGATTCTGCTGGTATTGAGGATAGGCAGAAGGTTGTTGATAGAGCTGCAAATAGGCCTGCTGATATGTTTGGTTACCATGGGAATATCCTCTCCAATTTGGAGCAGATTGGGCTAATGGAGGAGACCAAGTTTTCCAGGGCATGGGTGCACTCCATGAATTATGAATAGGAGTTTGATAATTTGTATGAAATTGATGCATAGGATCTTGAGACATACCTAAAAATCGTGGCTGCCAAGGTCTTCATTGTCCCATAAAGTAGAGAGACTCCATGCTTTGATTCTCCTCCATTCGAGCTGCCTGCAATTCTTTCAATCTGGGGCAGCCATCAGTTTTGTGATTAAAAGTACATAAGCCACAAATTTCAACAACATTTAAAGGACATTCTTTTCGTGGTTGTTTCTTTCTACATTTAGGACAAAAGATAGACAAAGCTTGATCTTGCTGGTCTTGTTGTTCTTGTCTTTTCTTGGTTTTTGCTACTTCGACTTGTGTGCCCAAGGTACTCAATAAATCAGTCTTGAAATCTTCTAGCAGATTTCCAAGCTCAGCCCTAGAGATACCACTATTTGCAGATTTAGTTACTTTGGTAGTGATATCCCTTTTTCCAGTTCTAGCCTTTCCTCTTGAATATTTCTGACATAAATCTTGTATCTCATCAAAGGGAAGGTAATAGATTTCACCTTTGCCCATAAGATTCAAAATATCCAAATACTCTTCTCTTATTCCTTTTAGAAATATTGTTCTAATCATCTCTGATGTCAAATAATTGTATTTAGATTTCTGTAGGTTGTATGAGAATCTTTCCAAATACTCCTCCAAGCTCTCATCTTCCTGTTGAGTCATTCCAAAAATGTCATCTTTTATAACCTTTGATCTGCAATATGCCTGATATTTTCAAAGAAAGATCTTCCTCATCTCATCCCAGCTGGTAATAGAATGCTCTCCTAAACCCAGGAACCATTTCAAGGCAGCTACTTTAAGGGTAGCAGGGAAAAGATGAAGCTTATGGGTATCATCATTGTATCCATATGTTCGACACAAGATATCAAACTCGAATAGGAAAGAGTCAGGATCTTCAGAGGTCATGCCATAGAAGTTTGGTAAGACAGATGGTGGTAAATTCTTCATTTTTACCTCTTCCCCTAGGATAACTCTAGTGTCCAAAATGGGAAATTTAAAGGTGGCTTCCTAATCTCCTTCGGTTATTTCATGCCTCTCATGTCTCCTTTCTTCTTCCCTTTCATGTCTCCTCTCTTTTTCTCTTTCCTGTCGCCTCTCTTATTCTCTTCTCTCTTGTCTTCGTTTGTTTTCTATTTCTAACATTCTCTCATACTCCCTTCTCTGTTCTGCACTTGGCCCTTTTGATGTTTCTTCCTCAGCCATTTTAGAAGTACCCACTGTTGAGATTAATCCTTTTGGAAAAGAAGGTCCTGTTACTTCTGTTTTTTGGGGGTTTTTGATAAATATTCCTTTCTCATCTCTTTGTCTTGACATAAAACTAAATCTACTCTATGTTTTGCTGGAATTTTTGTTTTTATCAGAGAACTAAAGTTCCTAAGCCTGCTTGTACAATGCCTCCCCGGCAATGGCGCCAAATGTTGATCTTAGATCTACTGATGCAAATCAAACCTTAAGTTAATATCAATCCAGGTTGGTAAACTTAGAGGCATATCCAAGTATAAGGACTCAAAGCTAGACTTGTTGGGAAATCTAGTTATCTATGAAATAAGCTTATTAAAAGATCAAGTTACTCTAATCTGAAAACACAAAAATTCCCTTACAGGAACAGCTTCATCTGATATTTCATTTACACAACAATTTTATGTGAAAGCAATTTATATATGAAAGATTCTAAGGTAATAAAAATTAATTAAGCCTAACCCTAAACTATGAACTACGAGATTCTGTCTATTATCCCAGCACTGAATAAACAATCATTCATCAATTTCCCTTACAGGAAAGCATTCATAATGTATAATTGTTCTTCATCATTGGATAAGCAAGCGATGTACAGCATAATGAGATCGTAGTCTGAACGATTCTCCAGCATATAACCAATGAAATGACAAAGCTTTATAAAACTGATTGAAATCAATTTAACTAATTCTGTAATAAGAAAATTGATTCTACAGGAACTGAAACATACCATTAACACAATCCAAATCGTATTACAATCCAAATAGCATTCTCTAGCAATAAAAGGGGTGTACAGACTCGATAATGGGGGCCCTCCAATGCCTCGTTCACACACGCAAAAAGACAATCACAGAGATTGAATTATAATTATATTCACCATGAAATTGATCATACATAACAATAGAACAACGCAGTCCAAAACAACCTGTGTTTTCAGTCAAATCGTGATGTCCTTTGTCCTCTGTCTTATGGAGTATTTATACAAACTTAAAGGAAAAATAGAAATGCTATTAATCTGGAAACTAATTAATGACATCCAGCCCTCGGGATCCTCTATCAGATCTATGAAAATCAACAAAATCGGAACTTCCCTACTTTTGTGCTGAGTGTTAACGCAGGTGGTCATCTTTGACCGACATTGACTGGACACCTGTGTTAGCCACATCATCTATCCGTTGGAAGTTTTTCCATCCTTGGACACTAAGGATATTTTCTCCATCTTTCAGTTCATGCCTAGCTGGCCTACAAATATTCAACCTTGGAGACATTACAGGAAGTTAGCACATCCTGTAATCCTGAATAAAAACCTTAGTTTAAATGCTTTAAAAATCTCAAAATTCAATTTGTTAAAAATCAATGACATTTATACCTTTCAGCCAAGGTTTGTAGGTGAATTTAAGGCTTTATAAATCAGTATGAAGGTTTTATGGAGGAAAATAGAGGATATTTAGGTGATAAAAAGAGGTCAAAATGGTGCCCCACACCCCTAAGGTTTCTTTATCTTGATCCCATAATAGGACCAAATCACATTCACTAAAATTCCTTGGATGGACAGACTTATCATATTGGACCTTAATGCGACGCTTATTTAATTCTAGAGGCACTAAGGCATCTCGGTGCCACTCATCAATCTGTTCTAAGTGGACCAAATGTTCCTCCAATGCCAAATTGTCTGGTAAAATATCTATAGCTAGCTTCAACGAAGGGATTTCACATTCAACCAGCAAGATAGACTCCACCGCATGTACGAGCTGATATGGAGAGAAATGAGTGGCAGTCTTAATCACGGTTCTATAGGCCCACAAAGCAGGATATAGCATGATATACCAATTCGTCTTGCTTTGTGTGATGGTTAATTGGAGAATATACTTAAGTGACTTATTCACTGCTTCAACCTGTCCATTTGCTTGAGGGTAATAAGAAGAGGAGTGCTCCTTCTTATACCTTAAGTTGGAAGCCAACTCTTCCATCATTTTATTCTAGAAGTGCCTACCATGGCCAGTGACAATCTCTTTCGGAATGCTGAATTGAGTAATAATTTGGTTGAAAATGAAATGTGCGGTTATCTCACCATCGGATTTAATCGTGGGAATAGCCTTTGCCCATTTCGTGAAATAATCGACAGCCACTATTATGTGATGATGCCCCCCAACCGAAGCTGGGTTGCAATCCATGAAGTCAAGCCCCCACTTGGTGAAGGGACCGGCGGTGATAATAGGATGTAACGGGGTAGGATGCGAGCGCATATTGTGTGCAAACACCTAATAAGCATGACACTTCTTGATCACATTGACACAATCTTTGAAGATCGATGGCCAAAAATATCCCACTCTCAAGATTTTTTGGGCTGTAGAAAGCCCAGATAAATAACCACCACATGCCCCTCCATGGTAATCATTCAGCACAACCTCAGCCTCATCATGGGTTAAACAATGATGTAAAATGGAATCTACCCCATGGCAGTACAAAGTGTTATCCACTATAAGGTAGTTCTTAGCTACATGACGTAATTGTCGTCGCTCATCCCGTGAAAGGTGAGTAGGGACCTTCAACGTTTGCAAATATATAATGATATCCCTATACCATGGGTCCAAAGTTGAGATAAGGAAAATATGCTCATCGACAAACATATCCCCATAAACCTCCTCCTCCTCCACACTTGGAAAATCAGATATGAGCTCCAGAAAGATCAACGATTTCTTCGACTTCACCGAAATGAATTCAAGATCGAACTCTTGAAAAATAAAATTCCATTTATTGTATTTTCCCCCAATCATCCTTCTAGTGAGGAGGAATTGAAACAGATTGACATGAGCTACCACCAAGGTCTGGTGAAGAAGAATGTAATGTCTCAATCTCTAAACCACATGAACGATGGCCAAGGCAAGTTTCTCCACATGGGAATAATGGATTTCCGCATCAATAAGGTTTCGGCTAAAATAATATATGACATGCTCGTGGAGCTCCTCATCCTCCTGAACCAAAACCATACCAACCGTCTCCATGGACATGGCCACATAAATAAAAAAATTGTGGCTATAGTCAGGTGGACTAAGCATGAGGGTTGATGCTAAGGCTTGCTTAAGAGTGTCAAAGGAATCCTGGGCTCGCTCATCACAGCAAAATGTAGCATCCTTCTTTAAAAGACGCATAAATAATTTAGTCAAATTGGCAAAATTAACCACAAATCTCCACAAGAAATTTTCCATGCCTTGAAAACACTGAAGATGTATAATATTACGCGGGGGTGAAAATTGAAGTATTGCCTCAACCTTTAAGGGATCAACTATTATACCCTCCTTGGATATAATGAACCCTAGAAAGCGACCAACAGTCATGCAAAAGATGCAATTATAAGGATTTAACCTAACCTGGTAATGGCGGCATATTTTGAGTACTAATCTCAAATGATATGGACAATGCACTCTCAGATGAGAATGAGCAGCAAGGTCATCCAGATACACTTTGATAATCATTTTGAGGTCATGAAAAATTAAGGTCATATCCTGCTGAAATGTAGCTCCAACGTTTTTAATACTGAAAGACATCTTCCGATATGCCAAAGTAACCCAAGGACAAATAAATGCAGTTTTATGTTGATCCTCAGGTTTGATTTGAATCTGATTATATCCGGAAAAAATGTCCATGAAGGAGAACACCTCTCTTCTCGCACACTCATCCAAAATCTGATCAGTAAATGGTGTGGGAAAATTATACTTAGGACAAGCACGATTTAAATCATGAAAATCAGTGCATATATGGATTGCTCCCTTCTTCTTATCAACCAAAATGGGATTTGAAACCCACTCCATCAAGGGAATGGGATAGATAAAACTGGATTTTAACAGCTTCTCTATCTCAGCCTTAATAGAGGGTGCTTTTCTAGGATTCATCGCACGCAAACGTTGTCGAACCGGCTTCGTATTCGGATAGATCTTAATCTCATGTTCGACAATACGAGGGTCAATACCTGGCATTTCCTTGTATTACCAAGCAAATATGTCACGAAAATATTTAAATAGCTTGGTATACTCCTTGATCTCATCAGGGGAACAATCTGCCCCAATGTAGACGTTCTCAAATTTTCTGGATCGCTAGAAATATTGATAGGAATAGTAGGTTATGTTGATGCAATTGTAACTTTGGAATGTATTCACTTGTATTTATTATCTATTGTAACCCGATGTTTATTCTGGGATGTAATTGAGTCATGTAATACCCCAATTTTTATTCCAGGAAGTTTCTATAATGAGAAAGTCATGTCAAGTCATTGTGGGTAACCCTCCTATTGGTCAAGGGTTAAAGTCCCCACAGTTATGGGGCCCTTGGGTAATAAGAATATCCTAGTGAATTTAACCCTAGGTGAGTCATTGTATGTCAAGGAAATAGTGCCCACCATTGTGTTACCCTCCTATTGGTCGGAGGAGGCAAAGTCCCCATAAGTGGTGCGGCGCTAGGGTTATTAGACACTCCTAGAGATGTCGGCTCTAGTAAGTAATTGTTAAGTGAGGCCGAGATGTTGGAGTGGGTTCCAAGTGAACATAAGAATATAAATAGAGAGTGAGAGCCTCTCTATTTATCATACTCATACACACACACTCACTCATTGGGGCGCATGAGTGAGAGAGGAGAAGCTCTCTCAGTGAGAGAGAGAGAGACTGCTGTTGCCGGGAGATCATCTTACTGTTTTTTGGTTTTACATTTTTGGTGTTGATTCTATCTCTGAGGAAGTTGTGGGGTTTTATCCTTTATGGTTTCCCTGAGGAAAATTCATTGTCTCTTGTCTCTTGTGTTGTGCTTGTGTTTTATTGCTGTGCATGTTATTCTCTTAGTTAAAGATCCTAAGATCATAATGGTAGCTTGAATGATAAAATTCTAACATGGTATCAGAGCTAACCTGAGAAGAAGACATTGTGTAGCTATAGAAGCTAGGGATTCTTAATTTCTAGGTCTCTCCCCACAATCCATTAGCAAAAATATGCTAGGCTGACTCTCCATTGAAGGGCACATCTTTCTGTCGAAGCAGAATTCCATTCCGAAATTAGGACTTCTTGCAGAAGAGGAATTTATGAGTAAGCTTAGCATAGGATTTTAATCCTCATAAAAATTGAATTTTAGAAACCTAGATCAATAAATTTGGTTGGGTGAAACTCCAAGAAAGTCAAACCCTAGTTTGACCCCAAGCTAGAAAAACCCTAAATACTAAAAATGCTAAGTTTTGGTACATTCTCTATATCCCAATATTGACGAAGTATCAGGAGTGAAAAATTGCAGAGGTCGAATATAAAATCCTGATGTACATTTTATCCAAAAATCAGCCTCATATTCTCTATATTATGGGAGATATGATTCCTCCAATTTAGGGTTCTAGCCTCTTCCAGAATTTATCCCTAAACCGGACATCTTCGGAGAATTGCAATATCTTGGGCTACACAGGTCCAAATGGAATTCTTGAAGATGTTATAGAAAGGGTACGGACTTTAATTTTGGTGGTACAAATATCCAACTTATAAGATGAACCAGTGACACGTGGCATGTTGTACAACTTCATTGTTCTGAACAGTCCTGTAACAGGTCACCTTGGGAAAATGATCATAAATTCCAATTGGTGAAACAAATTCTGATGAAACCTATGGTGTTGGATCAAGGAAATGTGAGGATACCTTAGGGATATTTTTTAGACACATAGAAGTATTAATTTCAGATATATCATAGAAACAATGGCAAACATTTCTGCAGAAGAAATTGGAAAATTAGGGCTTCCTGTTCCGGGAGATTCCCTCCACTGTTTTCAGAAAAGGAGTACATTGGACAACTCTATTTGAAGATATATCTATTTATATCCAATCATATCTGAAAGATTCCAAGTTTTGAAAATTAGGGTTTCTATGACAAACCCTAGATTAGCCAGCTCCGGAACCAAGACAGACACCATTGGTAAGATCTAATCCTTTGCTATTTTAATTTGAGGTTCTCATCTCAAAGTGATCTATCACATCAGCTTGATGATAATCTTGGTGAAGCTGACAAATTCCAAGTATGGAAGTATATGATCTCTCTGAATAAAATGAATTTGACACCTACATGATTAGAGAGGTCCAATTCCAGAGGGAGATGAGGTTAGAATCCTTTCACAAGAAGAACTTGGTCAAGGCCAAGAAGATCACTGTTGATTCAATCACGAATCAACTTTTACCACAAGTGTCTTCCCTAAAGACACCGAAGATGTTTGATTCCTTGACCAAGCTATTTGAAGGGAAGAACATACATCAGAATATGACCTTAAGAAACTAGTTGAAGAATGTGAAGATCCAGAATGTAGAGACCATGCAGTCATAAGGGTCTCTCAAATCAAAGAACAACTTGAAGCGGAAGTGAAGAATGTAGAAGTGGAGATAGCCACCTTGAATATCCTCCTAGGATCATGGGATTCATTCATGCAAGGAATGTGTGCCAGAAGGAAGTGATTACTTTAAGCAAACTCTGGGAAGAAGAAGAAGCTCGACTTATAAGAAGAGAAGAGAATATGGGAGCAATTGAAGATCAAGATCTCAGCATCGAAAGAAGATCCCTCAAGTGATGAGGAATATGAAGATATCAACTCTTAAAGAACCTCTTATCCGTCTTAGCATTTGGATAAGAAACGATGCTATTATGAATAAAGAAGACGATGAAGCTAAAGGCTTAAGAAAGAGTCTACCTATGAAACAAATAAAGATAAGTATTCAATTGTCATTTCATGATATTGTTTTTTTATGCATTTGTTTATATTCAGTTGATGTATTATGCATGATAGGATGTTTGCATTAACGATAGTATACTACTAATATGCTTATGATGGGTAAGTAGCTCTTGGTGTTATACAAAATCTCCATTGCTACTTATCTAGAATGAAACCTCTTTGCTGATATATTGGATTAGTGCACAATATCAATGTTGTCCTGGTAGAGATGGAAGGCATCTAGAAACGTTTTTGTGAGATATGGATGAATGTTGTATTGGATAAATTAGTTGCATGATCATATATTTAGGCATAAGAATTTTCCAGTATGAATTTTCCTTATGAAATGCTTCTAACCATACAAATGCATTTGGATTTTAGGAATGATCACATGCATAATCTCCTACAAGCAAATAAGGATGAGACTTGTTCTGAAGAACAAGTGACGACAGCTCAAGATGAAGAATAATATGATGAATGTAGCGACATCATTGATACAGAACCTTCTAGCTATGAAGAAGTTCAAGAAGAATGATGTCTAGGATGCAGTATCGATACGTGAAGGGAAGTTTGTAGTTCCATCACGCAGTAGATGGAAACATCGTGGGATACAAAGCAAGATTCATAGCACGAGGCTTCTCATGAAAAGAAGGCATAGAATACGAAGAGACATTTGCAGCCACTGGAAGTGGAGTCACATGACATGCATAATCATGTGTGCAAATGAAAGCAGGCCTTGTACGAGTTCAGAAGACACCCATGGGATAACACATACATGATGAGCTTGATGAATATCTTAACCTTTGCTACAAGGTTGATAAAGGATGAAAAGCTCACATATGGATGTGAGAAGAACTTTTGAAAAAGTTCAAAATAGAGGATCTTGGTATCCAATGATCCTAGATGGATAGTACTTGTCACTCCAGTACATAATGTTTTTGTGCATAGAGTACGGAAGACAGAGGGAGTATGATGCTTTGCTTCAGAGGGAGTGACTGTAGAAGTTCCTGAGGTTCAACATGGTACGATAGGATGGATAGATTCTTGATGACTCTAAGCTTTACTAAGAGTAAAGTGGATTCCAACCTTTGCTTCAAGGTTGAAGATGGAAGACTAGTGATGCTCCTGTTATGTGTCGATGCACTATTGTTCTAGGCATGGAGGTGTGGACAAGGGAAGTATGCAGTAGAGATCCTGAATGGGTTTAGGATGACAGACTGCATGACCACACCTATGGCATCGAACATGAATCTATTGAGTGATGCTTCATCAGAGACGGTTGATGCTACGATGTATCGTTAGATGATTGGGTCCTTGATGTACCTGAGACCAGATATTTTCTTTGTTGTGAACACATTGAGACATGTTACTTGATGGTTGCAAAGAATGCAGGGATATAGTTGATTATAGTCTCAAGTACGATGCGAATTAGAAGATTAACCTAGAGGGTTATGTTGATTCAGATTGGGCATGTAGTGCCATCGATAGGAAGAACACTTCAGGTGTGATATCTTGGTTTAGTAGGAAGCAATCTTGTGTGGCACTGAGTACAGCTGAATCAGAGTATGTTGCAGCTTGTTCAGCTAGTTGTGAGGTAGTATGGCTGAGGAAGCTACTGTCTAATTTATTTGATCTCTAGTTGGATGCTACTTGTATACATTGTGACAACCAGAGTTGCGTGAAGTTGTCAGAGAATCCAGTGTTCCATGACAAGTCAAAGCATATCGAGATCAAGTATCACTATATCAGGGATATGGTGCAGAGGGGAGCAATGAAGCTCCAGTATGTTGCGATGGAGGAATAGATCGCTAATGTGTTGACGAAGCCATTAGCTAGAGTGAAGTTTGAGTAATTCAAGGAGAAGCTTGGCATTCTCTAGATCAAGTTTTCCTCCAAGGGAAAGTGATGAGTCCCAAAGCCATTCTGATGAGTAGGTCAGATATAAGGGATGAGCCATTCTATCATGGTGAGAGGATTTGGTTCCTTCCATGTCATATATGAGTGCTGAGATAAATAGCCATTCTAACGAGTAGGTTAGATATAAGGGCCGAGCCATTCTATCATGGTGAGAGGATTTGTTTTTTTCCATGTCAGATATGAGTGCTGATTTCCATTCTGGGAATGGAGGTACCTGGTCAGTTACCAGGAACACTCAGTCTAGGACTAAGAGAGCCATTTTGATGAGTAGGTAAGATGTAAGGGCTGAACCATTCTGTCATGGATAAAGGATTAGGTTCCTCCCATGTCAGATGTGAGTGTTCGCTATTCTATCGAGTAGGATATATGTAAGGGAAACTGCCACTCTCTAAGAGAGTGGAGGCACTTGGTCCATTTCCAGGTAGCTCAGTCTGGGATTGGGGCCATTCTGGAAAGGGTGGAGGATTTGGTTCCTTCCAGGTTAGATGTGAATGCAGGCCATTCTGGAAAAGGGTGTAGGATTTGGTTCCTACCAGGTCAGATATAAGGGCAATTTCCATTTTCTGGGAGAATGGAGACACCTGGTTCGTTACCAGGTAGCTCAGTCTGGGACTAGGGGCCTTTCTGGCGAGGGTGGAGGATTTACTTCCTTCCAGGTCAGATGTGAGTGCAAGCCTTTCTGGCGAGGGTGGAGGACTTGTTTCCTTCCAGGTCAGATATAAGTGCTGAAGCCGTTTCACAGATGATAGTGATGTCCTGTCATGATGGTGAATGTGAGTGCTGGACCTTTCTAATGTGGTTGTTGGTTTCTACATGATCAAATGTGAGTGTTGGGCATGCCTTTCTAACGAGTAGGTCAGATGTAAGTGCTGGGCGAATACCTACATGATGGCTAGTCCTACAACCAGCATGAAAGAAGGCTGGATCTATAGAACTTCCTATGACAAGAATAATCATGAGATAGCACACATGATGATGACCAGAGAAGATCCAGATCGAGCTATGAGCTAGATCTAGTTATGATGACTCCAAGAGATCTAGATCGAGTGATGATCTAGATCCAGTAGTGATGATCCAGATCGAGTGATGATCTAGCTCCAGCAGTGATGATCCAGGTCAAGTGATGATACAGATCCAATGATGATGTCTAGTGATGATCCATATCCAATGATGATGTCCAGTGATGATCTAGATTAAGTGATGATCCAGATCTAGTGATGATCCAGATCGAGTGATGATCTATATCCAGTGATGATGATCTAGATCGATTGATGATGATCCAAATCGAGTGATGATCTAGATCCAGATGAAGATGGCTTGAAGATGAAGATGATGAGAATTTGACGATGATTTATATGATACAGAGAATAAGACTTGTGCTAATAAATTGTGTTGTGAGAATACCTTCCTAGTTAAGAGGGAGTGTTGATGTAATTGTAAATTCAGAATGTATTCACTTATATTTCTTATCTATTGTAACTCGATGTTTATTCTAGGATGTAATTAATTCATGTCATACCCTGATGTTTATTTCAGGAAGTTTCTATAATGAGAAAGTCATGTCAAGTCATTGTGGGTAACCCTCCTATTGGTCAAAGGTTAAAGTCCCCACAGTTATGGGGCCCTTGGGTTATTAGACTATCCTAGTGAAGTCGACCCTAGGTGAGTCATTGTATGTTGGGGCAATAGTCCCCACCATTGTGTTACCCTCCTATTGGTCAGAGGAGACAAATTCCCCACAAGTGGTGGGGCGCTAGGGTTATTAGACACTCCTAGAGATGTCGGCTCTAGTAAGTAATTGTTAAGTGAGGCCGATATGTTGGAGTGGGTTCCAAGTGAACAGAAGAATATAAATAGAGAGTGATAGCCTCTATATTTATCATACTGATACACACACACACTCACTCATTGGGGCACATGAGTGAGAGAGGAAAAGCTCTCTCAGTGAGAGAGAGAGAAACTGCTGTTGTCGGGAGATCATCTTACTATTTTTTGGTTTTAACTTTTTGGTGCTGATTCTATCTCTGAGGAAGTTGTGTGGTTTTATACTTTATGGTTTCCCTGAGGAAAATTCTTTGTGTCTCTTGTCTCTTGTTTTGTGCTTGTGTTTTATTGTTGTGCATGTTATTCTCTCAGTTAAAGATCCTAAGATCATAATGGTAGCTTGAATGATAAAATTCTAACAGGTGATAAATTTGCCATGTTCCCATCGACCATTTGACTAGGAGAGCTTAATGGAACTACAAGACTACCAATATTATCACTAAAAATATCCCTAAATTCCTCATGCTCCATATAGTCAAGCTCTGGAAGAAAATATGATCGATAATGTAACTCTTCCCAAGGTTACTCAACCCCAGACATGGCCTCAGTAATGGATTTATCATATGGAAAAACATCGTCAAGGCAATCATGTCTGTGAGAGGACTCAACTTCCCATGCAGGTAGCACATATGGTTCTTCCTCCTTCATCCACGAAGAGGAAGGAATAGGATCTACAACACAATTAAGAATCACTTGATATGCTATCATTGTTGCAGGCAACGACACATTCGTTTCGATAGGTCCATTCGAAGGACTCGGTGAAGGAAGAATCCAAGGATATTCCATATGGGTAGTGTGAAAAGACACTGAATTCAACAAGGATGAAGCCCCACCAAAACTAGATCCGATCACAAGAAAGGGCATAGGATAGCTAAAGGTTCCCATAAGAGATGGATACACACCGACACCCACACTCCTAGTTTCCGGCTGAGAATGATCAATAATTGGGATAGAAGCTCTTGATAATGCACTAACACTCAGATTACAGAATGATGTCTGATCAATAATAACGATCTTACCATTAAATGGAAAGCATACCACTCGAAATAGAGAAGAGGCTACGACTTGCTTACTATACATCCAATTCTGTCCCAGCAAAAGATTGTAGTCAAGGGGCGCATCAACCACCTCGACCTCAATCATGATGGTCTTCCCTCCTAATTGGACCTTAAGAGAAGGAAGAATCCTGTGTGCTCAAAATGATCTACCATCAAATGCATTCAACATTGTAGCAGATTGAGATAACTCGGGAGAACCCAAACCCTTTTAACATGACAAAGACATCACGGAAGCAGCAGCGCCTTCATCAATCATAGTACATTTGAAGGTCATATTAAGACACTCTACATGAATCAAAAGAGACACGTAGTAAGGAAAGCGAGGCTGTAGTCCCATGGTTTCAAATTTGATAACGGAAGAAGAGTTATCATCATTAACCCCAAGAGTAGAAAGTAAGGCTTTCCTTTGTGGAGGACAACTCTGAAGTACTTCAAGTGAGGACATTGCACAAGGAGTTTGGCCCAAATCCTTGACAACAGAATAGTTCTGGGTGGCTCGAGCATTAGGATTGTGCCCCAAATGCTTTAGGACTCCTTTAGGAATGCGAGGTGCAAATTTAGGTTTATCTATAGGGTTTTTGATACGCAAAGGGCTCTCGGGTGGAGCGGGTTCTTTTCCAAGTTCTCGTTGTGACGAATCATAATCCTTCGCACGAGTCACAACCTTAGTAGCACACACCATATTGATGCAACCATGACCAGTATTGGATTCCGCCAGATTTTGATATCCACCTAATGCACAATGACAATCAATGGTCCTTGAGTTCATATTTTTATTATAGGGTAAATAATTAGTTAGCATAGCTGGGCCTTGTGCTATGAATCTCGAGGCATCTTCCATATGAGGGCACAAGTGTGTGAGGTGGTCCTCCTTAAACAACTTGCAAGGAAAATTTACCTTATGTTTAGACTGCTTGTCCCCCCAACATTATGAGTGTTCTTGTCATTATAATTATCATTTTCATTCTTGTTCCCACCCTCATGATTATTTTTACCCTTTTTCTTATTCCTTCCAGGATGTTGGTTTCCCTTCTAGTTCGACGATTGCACGAAAAGTACACTCGCCGTTTGGGTGGGTTTAGACGAAGCCATGGCTTGTCCCAATGCAGATTGATTAATATAGAATTGGCTCACTTGTTTCACAACTGAATCCACAGGTTTGGAACTTGTACAACACACAATGCCATCGGCATGTGGTCTAGGATTGATCTTGGGATCGAAACTAGATCGCAGAGCATTTGGTATAATTTCATACAAAAGTACGGATTGAGTGTAGATCAAATCCAACTCTTGTGCCCTAAAGATTGCTTATTCCTCATTTTGGACTCCAGATGTAGACACATCCTTCGCGATGTAAGGTAACAACGACTTGAGGAACCACTCAAGGAGAAATTTTGGTGGTATAAAAGCTTTAATCAACCACTTCTGTCTATCCCACTCTTGAATATGATCCGAGATATGTGTGGCTTTTTCTTGTCAAAATGTTGACAAGAGTTCTGTACCAACGTCATAACACATGGGTAGCTAAAAGTGATTGAGGAAAGTCTTGGCAAGGTCATCGAATAAAATGAATTCCCCCTTGGTAACTCTATATACCATTTCACTGCAGGCCTAGTGAGGGTGCATTTAAATAGCCTTAAATGGATTGAATCATCATGTAAGGAATTGGAAGAGCACCAAAGGTGAAAATCAGTGACATGCTCACTAGGATCTTCTCCAGCTTTTCCCTCGAACTTGGGAATGTCCAAAGGAAGCTTATTAGGGATGGCCGATGAGGTCAGGTGATGAGATACCAGATCGTTCATAAGTCTCGATAAGTCAGGTAAGTTCAATGTTGCAATGAAAGGGAGCCTAGGTTGAGCTAGTCTATGCCATGCTCCTTGATAGTTCTGGTTCATGTAAGGCTGATTGCTATAAATACCATGGCCTTGGACATAATATCCTCCTCCCATTTGACCCATATAGGGTTGCATGGAAGCATTATGATGTAGTTTACCTTGACTATGCGGTGATAAAAATCCATAATTGGAAGAGTAAGCATGTTGTTGATACCCGTACCCATAGGGTTGATAGTTCTATCCATACTGCGGTCCATAAGAACGTCCATGAGAAGCTCCATAAGGTGTCCCATGGGATGTCCCATGAGAAGCTCCGTAGTTAGAGATATGGGGAACTCCTTGCAATGGACCATTGGATGATCCAGAAACAGGAATATGACCTCCCGAGACAATGGGAGGTACTTGACTCTGAGATACTACCATGTGAGCAGTCGCAATACGAACATGTCTAGTAGTGATATTTCAACCCGAAGGACCATGTGAATGAGGGGGAGGAAGGGTTGTCAAAAATGCATTCAAAGGATTAGGGTTTGAGGATGAAGGGGCATGTGAAGGGATGTAAGTGGTGTTCCCTATGGTCACTCATCTTAGTTCTGGTATCCGCATATGAGTACTAACACTAGGTCTAGGATGGACATGTGAGGTAGCTTCCACCATTGGGATGGAAGGTGCAATGTGACTAGTGCTCCCAAATCTCTCTGCTTGGAAAGGAATACAAGTTCCCCTAGGCGTAGTGCTAGGTTGAAGTTTTGACTCGACATGCTGTGCTAGATCAGGTGCATGGATATGATACATGCCATAACAAACATGACTAGTGCTTGTGAGTTCATGATGAGTCTCCTCACCTAGAAATCAATACTGGTGACCTGTGAATGAGGGATCATAACCAGAATGTGAAGGTATTTCCATTGAAGGATCATATACAAGAGGAGAATCTACATCCCCAACCTCATGAGCTGGAGAATACATATCAGGAATCTCATCGTCGTGATCTCCCATCGTGTGTGAATCAACGTGAGAACCAGTCCTCCCAGACTGTCTATTTCTCTCTTCCAAAGGAGGAGGAGATATGGAAGGTGGAATTCCTTCTATACGACGAGAACGACGAAGTGCCACGCCTAGATCCACAATGACTCAAAAATGAAAAAGACTCGATCTAATTACACAAACCCTAGGCAAACTAGTGTGCACAGAGCATACACCTTCAAAATGTAAATCCAAATTGCAAGAAAACAAGGGTAGGATATGTGAGCTCCTGAATGAAGCAGGTATGTCTCGCCTAGGAGAGGCTTGATACTCCCATACACAACAAGCGGAGGTTCATAACCAATTATAGTGTCCCTCAGCTTCAACGCATATATCAACTGTGTTGTCCAACCCCTACCTAGACAGGACACCTACATAATAGCCTTTGCAAAGTACCCCCTTGATAACTTAGGTAAGGAAACTAAGGTCACCTCAATATAACCAATGCTCAGGTGGAAATTCGCAAGCGGGATTGACCGTATGGGCAGGGTAGAAAATCTCGAAACTCTCGAAAGAGCCCCCAGATACGAATACAATCCTAGAAATATCTATGGTGCTACATAGTTATGACCAGGGGTCATCCCAATCAATAACCGGTCACACTGCCTCGTGCTTAACTCCCTTGTAAGAGGAGGATCCTGAGAAACATTAATTATATAAAGGAATTTCACACTCTCACATGGACAGACACATAAATGTTCCATTTAGTGGTCTTGGAGAATTTACTCACAATGAACTATTCCAAGACCCTAAAACCTAATCTTGTTGGTGCACCCTATAAAATAAAAGAGTGTAATTCATTTTATTATGTGTTGATTTTAATTGGCTTATTACTCAAAAGGGAAAATGGTCATGCTACTAATGATGTTATGACACAACAAGAAGTAAAATGTGCACCTAACAATCAATGCAAATGCACTGTGTCAAATGAAAAATGGGGTATGCTACTACGTGAAGTGCAAAATTTTCCTTCAAATGAATATGCAATCATTCGTATATGAAAATATAACTAATAATATCCAAGCAAACCTAATGCAAGTACCATGCAAAATGCAAAATGCAACAATGCAACAATGCATAATGTTGCAAAAAGCAAAATGTTTTTGTATTTTTTGAATTAAAATGAGATAAAAAGTAAAAGTATGACTCTACAACCTCCATACTCTGCAAGCACTACCAGACAGCAACCAAGCAAAGAACTAAGGTAAAAGAGACCTAATGCACTAACCCCCCCCCAAAAAAAATGAAATGACAAGAACATTTTCAAAAATTTAAACTAAAAAGCGTCTCTAGTCAGAAATAGAGGTGTATACAGACTCCAGAAGCATCTAAGAAGACCCAACAATCATCCAAACTCACCCAGCAACACTTAATCTTCCCCAAAAAGGAAAAAATCATGGCATACACGACTGTGTGCAGAAAATCCGCATATATACGCGGCTATTCCAGGAAAAACCGTGTGTACACGTGACTGTGAAGACAAAACTCGCGTACAGGAAAAAAAAGAGATAAAAAAAAGGTAAAAAGATAAGCTGAGACAATATTTACTCCTATCAGACAGTACTAGGAAAAGATGGCCCTAGACCCAACTCAGAAATAGAGAAATCAGATCAATTCAAGAACATTGAATGCCGATAAAACCCCCAAAGGAAATGACTAGGAACTCCCTAGTATGGTTGCCAATTCTGTTATAGAGAAAAATTCCTATGGCTTGGGGTACCACAACAGACAGAGTAACAACAGAAATCAATCCCTTCCCAATATGCAAGAGAAATAAACATCTAACACTAAAGGATCTCGAAACGTACCTTATTCTGGATGGTTGATGTAGATCCTCGTTGAGCTTTTCTAGTCTCGCTTGTGTTTGCAATTTGCTCTCTCAATAATCAGTAAACAAGACAAGCATACTATATAATGGTGTTAGAACTACTCTAGAATATATAATCAATAACATATAAGCATTTAAAAACATCCATGGATTCAATATTCATTTAAATACACATTATTGGACAGGAAAAGATATTTCTATTAATATAAATCAGAGATTACAAGAATGACAACCTTTGTCGGCATGTTTGTGAATCAGAGAAATTGAGTCCTCCATTTGGGCCTCCACCAATTCAATCCTCCATCTCTTGATAGCAAGCTCACAAGTAAAGGCAATCTTGGGAATAACACAAAGTGCTCTAAGGGACAAAGGGATGCAGACTCAAGTATAAGCTTCGACAACAATGGACTATAGTTTTCTTACTCTTCAATTCCTCCTCTTCAATGTATCCAAAGGGTTCCTTATATAGTGCTTAAATGGGGTAATGGAAGGTCGCATTTGAGCGATCTCAAGGCATATGGAAGGCCAAGAGACAAGTGACTTGGCTCCACATCAAGGAAAACTCGAAAACTATTTGGCCTTTTGCACACATCCCAATGTAAGCAGGTTTAAGGGTCATAGCCATGTATATATGCGAGAATGGGTTTAAAAGTTACATATAGCAAATAATGCATGTTTTTAGGGATGATATTGGAAACATCAAAGGTATGAAAATGGTCCATGGGGTCCAAAGAGTCTTCAAAGGGATAGGGGAGACCATAAATGTGTGATCTACCATGTGTGGTAAAATCAGCTGTAACATCTGGTGTTACAATAGTTTACATAGGAAAATAATTCAAATGCATGAGGCAGTAATTTGAATCTATCCAATGGATATGAATATATTGTTGAGGCATGGAAAATTTCATGTAACAACAGTAGGGATTCTCCCCAATAAATGTTCCCAATTAGCTCATTATTGTTTGAGATGGGGAATCTATCCGGTTTACGGTCTGGCTACCATAGGTTAATTAACAATTAAAGTATTTTACCGGTTATGGCCCAGTCCACCGTGTATGTTTTAGTTTTTTAATGTTTTAGGTATGATGTGCAAGTGCCTAACTAAATGTATATGATAGAGATAATGAGGAGGGTAACAATGTGATGCACATGTTCTTACCTCTTGTCTTACCTCTCTCACTTCTAAATCACAAACAACAAGAAACTAACTAAGACTCACTAACCTATCCCTAGGGAGAAAAACTATCATTAATGATGAGTAATGTATCATATTGCATGCATAAATAAAATCACAGATAGCTGTTAACGTTTCTAAACACATGAATATCGATAGAAAGATAAACTATAAGATAGCTTATTGTCCATTAAAACATTCATTACTCAATGTGGAAATTTCACAAAATAAACAGGAGCACATTCATAACATGAAATAATTCAATAGGTTAGAATGATCTCACAATTTATGGAAACAAGCTGAAAAAAAAATAGTTCATATCCAACTAGCACATAGCAAACATTTGAAAATCCACAGAACTCTCTCCAGCAGAAACATATAACTCTTTATTGTAAAATTAATTCATTCTTCTTACAATAATTTCTCAAGATAGTCTGGAAAAAACGGCCTTTCTATCTAAAAATCTCCTATACTTATACAAAAAGAAAAACTCTTTGGCTTCCCCTCATTGTCTCTTGAGCTTCCCCAACCTTTCTTTTTCCAAAATTTTGTCCTGTAGCTTGTGCACAAAATTAATACAATATATTACATTTTAAATCAATATTTCCAAAACATTTTATGAGGAAGGGCCAGCTTGCTCACTGATGAATTTATTCCATGCATGAGCATCTACTTCTATGCCTTCAAACCCAAAAGGCTCAAGAAATAGAATGTTAATTTTGTATTTGGTAGCTTGGGTCTTTACCCCTTCTATCCTAGCAGGACTTAGGCACAGCTGGTCTTCTAATAAATGTATGCTGATGGTTGCATGTGCTACCACATTTTTCAATATCCATTCATCTAAGTCCTTGACCTGCTGGATTTATTGCTCATCTTCTTGGTACATGTCTTGTAAATGTTTTATAAACAATTCATGCTCAGGTAGCACATCCAATCTCTTTTCTGCAGAATTATGACATTGATTGTATGTGGAGACTACTCTCCTGCAAAATTCAGCACATGTTGTCTTTTGTCTTTTTCACTATTTTCTTGAGCTCCTATGCTACATTAATTGAAAATTCCAGTAATTCATATTCCTACTTTAAAGTTTGCTGATCTTCTCTGCTAGCTTTGTGGGAGATTCCTTATTGGTTTCTACCCAAACCATTCTTCCTTTTAGAATCTCCAATATATCTTAATACCTATCCAGGAAATATGAAGTGGTATCTACAATTTCTTCTAGCCTGGTGTCTATCTACAAAATTTTGCACCTTTCATCTTCTATTTGTATTTGTATTTGATGGATCCTTTTTCTTTGAGTCAGAACATGCTCTTTCAAAGGTTGGATGTTGGTTTTCTGATCCATAGCATCCTTAAGTGATGCAGTCAATGAAGTTTTCTGCCCTTCTAAGGATGCTAACTGCATCCGATACTGCTTAATCGTTTCCCCTGCAGTAGCCTTCTCCATTTCCAGCTCAGTAACCCTACCATCCAACTTGTTCTTCTCTTCACTTAAATTTCCATATGATAATTGAAGATTATCATTTTCAGTCTTTAACATCTGATGCTCTAGCTGTAGCTTTGGTAATTCAGTGAAGGTAACTTGAGCACTCTTCTCTCTGTTCTCTAGAGATATTGCTAGAGCATTCTTATCTGCTTGTAGAGTTTGGCATTTTGTTCTTGAAGTCTTGACTTCACCTATCATATCTTCATATTTTCTCTTTAGCTTTTGGCTCTCATCTCTTTCCTTCTTTAAGGTTTCCTTCAGTTTGGCCACATTATTTTGTGAGTACTCTAGATCGGTCATGAGCTTGTCCACATTGTCTTCAGTTGCTAAGGTTAAAGCTACCCCATATCTTGCTATCAATTGTGGATCTTTATGCGTACCATGTACCAATGTCTTGTCTGTCACCATTTTTCATGGCCGTCCCCCAGTATCTACCTTCTTCTTAGTTCTTTAAACAATTCTTTTCTTTTCTTTGTCATAAAAAATGGTATTAAAATCAGGAACCTCCTCCCCTTCAGTAGGCATGAAAGGAATCAAATCAATTTCAGAAATTGAAGTCTTTCCTAATGTGCTGACAGAAGATACATCAGGTTCCAAGAGATCAAGATCGGATTGTCCTTGCTCTTGATCTATTTAGTCTTGCACTTATATATCAACCTGCTCTATGGGTTGCTTCTCTTTTTGGGACTTTGTTAGTATGAAGCCCCCACTTTCTGCTTGTTTCTTCTTTAGTTCAGCCTCTTCTTTTCTTTTTCTTTCTTTTTCTTCCTTCCTAGCTGCTTCTTCAGCGGCTCATTTCTTTTCTTCCTCTTCAATTCTTAACCAATTTTTTGCTTCCTGTACTAATCTTCTAGCATCTTCTTCTCTTTTCTTTGCCTCTTATTCTTCTAACTTCTTAGCCTTTTCTGAAATATTTCCTTTTCCACCCATAGTTGTTAGTTTTTGCTTGAATCTTTTCTTGAGGGCGGTTATGTTTTTTTCATTTCGGAATGTCTCCTCATCTTTGTCCCAGAAATCAGTATATTCAAAATGAATTCCTGCTTCTTTGCAGTAGTCAGCTACTTTTTTATGGGAGTCATTTCTATGAAAATTCATTTCGCCAAAGAAAAAATATTCTAGCTCTTTAACAAATTCTGTTGTCTGCTTTACCCTTGAAAACTTATAGCTTCCAAGTAAGAAAGGTACTGCAGGGTACGTTTCCTTCTTATGTTCAGACAAAAAATTGTCTACTCCATCAATGTACAGCTGTCTGACTGCTTCGTTGTGGAGTACATAATTTGTAGCATATTTCGAGAGTAGAGAAGGAGCTCTGGAGCCACCATTACATCCTTACATATAATCCATCCTTCGTCAAATAATAATCCCCAAACTCTTGTATGACTTTAAATGCCTCTTCAGACATGCAATTACATTAAGTCAAGAAAATTAGGGTATATAAGAGCATAATGAAATGCTCACAAATTTCCCTATAATAATTATGATACTTATGTGCCCACAACAACTTATAGGCTACGTATACTGGGGTTCCGTCATTCTCCCAATTACATCTCAAATCAGGAAAGCCTTGGGTGCACAATATGCAATCAATTAGGATAGAGCTCATATAAAATTCAGATTTATTTTGAGATACCCCTCCTAAGGCTGCTGATATACATGCAGATAGGTTGTTTGACACTATATTGGCCCAGTTGAAGATGGTTCCTTGGGTAGCCATGAAAAAAATAACTGGTATCCAACCTATCTTGAAGCTCTTCCCATGTGCTCTACAAAAACTCCTGTTGAGCATCAATGCAATAAACCTATAGGGAGCACAAAGATTAGAGGAGTCATATTATCCGAAAGGTCTAGTTTGGAAATTCTTTCCTGGTATCATCATTCTCTTTACAGTTTCTACTAGGTCTAGAGCTACATCCTTCAACCAACTATCTGTTAGGTAGACCTGTGGTGAAGGTAAATGGTATGCCATGGAGACATAGGAAGGGATATATGCAGCATAGCCTTGCTTTGTAGTGTTTTCTAGAATCATTGTCATCGCATCTGCCTTAGGAAGAATCCAGTCTATTACATCTGAATAGGGAAATAATTTGGGCCTTGTAGCTACTTTCATCAAGGCTGACTTCTCAATGTTAGCATAGATAGTCAATTCTTCAAACTGAGCATCAAGTACATTTTGGTTTGAGATCATTCTATAGATTTATCCCCACTTGTAGTCTAGTTCAACTTCAGTAGTGGCTTTGGTATCTTCGTAGATGAACTCTACTTTGGTGATTATTTCTACTTCAGGATCTCCTTTAGCCATCTGAGCTTTTTTCTTCTGTCTCTTTGACATGCTCCTATTATAGAAATTAGCCTATCCCAGTCAAACAACAAATTTTAGGCTAACTGAGCTCTTAGCAAGTGCTTATAGAAATACAAAAGAAAATATGACAATTTATTTACCTCCTCGACATGCATGCTATTTAAAATAAGTTAAACACAGTCTTTATGAATGAAATATTTAACAAGGAAAAATCCTCCCAAACTATTTCCTAAAAAAAAACCTAAGCTCCACTATCTCAAAACTGAATCGATTGAAAAACCTTTCTTCTCACATAGGTACTTATCAGACTTATTCTAACGCTGGATCTCAACAAAACCTTCAACCTTAAAAGCTAACCCCTACACAGCAACCATCTTTGAGAAAAACCCTAATCGACCGAAAGACCCTCTTGAATCCCACAGGATATGGTAATTGGGGAAAAATGGATTTTTAACATATGGCATACCAACAAATGATCGATAAACGGGTGGTGTTGACGAAAAAATTCTCATCTGTAACACATCTTAACGACCCGTGCAAGAAACACATACACATCCATAATGCTTCAACAGTGTACAGACTCAAACTCCACAAAATGGAATAAAAAATGGGATAAAATCCCTCTACATTTGTAATATAAAATAACCATGAAAACCACCACTGGCATGCAAAAACCTACCCCCTTATGCGATAAAACCTAACCTTTGGAAAACCTAACAGTTCAAATATCAACAAATAATAGCCAAAATAATAAAACCATGGTTTACCTACCTGGCAGTAGCGATGTAACTTACTGGATGGAACGAAATTCCATGGGTGCAGAGTAGAATGAATGGGATTTTGATAGCTGCATAAGAATGAATTATACAGATTGCTTCCATAGTATAAATGACAAATTCTGATGCGAATGACAAGTCACAAGTCGAATAAGACATTATAACACATGGCCTCTATATATATATAACGACCAGCGGGAAACTATCGGAAAACAACTATAGAACCATCAAAACAAACAACTAGAGGATCGCCGCAATGGCGAGTGCAATCAGAACTATAGACCTAGGATACATTAAGTCAATCGGACATCAGAACCACTAACTGCTATGCTCGAAACCTGAAAATTATCATCCTCCGCAACGCCGGCCGTGGACTATTCAATCCTCGTGGTCCTCACTTTGTGAACGAGGTATCGAAAATCGACAGAGCTAGACTCTTCAGTATAAGGAACATGATAATTTTAGAACTCCTCGGGACTAGCCTCCCGCAACGTCAGGTGAGATATATACTATTACTCTGGATTTCTCTAGTAAAACAACCTGACAGTGAAATAAAAAATTATCAGATATTGCAAGGTGAAATAAAACAATTCATCAGACAAATATTACACTAAAAGCTAGAACTTCGGCAAATTGAACCCAAGGATAAAAAAGGACTGGCCCTGATGTATCAGCAAGGGAGTCCAAAGGCACTCGGTAGGCTTGACAGTTCTATTTCCGCAATGTTGGAAGGATAGTCCACTATGCTTCCGATATTGGAAGGATAGTTGACTAATATTCCGATACATAAAAGTGAAACACACCAATTTTTTTAAAGAAAATTCCAGACTCAGGGCAACTTTAGTGAAAAAAAAATACCCCTAGGCCAGTTTTAATAAAAACAACAAAAAAGGGGGGCCCTAAAATTGAAAATTTTGGCCGAAAAAGTTGCAGCTGCAACGATTGGTGACTACCTGGTGAACAAAGATATCTGAACAATTTCCTTTTTGATCAACAGACTGTTTCATTGGTGCCACTTTACTAAATTTCTTCAAGATATTTGAATTCCTAAATGCAAAATGTATGCACTTTAATCATTGATTATATTCCAAGTTAAGGGACAAGGGAACCAAGATTTCAAAGTCTAGATAACTCTTTTGAGGCCAAGAGTATTAGTTTCATTTTACCTCTGTCTTTGAGTAGTTTCCAACTTAGACACCACAGGATTGTAACATATGGTAAACATATATATCCATTTGTTCCTCATTCCCATGCCATTTCGCACTTTTGGTGCTTTTGGACTTTTGTCCCCTTTTGAGTCCTCCTACTTGCCTTCTTTCTGAACTTTAATTCAGGCTCCTCTATCCATAGTGTCCTTTTGTGTGAGAGATATATTTAAATTTCAACTCACAGACGAAGAAGAAATTTGGCAATCTTATATGTACTAATATGGTTCAGTACTTGCTTTGATACATATTTCTTTTCAAGGAGATTTTGACTCTTACTATCCTTTTGGATTTCAATTCATGGCATGGGATGATTTAAATATAATACACTGTTTACCTTGCTTCCTTTCCATAGGTATTTTGTTGTTACCCCGTAGGATAGTTTTTAATGTGAGATGAATGGAGCCTCAAAATAGTAATCTGGACCTTTTTATCGTGAGTTATTTCACAAGGATCAAGTAGGACTTCAATGTGTTCATAACCATTTAGTAAATCTGCTAAAATTGAAGAAGTTCTTTCAAATATTATATGAATCAACAGTAAGCAGTCTTGTAGTCAAAGATTTTAGTTCACCTAGAATTCTGATGAACTCCATGCAACCAAAAGTCATGTTGTTTTATTAATCATAAGCAAAACAAGAATTACAATCAACCAAACTCTAAGTAAATAAATAAAACAACTAAAAATACCCTAAATTAAGCAACAAACCAAATGTTTATTTATGTATAAGAAAACCAAATCAAAAAATGATCAAGAAAAATAAGGCTTGAGAACTGAACCATTTACTATCAAGTTCTCTTCCCACCCCTGTAAGTCTTGCCACTTGTAAGTCTAGGGGCCAGCTTTGCTGCAATTTGAAAAGGGCCTACCCATAACTGCTAAAACTTGGTGTTCTTTCCCCTTTCATTTTGCGGGTGATCCCCCTTAAGAACCAGATCTCCTACTTCAAACTATTTGTTCCCAGCTTTGTGCTTGTCAAACTAATGCTTCACCATTTCTTGTTGATGCTTAAACCTTTGCTTGGTTTTGTACCTAGACTCTTCTGACTTCAACATATTATAGATTCTGATTTGTAGAATTTCATTATCGGTACCCCTATATTCTTGGGCTATTATGGAATATGGAAATAGAATATTAGGAGGAAGGACAAATTCTTTTCCATAAATAAGAGTGTATGGTGACACACCTAAGGAATTCTTGGGTGTGACTCTATTAGCCTAGAGAGCATTAGGTAACACTAAATGCTAGCTCCTTTGATTTTCTATTACGATTTTCTTTAGAATTCTAATCATATTTTTGTTTGTGGATTCTGCCAAACCATTTCCTTGTGGGTAATAATTTACAAAATAATGCAACTTAATTCCTCTTTCATTAGCAAATGCAGTTAATCTAATAGAAGAAAAGTAAGTAGCATTATCAAAAAACAGGGAAATTGGAATCCCAAACCTGGTCATAATGTGATTCTGTAAGAAATCCATAATTGCATCTTCGTTTACTTTTCGTAATGAAATAGCCTCAACCCATCTGGCGAAGTAATCAGTTGCTGTCATAATATACTTGTGCTGCAAGGAGGAATTTGGGTTTATTTCTCCAATAATATCGATTCCCCATTGTTGAAATGGTTCTAATATAATTACTGGTTTTAACGGTCTTGCTTCTTTAGCTTGTCTTCAAACACATCTCTAACAAGCATCACATTTTATAACATGAGCACAGGCATCCTTAAATAGTGTATGCCAGTAATATTCAGCTCTGAGAATCTTATGTGCTGTTGTGTCTTCGGAAAAATGACCTCTAGCAGGCCCATCATGTAATTCTCCTACGACCTTATTTGCATCTTCTTGTTCTAAGCACCTGATAAAAACTCCATTGTAGTTATTTCTAAATAGTACTCCATCAATGATATGATATAAAGCTTATTTCAGACATAATTCTCTTCTTTACTTGGGACTCCAATGCTTCGGCAAATACCCTTCTTGGAGGTAGTGGACTAGGTCCCGATACCAAGATTCTGGAGCTGTAAACAAAGGACATACATCCACCATATCTAGTTCAGATTCATTACCCTAGATGATTTCTTCATTGTTTTGAGCTTCAGTCATTAGTTTACACAACAATACTTGTCCTTTAACTATGGATGCTGGTTTGAACTCAAGATCGTATTCTTGTAAAGCAGTCACCCAGTTGCCTCTTCTTTCTCCTAATTATTTTTGTACAAAAAGAGATCGTATAGCTGGGTGTGGAACTATTACTTTGGTGCAATTCTTAAGTATATATGGCCTAAATTGTTTTACCACTTAATATTGTTTGTCAACTACTGGATAATTCAATTCATCTCCCTGCAGACCAGTGCTCATAAATGATATGGGGTACTCATATCCCCCATCTTCCTTCTGTGTAAGCACAACTGCTAATGAATCATCGGATGCAAAAATGTACAGAATAAAATCTTTTTCAAAATTTGGACTTTTGAGTGATGGTGCATGAGCAACAGATGTTTTTATCTTGATGAATGCATTCTTCTCCAAATCAGTCCATTTGAATTGCACACTCTATTTAACCATTTGCTACAAAGGTTTGACGATCTGAGCAAAGTCTAGTACAAACCTTCACACAAAGTTGATTGTCCCCATAAAAGATTGCATACCCTTTTTATTATGGGGTAAAGGGATATGTTCTATGGCTTTAATCCTCTCCAAGTCTATGGAGATCCCTTTCTTAGAAATAACATGACCTAGTAGCTTTCATTCTGTGACCGCAAACACGCATTTCTTGGCATTTAGTGAAATACCATACTTCCAGCAACGCTCGAAAATTTGTTTCAAATGAAATGCATGCTCCTCTCTCTCTTTTTCAAAAATATTGTGACATCGTCTAGATAAACCACAACACTACGGCCAATAAGACCATAGAAACCTATATCCATGGCCCTCTGGAAAGTAGCTCCAACATTAACAAGTCCAAAGGGAATCCTCCTATACGCAAAAGTTCCCCACTTGGTTCTGAAAGTGGTTTTAAGCCGGCCTTCCTCAGCTACTAATACTTAATTATAATCAGAGAATCTATCTAATAACGAAAATAATTTCAGAACCCGAAACCATCTGTAGTATTTGCTCCATGGGTGGGACCGGA
>LPNX010525302.1:3612-90187 GCA_001517045.1 Pseudotsuga menziesii | reverse complement strand
AGTAAATTCTCCAAGACCACTAAACAACAACATGTATGTGTCTGTCCAGGTGAGAGTGTGAAATTCCTTGGTATAATTAGTGTTTATCAGGATCCTCCTCTTAAAAGGGAGTTAAGCACGAGGCAGTGCGAGCGGTTATTGATTGGGATGACACCTAGTCATAACTGAGTAGCACCGGAGATATTTCCAGGATTGTATTTGTATCTGGGGGCTCTTTTGAGAGTTTTGGGCTTTGCTAACCTACCCACATGGTCAATCCTACTTGCGAATGTCTACCTGAGCATTGATTATATTTAGGTGACCTTAGTTTCCTTACCTAGGTTATCGAGGGGGTACTTCGCAGAGGTTATTTTGCAGGTGTCTCAGCCAGGTTGGGGTTAGACGGCACAGTCGCTATATGCGTTGAAGCTGAGGGCCACAATAATTGGTTACGAACCTCCACTTGTTGTGTATGTGAGTCTCAAGCCTCTCCTAGGTGAGACATACCTGCTTCATTTAGGAGCTCACATATGCTACTCTTGCTTTCTTGCGATTTGGCTTTACATTATATAGGTGTATGCTCTGTGCACGTTAATTTTCCTAGGGTTTGCGTAATTAGATAGAGTCTTTTTCATTTTTTGAGTCATTGTGGAGTCAAGTGCATAACTTCACCGTTCTCGCCATTTAGCAATACTTTCACCTTCCACATCTCCTCTTCCTTTGGGAGAGAGAAATAGACTGTCCGGGTGGACTACTTATCACATTGATTCACACATGATGGGAGATCACGAGGATGAGATTCCTGAGATGTCCTCTCCACCTCAAGAGGGTGGGAAGTGTTAACTCAAAAAATCCCTCACTAAGCTCTCTATGACCTACACCACCCAAGGACACCACTTCACTACCCTCCATTAGACCCCCACACCCTCAAAATAGCTTAAGGATGAAGAAAAGGGCTTAAAAACCCCAAAAAGGAGCCCAAAATACTCTCCTAGGAGCTAAAGCCCCCAAAAAGGGGCTAAAACCCAAAAGCAGCTAAAATTAGGGTCGAAGGAGCTAAAATCCCAAAAAAGAGGCTAAATCCCGGACCAAGGGATTTAAACCCTAAAACCCCAAAAAAGCTATAAAAGGGGGGTGGGGGGTCACTCTCAAAACACTTCTCCTTTGCCTACTGTTATGCTGCCTGTGGATGCCTTGAGACACCTTTGCCTCTCAAGCCACCCACACTCCCTCTCCTCCATCTCCATTGATCCATAGTTCCCCCATCCAAGGGAGGTGCTTCCACAAGCTTGGGCATGGTGGCCCATTTCCACCAGAGAAGGTATAGCTTGTCATTCTTGTTTTGTTCATTTTCTTTCTTTGCTTTCTAACCCATGATTTCATTTGTAGGTTTATTTCTTAACATTATTTTGCAAGTATTTTGGTTTATTATTGCTTAGAATTTGTTTACAGGTCTTTGGAAGTGGAACCCTAACCTTTGTGTGCAGAAGGGTTCACCATCATTTCTTCATTCTCTTCTCTTTGTTCTTAGTTTAGTTTCTGTCCATTTACATTACATTTTCATTTTTAGAATTTACCATTAGAAGGAACCTACCCTTCTATCCTATAGATAGAAGGGAGCCATTCTTTCCCCTGTAGCAAGGAGAAATCCCTACTACAGAACTGGCAACCATACCAGGTTGATCCCATAGGATCCTTGGGCCAAATTTTTAAAATTTCAAGTTTTTCAAGTTTTGCCCTAGTTTTTCAAATTTCATGTTAAATTCACTTTAAATCCAGTTTAATTTTAGTTATCAGTATTGCCGAAGCCTCTGCTAGGAAAATATGAGTTAGTTTGTCCACATTACAGGTTGCTGTCGGCCAGATCTAACTTTGGATTTCAAAAAACCCCAAATCCAGCGTAGGTCTCTCTTATCGGGCCTGAAAGTGAGGTGAGGGTGCACTTAATGGCCAAACATGCATGCCTAGGGCACACTTAATCCCTCAATAGGTGTGACTTCACTCATAAACATAGACTGCGAATGTCTGTGAATTCTGTACGACCTTCTTGTCTATTTCTGAAAAAACCTTGCGGCCCCCTCACCAGATTTGATCAGAAATGTGAGGCCTGTCAAATAGAACTTCAATTTCAGTTTAATAGAGGTTAAATTTTAGTTTTATAGGGACTGTCAGTGCGGCTCAGCCACCTTTGTCCAGCACTACAATTCAATTTCAGTTTCAGTTTCTGTTTTCTGCAATTTCTTTTACAAACAATGTGTAAATTCCAACTAAATTTTAATGGCTTAATCAAATGAATGTAGCTTAACAAAAATCAACATAAAACTAACTGTCTTGCTTACCCTTCCTCCTCTACCCAGTCATCACCCTCTGGGGTATTCTGGGATATGACGAAGGGCAAGCTCGTATAGATCTCGGCACTCCACTAATATTGTTCCAAACCATTAAAACCGGATGACCTAGAAGGTAGAGGGGGTAGAGAAGGAGGGCTTCTCATAGCACTAAGCATCCTCCCTGTTGACCAACCTTGCATCTAGGAGGTGGCTTGAGGATCTACGGATGGGCTTAGTCCCATTGTGTTGAGAGCACAGCACCGTCTCTTGGTTGAAGAGGAATATTGGTGTGAGATAGGCATCTAGTTAGGCCATCAACATTCAGGGTTAATAACTGTATTTGTTCACAAATTCTGATTATTCAATGCTTGCATACACAACCATAATATGATGAATTCATAAACCATTTTGTAGAAACCAAATACCAGAAAAAAAAACAAACAAATACACCATACCAAGTAACTAACCCAACTCAATTCATGACGCTGAGTGAGCCTTAAAATTTACCAATTTACACTAAGTACAACCAATCTGTGGTCTTTGAAGACATAAGTCCCTGACTGCTTCAACTGTGGGAAGTACTTGGGGTCTACCCAGAAACTCATTGTGAGGAGTACCATAGGAACCCCAAAGTAGCTGGCCGCTGAGAGGAATTGCCAAGCAAAACGGGCAACGACCCCTTCTGATTGAGTAGAAACACATGTGAGGAAAAATCCAAGCACTGTCTTCTGGCAGTCTTGGTGGCCAAGTGACCACTTACAACCAATAGGAAGCCACTAAAACTAGGGTCCAAGCATCATTCCCACTAGTTTCATACATAAAATCTAACATAATTGATCCTCCACGCTCTTCCTCATGCCTAAGAGGCGAATCACCACCATTTGGAACACTCAACCGACACCGGTGAAACCATTCTTAGCAGTCTCCCACACCATCAGAAGGCCACATAGCCTTTGATTCTGATTTAGACCCATATCAGTCTAAACCAGACCTCCACACTGCATCATCAAGCCCATGGCTGTTGCAAATCTGGATCCATTTTTCGGCTTAACCTTAGCAAGTGGACCCATGTCCATACCACAACCTATAAGCACAGTCATGGAGATTTTCATTATTCAGCTTCCACCACCCATAGTGACCAGCCAAGCTGGCCCACTGGAAACACATGGGGGTAGCAGCCCCTCCACACACATTGCCCCTCCTGCCACATAGGGGGGCAATGGACCATCCACTTACATTTCCTCTACTTTCATGCATGGGGGCAATGTCCCTTCCACCCACACTGTCCCTCCCACAACACTTGGGGGCATTGGCCCATCCACAATGGTGCCACCACAAGTACCCCCAGCTGTGCAGATTCATTATGCACCTGCAAACCCCACCACCATCGAAGCCCAATCCCACATCAATCTAGGGTCAAATCTACCCTTCATGGCTCATCTTAACTTGCCTGATTTGGCTAGATTAACAAATGAAACCATTCGCCATCAAGCTTTTTGGCATCCAATGCAAACTAAGCTGCCATCAGACATCCCCAAGTTTGAAGGAAAGGTAGGGGAATGTCCCCAAAACCACATAATGACATTCCATCTATGGTGCTCATCCAACCGCATCGTAGATGATTCCATCAGGCTAAGGCTATTCCAACACACCCTTACAGGTGCTGTGGCCAAATGGTACATTGAGATGCCACAAGCCAAGTACCCGGACTTCAACTCCCTAGCCTTTATGTTCCTACAGTATTATCAACTCTCCATCAGATATGACAAGGGGGTGGATATCCTGTTATCCTGTCACCAAAACACTGCGACACATATAACTGACCACATCCATGAGTGGCATCGATGTCGCAGCTTATGCAAAATCCAACTTAACGATAGGATCTTCTTGGATTGGTTCCTTAATACCTTGCTCCCACCCATAGCAAAGGATGTCGCATCCGAATGTCCCCAATCTCAAGAAGAGGCCTTAATGAAAGCTCAACAGTTCGACCTTATCTATGCTTAATATGGATACCTATACACCGTCATTCTAAACACCCCCCTTATGAATACCTCCTACCATGATGCACCGGGGGCATCCCATGCCATGGATGACATCATAGGATCGGTCCCCCAACAACCACAACACCGACCGACACCACCTGTCGTTGCACCACAACCAAGCAACACTGCTAATGTTGCTTACCAAAACCAAGCTCCAGACTATGCTAGAATGATGTCCTAGTCTAGAGAAACAACTTCCTACGTGCAACCTGCACCACCGCAAAATACTCAGGCCATGACTTGGCTAGCACAACAGTATGAGGGGAAAATTCCCACATTTGTGGCACTACCACCCCCACAAATCTATTATGCACCACCAGTGCAACCAGTTCAAGCCCCTACTCCTGCTCCACCCGCTCCATTGGGACAAGTGTTCGCACAACAAAACTGCCCCAACCAGCCTACCCCCAACAATCAAGAAGGGAAAGCTAGGAATAACTGGCCCCGCAACCAAGGCAATAACCAACAGTACGGAGGGGATCAACAACCAAACCCTCCCAACAATGTCGCGACAAACCGACCAGCCCAAAACCCCCCCACGACATAATGCACCAAGATGCAACACCCCGTTGCACATGAACCAACCATGCACACTCTGTGATGTTTATGGGAACTACAGATTCGAGTGTCCCCTCATGGCTCGTGTGAAGCAGGCCATTCAAAATGAGGCCCAACAGGCCACCAACACTGCAAATCAAGACAAACCCAACCCAACACCACAAGGACCTCCTCCTATGGTGCTTCAAAACCCAGTACCAGTCTAAGGATTGGTGGAAACTGCACCCCCTTCCCAACCCAATCCCAATGCTCTGGGGGCACCTCCCATGGCTGAAACAGGTGTTCACCACCTACTAGCCATGATGACTGAAAAGGTCAACTTGCAAACCCGATGGAATCAGTACAGTACCACCACTAAACCTACTAACACATCAGCGGCATCAACGTCCAAAACAGTCAACCTACCTCTTCAGTTACCCCCATTCCCACACCCCCCCATATGCAGAATTTCCAACAATGCCATGACTAGAGCTGCAGTCAGCTATAGCATCATGGATGATTTGGCCCAAATTCCAACTTCCATGTCCACTCTTGAGGTACTTAAAATGTGCCCAACGTAGCGGAAAGCCTTACTAGCCGCCCTAGGAGTAGTATACCCCTCCGACTCCAAGTTGATCACATTCGACATAGAGAATGGAGAACCGCGCATGCCATCGACCATCGCCTTTCAAATCCTAGTGTTCATCCGAAATTTGGTTGTGCACTGGTGCATAGTGGATGAGGGGGCATCCATGTGTGTTATGTCTACCTTGGTTTGGCAGAAACTTGGATCACCAATTTTGCAACCATCCTCCACAACCCTGTGGGCTTATGATGGACATCCCACTAAAGCCCAAGGAATCCTCCCCCATGTCCCCATTACATTAGCTGGGAAGATAGTGCTGATCGACATAGAGGTCATCAATGCTCAAATGGACTACAACCTTCTCCTCGGGAGAATTTACATGTACGCCATGCGATATGTCACATCAACTGTCTTTCATCTCATGATGTTCCCCCATGAAGGGAAGATTGTGATGGTTGATCAGCTCACCTACCATGATCCACAAGGGTTAATGGCACCTACCAATGTTATCCCTACAATCATCACCATTGAGCCGCAAGGGACAACTACACATGCCAATGCCATCCCTGCAATCAACACCATGGTTGAAAACACACAAGCCTCCCCATTGTTGAATGTGGGCCCTGGGTTGTTTGTCGATACCACCATCATGAATGATTTCCTGTTAGTTTCACCACCACCGACACAAAATGAAACTGTGGACTTATGCATGGTCTCATCAAGCACCACTGCACCCAAACAACAACCGCAGTCGTAGCCCCAACCACAACCACAACATCGTCCATAGCCACAACACCAACAGCAGTCACAACATCACCCGCAGCAGCAGCGTTTCCTGCAGCTACAACCACAACCGCATCCCCACATGCAACCAGCAGGGATTTATCTGGGCTCATCACCAGTCCGTATGATTCCCTTCCTCTTTCCCCCACCTGGGGTCATGAGCAAGCCGATAATGGCCACCTTAAGCCTACCTAACTTCACATTGGGAATTTCGGTATGGTATCTCGATCCACCAGCTCAACCACCAATGCCCCAGGTTGTTTTAACCTCGGTGAAACTCATTGCGGTCAAGTCTCACCCTCCACCTGTCCCACAAAATCCAACCGCCACACCTGCACCCGCACCGCCCCACCCAAAAAGGACTAGGGGAAAGAATGACAAAGCCTCTGCAGAACCATGACAAGTCCTGCCTTGCGTCGTCTGTGAGCAACTAGGACATCCAACTTAGAGTTGCCCTAAAATCCCAATGATCTGTGCACATTTAGATGTAATGGATAAAAATGAAAACATCATCGTGGTTTAACTCCCAACCGCACCGATAGTCAGGAAAAAGGCATTGAGAACAAACCATGCTTGTTCCCTTTACGGCTTGTATCGTCATTACTCTCACCATTGCCAAGACTTTCCTGAATTTTGAATGGCTCTAGTTGACCTCCGTTAAGATTACCTTGAGTCTAAAATCACCTTGAACAAAGAAGTGCACCCCCCACTGTCTTCTTTAGACTCCATGTCCATCTACATGATGTCTAGTTCAACTGAACCGCTTATCTCCACCATCATCAACGGTCCATCAGACCTATCTCTTCCATTGTTTCCCCAGCCACAGCCGTAACCTCAGTCGCAACCTCAACCTCAGTTACCAGGGAAACAGTTGGGTTCATTCCCACTCAACATGATCCTTATCCTTTTCCTTCTCCTACCATCCGATATTGTGAGTAAGTCTATCTTGGCAAATCGCGATCTGCAGGATTTCACACTGGGAGATCCTGTGTGGTACCTTCAACCACCTACCATACCTTTGAGGCCCCAAGATGTGTTGACTCATGCCCAACCAATTGAGATGATGTTGCACCTACCTCTAGGTCCATCAAAGACTCCTCCTGTCTCCAGGCCTGCCCCTCTTCCTCCAACAGAGACTGGGGGCAAGGCCACAAAAACCACAACCAATACCATTTACATGATCTCTAGCACCAGTTTCCCTTCCATCTCATTGGATGTGGAAGATCCACCTAATCTATCCCAACACCACTTACATGATGATGTAGATATATGCAATACTACCTTCAGTTTTACCCCATTCCCTTTAAACAATAGTGCGGAATCGGTTCATCCTATAAAAGACTATATTTCTTCATCTCACCTTGCCAATGACCTTCATCTTGGCAAGGGGGCATACCTCTTCGCTGAATCAGATGGTCGACCCTTGAAGAAGCCATGCAACGGGCTCCACCTCAAGAGAGTCTATGCCTGATATAACCACTATGAGTCCCTTATAGCGTTTTTTTTCCCTTTCTTGTTTTTCCACATTTTTTAGCACAAGTCAGGGGAAACATCATCAACTGCTAATCCAAAGTCACCCGGAACTAGTTCGAGACGCCTCTCACACCTCTTGTCTCAAATTTCCATCTCTTGATGAGACCATAGTCTCATTTTTAACAAATTAATTTTGGGACCATTTCCCACAAGTCACCTTGATTTACGAGCCATGATGTGACAATGCAAGTGTCTATAGGCCTGTACTTGTATCACACTTCTCGACCGCTACTCATGTGAGTTTTCAGGCCACCGCCTATTAAGGAATGTAAATTTTAGTCTTTTTTTTGTATTTTTAACACATAGTTGTTTTTTCTATTCACTGCACCTTGCGTAGACCTATGGACCACTGTCCATAAGACGATTTCTTTTTCTTGCATGTATTTGCCCCAGACTTGTACTCACATCGCATGTAGACAAGTCCGTCCACCGCAATCCACACACATGCTCTCCTGACTTCTGTCCAAGAGCCACCTCGGTTTGCGTACCTCTGCTGCACTGACTTGCGAGCCTCTGCCATGATCGATCCCATGCATGTATTGGTATGTTTGAGATCCTTCTGCTCCATCTGTACTATACAGATGACCTTTGGACCTCTGTCCATTGTCCCAACATGGGGCACCACCTGTGCCACCACAATCGTTTGACCACATTGGAGTTTCATTTAAGCTCTTTTATGACTCGTTAAAACAATGAAAAGATTGCCGAGTGCAGCTGCTTCCTTTCCCGCTCGCTAAAGTATAGGAAAGGGAATCTACATTGTCTCATTTACCTCCTTTTGCAGACCATGTCGACCATCAATTGAAAAGGACCTCCTTGGCACACTCAAGCCAAGACCGTTCCCCTCTTCATACTTTTATGCTTTCTCAGACAGAGGGACCACGCCTTCTGAAAAATATTACTACCGGTTGTCGTTAATCTCTTTTCCAGTCATCTCATCAAGAAAATATTACCGAGCAAACTTGGTTTCATTCATGCTCATAAAAGTATCTGAATGCCCGTCCAGTCAGTATAGGCTTAACCTTTTTCGGCCTGATTGGACTACCAACGGTAAAGAAGTCTCTCATCCCCTATAGGATGGGTGAGCTCTCCTATGTATACTTTTATCCTTTTTCAGGAATAGGAGACTACCAATGAAAAATATCCCCCATTGAAGTCTTCTTCGTGCTTTCAGACTCTCTAAAATTGAAAGCACCATCGATCATTTACCTTCTCGGGCTCGCCAAAAATCCATGAGATTGTACCACAATGGTGTCCCTAGACACCACCCATAGAAAATAGTTTGGCAACATTCCCCCTTTGGGTCACCTTTCTTCAAAGTACTCTGCAATGCATCTTCCTTGGATCCCATCAATATCAAAAGTGTCTACCTCCTCCAAGTATTTCCCATCTGCAGTGTCATTCCCAGTATTATAGCTATGATCCCATTCCCATGAGTCAGTTTCAATTGCTTCTTGGTCCACCATGTCATCATACTCTGAAAAAAGGAAGTTTGATTCTACCACACTCCCCCTGCCCTTGTTTAATTATTTCCCTTCCCCTCCCTCCCCCATTCAGTGAGTTAGTCCGTAGATTGCTTCACACCTTTCAATTATCTCCCTCACGCTCATGGTCAAGGAAACATCATTGCCTTGACTAGGGGCAGGTCTCCCTCTATCTACGACAACACATATATTCCAATGGATAGACCCAGAGGTCCCTGTATCCTGGTTTCATTAACCTCATTGATGATTTCCTTGGAACACTTGAGAGGAGTCCTTAGTGCCTCTTGGGATGGTTGTTTCGCACGTGCTCGACTCCAACTACATCATTGCACCGTTGATATTCATACAGGGTTTGGTCCGCATAGTACTTGGTTGAAGACCCCAGATGTCACCTAAATCTAGCACATTGATGAGTCTATTCAAGGGACCTAAAGAGTTTATGTCCCTTGTGATTTTCGGGTTACATTGGAGATAGTGTCCAGAAGCCCCAGCAATGATTCGATATACCTTTATGATTGATGCAACATACTTGTACCACAGAGACTCTAACTCTAAATCAGTGAGTCCATACAGCTATGCACCGTCCCAGATCCAGCAGACCATTAGTCATGAAGATATAGCATTCCATGAGAATGCCATGGGTCCAATATACTAGATCAACATTGTATTCAGCCTCACATGGAGGCAACCATTATTGTAATATCAGTTGTATATGATCGGCTCTTGTATTTTAGAGCATAGATCAAATTATTCTTTTGACATTGTCATGAGCATGGGGATGCCCACCTCATCCATATACATGTCACACATTATTTGTATCTCACTCATTGATGGGAACCATATTAATACAAAAAACCAAAATCCACCATGCCCCAGCCCCGGAAGCACCACCTCACCGCAACAAATCCTATGATGTCCGTTGGCCATATGATGAGCTCCTGCCCTCACACATTAGGGGGCAATCTGTTAACCCAAAAAATCGCTCACTAATATCTCTATGACCTACACCACCCAAGGACACCACTTCACGACCCTCCATTAGACCCCCACACCCTCAAAATAATCTAAGGATGAAGAAAAGGGCTTAAAAACCCTAAAAAGGAGCCCAAAATACTCTCCTAGGAGATGAAGCCCCCCAAAAGGGGATAAACCCTAAAAGAAGCTAAAATTACGGAAGAAGGGGCTAAAAGCCCAAAAAAGTGGCTAAAGCCTAGACCAAGGGCTTAAAACCCTAAAACCCCAAAAAATCTATAAAAGGAGGGTGGGGGGTCACTCTCAAAACACTTTTCCCTTTCCTACTATTATGCTTCCTGTGGATGCCTTCAGACACCTTTTCCTCTCAACCCACCCACACTCCCTCTCCTCCATCTCCATTGAGCCATAGCTCCCCCATCCAAGAGAGGTGCTTCTACAATCTTGGGAATGGTGGCCCATTTCCACTAGAGAAGGTATAGCTTGTCATTCTTGTTTTGTTCATTTGCTTTCTTTGCTTGCTAACCCATGATTTCATTTGTAGATTTATTTATTAACATTTTTTTGCAAGTATTTCGGTTTATTATTGCTTAGAATTTGTTTGCAGGTCTTTGGAAGTGGAACCCTAACCTTTGTGTGCAGAGGGGTTCACCATTGTTTCACCATTCTCTTCTTTCTGTTCTTAGTTTAGTTTCTGTCCATTTACATTACGTTTTCATTTTCAGCATTTACCATTAGCAAGAACCTACCCTTCTATCCTATAGACAGAAGGGAGCCATTCTTTCCCCTATAGCAAGGAGAAATCCTTGCTACATGGAGGAAGATCCTATTCCTGTATATGATCATTCACCTGATATACCTTCACATTCTAGTTATGATCCCTCATTCACAGGTCACCGCTATTGGTTTCCTGGTGATGAGACTCACCATGAACCCACAAGCACTAGTCATGTTAGTTATGGCATGTCTGATATCCCTGCACATGATTTGGCACATCATGCCAAGTAAAAAAATGAACCTAGCACTACGCCTAGGGGCATTCCCATTCCTTTCCATGCGGAGATATTTGGGAGCACTAGTCACATTGCACCTTCCATCCTGGCAGTGGAAGCTACATCACATGTTTGTCCTAGGCCTAATGCTAGTAGTCATATGTGGATACAAGAACTGAGATGAGTGACCATAGGGAATACCACTTATATCCCTTCACATGTCCCTTTTTCCTCTATTCCTACTCCTTCGAATGCATTCTTGAAAACCCTTCCTCCCTCGCATTCACATGGTCCTTCAGGTTGGAATGTTGCTAGTAGTCACGTTCATACTGCAACTACTCATACAGTAGTTTCTCAGAGTCAAGCATCTCCTATTGTCTCAGGAGGTCATATTCCTATTTCTGGGTCATCTTACGATCCATTGCATGGCATTCCTCATATCCCTACTTATGGAAATTCTCACGGGATATCCCATGGGACATCTTATGGAACTTCTCATGCACCATATTATGGACCATAGTATGGACAGAGTTATCAAACTTATGGGTATGGGTATCAACAACCCACTTACTCCTCTAATTATGGCTTTGTAGCACTACCTAATTAAGGTTCACCACATCATAATGATTCCATGCAGCCCTATATGGGTCAAAAAGGAGGAGGATATTATGGCCAAGGCCATGGTATTTACAGTATTCAGCGTTGTGTGAACCAAAACTATCAGAGAGCGTGGAATAGACCGGCTCAACCTAGGCTCCTTTCCTTGCAACATTAAATCTACCTGACTTATCGAGACTAATGAATGATCTAGTATCTTATGACCCGGCTTGGTCGGCTGTCCCTCGGACATTCCCAAATTCAAGGGAAAACCAGGAGAAGATCCTAGTGAGGATGTCACTACCTTTCATCTTTTGTGCTTTTCCAACTCTTTACATGATCATTCTATCTGTTTGAGGCTATTTCAACGCACCCTCACAGAGCCTGTAGCGAAATGGTACATAGAGTTACCAAAGGGGGCATTCATTTTGTTCGATGAGCTTGCTATGACTTTCCTCAACTACTTCCAGCTACCAGTGCATTATGACATTGGTACAAAACTCTTGTCAACATTTCGGTAGGACAAAGCCACACATATCTCATACCATATCCAAGAGTGGCATAGACGGAAGAGGTTGATTAAAGATTTCATACCACCAGAGTTTCTCCTTGAGTGGTTCCTCAAATTGTTGTTACCTTATATCATGAAGGATGTTTCTACATCCGGAGTCCAGAACAAGGAACAAGCAATTTTTATGGCACGGGAACTAGATTTGATTTATGCCTAATCTGGGCTATTATATGAGATTGTAGCTAATGCTCCGCGTTCTAGTTTCGATCCTAAGATCAAACCTGAACCACATGCCGATGGCACTGTGGGATGTACAAGTGCCAAACCTATGGACTCAGTTATGAAACAAGTGATCCAATTTTCTATTAACCAATCCACATCAGGACAAGCTATGGATTTGTCTCAACCCACCCAAATGGTTAGTGTACTTTCTGTGCAATCGTCGGGCCAGAAGGGAAACCAACAGCCTAGAAGGAATAGGAAAAAGGGTAAAAATAATCATAAGGGTGGGAACAAGAATGAAAAATGCTAATTTTAATGACAAGAATGAATGTAATTCTGGGGGGGACAAGCAGTCTAAACATAAGTTTAAAGTTCCTTGCAAGTTGTGTAAGGATGACCACCTCACACACTTGTGCCCTTGTATGGAAGATGCCTCGAGGTTAATAGCACAAGGCCCAGCTGTGATGACCAACCCTTTACCCCATAATCAAAATATGAACTCGAGGACCCATGATCCTCATTTTGTGTCGGGTGGAGATCAATATCTGCCAGAAGCTAGTACTATTCATGGTTGCATCAATATGGTGCGTGCTACTAAGGTTGTGACTCATGCGAAAGACTATGGTTCATCGAAACTAGACTAGGGGAAAGAATCTCCTCCTACCGAGATTCCTTTGCGTATTGAAAATCCTATGGATAAACCTAAGAGTGTACCTCACATTCCTGTGGGAGTTTTAAAGTGTTTGGGGCACAGTCCCAATTCCCAATCTGCCCATAACTATTCTGTTGTCGAGGATTTGGGCCACACTCCTTGTGCAATGTCTGCGCTTGAATTTCTTCAGAGTTGTTCGTCGCAGAGGAAAGCTTTAATTTCTGCTCTTGGGGTGAATGATGATAACTCTTCTTCCATTATCAAATTTGAAACCATGGGACTACAGCCTTTATTTCCTTACTATGTGTCTCTCTTGATTCATGTAGAATGTCTTAACATGACCGTCAAATGTACTGTAATTGACGAAGATGCTGCTGCTTCCGTGATGTCTTTGTCATGTTGGAAGGGTTTGGGTTCTCCCGAGTTGTCTAAATCTGCTACCATGTTGACTGCCTTTGATGGTAGATCATTTCGGCTGCATGGAATTCTTACTTCTCTTAAGTTTCATTTGTGAGGGAAGACCGTCACTATCGAGGTTGAGGTGGTTGATGCACCCCTTGAATACAATCTTTTACTGGGTCAAAATTGGATGTATAGTATGAAAGCCATAGCCTCTTCTCTATTTCAATTTGTATGCTTTCCATTTAATGGGAAGATTATTACGATTGATAAAACATCATTCAAAAATATGAGTGTTAATGCATCGATAGGAGCTTCGATCCCGATTATCGATCACTCTCAGCCGGCAACTGGGAGTGTGGGTGTAGGTATGTATCCATCCCTTATGGGGACATTTAGTTGTCTTGCACCCATCCTTATGATTGGATATAGTTTCGATGGGGCTTCATCTTCATTGAATTCAGTGTCTTTTCACACTTCCCATATGGAAGATCCTTGGATTCTTCCTACACCGAGTCTTTCGAACGGACCTGTCGAAACGGATGTGCCGTTGCCTGCAGCTATGATTGCATACCAAGCAAATCTTGATTGTGTTGCAGAGCCTAGTCCTTCCTCTTCATGGAAAGAGGAGGAGGAACCATATGTACTGCCTACATGGGCAGTTGAGTCCTCTCATACACATGACTACCTTGATAGTGTTTTTCTGTCAGATGAAGGTATTATTGAGGCTATGTTTGGATTTGAGCCACCTTGGGAAGAGTTACATCATAGATCTTATTTTCTTCCTGAGCTTGACCGCTTAGAGCATGAGTAATTTAGGGAGATTCTTAGCGAGAAGATTAGTATTCCCATGGTTCCATTAAGCTCTCCTAATCAGATGGCTGATGGGAACATGGCGAACATATCACCTATGATTCCTATCAATATCTCTCGCGATCCTGGCAAGATTGAGAATGTCTATATTGGGGCAGAATGTTCCCATGCCGAGATTCTGGAGTATACTGAGTTTTTTAAAGAATTTCGTGATGTATTTGCTTGGTCATAAGAGGAAATGCCAGGTATCGACCCTCTCATTGTTGAATGTGAAATTAATACTTATCCCAATGCCAAACCTATTCGATAACATTTGCGTGCGGTGAATCCTAGAAAAGCACCCGCGATTAAGGCTGAGATAGAAAAGTTGTTGAAAGCTGGCTTTATCTATCCCGTTCCCTTGATGGAGTGGGATTAAAACCCTATTTTGGTTGATAGGAAATAGGGAGCAACCCATATATGTACTGATTTACGTGATTTAAATCATGCATGTCCTAAGGATAATTTTCCCACACCATTTATTGACTAGATTTTGGATGAGTGTGCAGAAAGCGAGGTATTTTCCTTCATGGACATATTTTCCGGATATAATTAGATCCAAATTAAACCCGAGGATCAACACAAAACTGCATTGATTTGTCCTTGGGGTACATTTGCATATCGAAATATGCCTTTTGGTCTTAAAAATGCCAGAGCCACATTTCAGTGGTCTATGACCTTGATTTTTCATGATCTCAAAGTAATTTTTGAAGTATTTTTGGATGACCTAGCTGCTCACTCTCGGCTGAGAGTGCTTCATTCCTACCATTTGAGATTAGTATTCGAAAGGTGCCACCACTACCAGGTTATGTTAAATCCTCATAAGTGCATCTTTTGTGTGAATTCAAGTTACTTGCTAGGATTCATTGTTTCCAAGGAGGGTATAAGAGTCGATCTCTTAAAGGTTGAGGCAATACTTCAATTGTCTCCCCCAAGAAATATTAGACATCTTCAATGTTTGCAAGGCATGGAAAACTTCTTACGGAGATTCGTGGTTAACTTTGCCAATTTGACTAAAGGATTTATGCATATTTTGAACAAGGACACTACCTTTTGCTGGGATGAGTGATCCCAGGAGTCCTTTGATGCTCTTAAGCGAGCCTTAGCATTAGCCCCAGTGCTTAGTCCACCTGACTATAGCTGTGACTTTTTTATTTATGTGGTTGCGTCCATGGAAACGATTGGTATGGTTTTGGTTCAGGGGGATGATGAGCTCTATGAAAATGTCATATACTATTTGAGACGAAATCTTATAGATGCGGAAATCCGTTATTCCCATGTGGAGAAACTTTCCTTAGCTACCGTTCATGCGGTTCAAAGATGGAGGCACTACATTCTTCTTCGCAAGACCTTGGTGGTAGCTCATGTCAACCCATTTCAATTCATCCTCACTAGAAGGATGATCGGGGGAAAGTATAATAAATGGATTGTTATTTTGCAAGAATTCGATCTCGAATTTGTTTCGGTGAAATCAAAGAAATCATTAATTTTTGCGGAGCTCATTTCTGATTTCCCAAGTGAGGAGGAGGAGGAAGTTTATGAAGATACATTTGTCGATGAGCATATATTTCTTATCTCAACTTTGGATCCATGGGATGGGGATTTTATCATATATTTACAAACATTGAAGGTCCCTACTCACCTCTCACGAGATGAGCGATGATGATTATGTCACATATCTAAGAACTACCTTATGGTGGATAACACTTTGTACCGCCGTGGGGTAGATTCCATTTTATATCGTCGTTTAAACCATGAGGAGGCTGAGGTTGTGCTGAATGATTTCCATGGAGGGGCATGTGGTGGTCATTTATCTGGGCTTTCTACAGCCCAAAAAATATTGAGAGCGGGATATTTTTGGCCATTGATCTTTAAAGATTGTGTTAATGAGTTTAAGAAGTGTCACCCTTTCCAGGTGTTTGCACACAATATGCACTCACATCTTGCCCCATTACATCCGATTATCACTGCCAGTCCCTTCACCAAGTGGGGGATTGACTTCATGGATTGCAACCCAGCTTCAGCTGGGGGGCATCATCATATTATAGTGGTCATTGATTATTTCACAAAATGGGCTGAGGCTATGCCCACGATTAAATTCAACGTTGAGACGGCCACACATTTTGTATTCAACCAGATTATTACTCGGTTCGGTATTCTGAAAGAGCTTGTCATTGACCATGGTAGGCACTTTCTGAATTGAATGATGGAAGAATTGGGCTTGAAGTTAGGGTATAAGTAGGAGCACTCCTCTTCTTATTACCCTCAGGCGAATGGACAGGTTGAAGCAGTGAAAAAATCACTTGAGTCCATTCTCCAATGAACCATAGCACAAAGCAAAATGAATTGGAATATCATGTTATATCCTGATTTGTGGGCATATAGGACCGCAATTAATACTACCACTAGTTTTTCTCCATATCATCTCGTACATGGGGTGGAGTCTGTATTTCCGGTTGAATGTGAAATCCCTTCGTTGAAATTAGCTATAGAGATTTTACCATACACTTCCAAATTGGAGAAATGTTTGGTCCACTTAGAGTAGCTTGATGAGCAATGCCAAGATGATTTTGTGGCTGTAGAGGAGAATAAATGTCACGTTAAGGTCTAGTATGATAAGTCTGTCCATTTGAGGAGGTTTAGTGAAGGATATTTGGTTATTTTATGGGATCAAGCTAAAGAACCCTTGGGGGTAGGGAAGTTTAATCCCATGTGGCATGGTCCTTATGTGGTCAAATGTGTGTTAGAGAAGGGTTCCTATGAGCCGGTAGATTATGAAGGGACAGCCTTGGCGGAGCCTAGAAATGGGCTCTATCTTAAAAAATACTATGCATGTTCTTTAGCCATGGCTGATTATTGTATATTAGTGTATAGTTTTTGCATAATTAGGTTTTCTTATGGTGATCGGGTTTGTTGATTAGCTTTCATTTCTTATGGCAGATGTCGATGGAGTCTTCCATTTACATAGGATTCACTGATGGTGCTAGCCGCCACACTCAACACTCAGTCTCTACTTCTTGGGTGATTTATATTCCTACATGTCAGGTATTGTCTTCAGGAGGCATATGTTTACGGCCTTCTTCGAACAATGTTGCTGAGTATAGTGTCGTTATCGAGCTATTATGGGATGCCATTTCACATGGTGTTCTTTCTCTTGAGGTATGTCTTGATTCGCAGTTAGTAGTGTCACAGCTTAATGTCTTGTATCATGTTAGGGATCCGACATTATTACGAAGATTCTTACATGTGAGATTGTTAGAACGGAAATTTAACAACATAACATACATACATGTTTCAAGAATTTATAATCAAGTTGCTGACTCATATGCTAAATATGTGTTAGATTGGCATTTGTTTCATGGACTATAAGCACATCACAAACAACATACATTTTTACACATGTAAATAAATAAAATCGATCATCATAAAAAAATTTCATTAAACATCCAAAATGTGACGTCATAGTACATAAGTGTCATAATACAAAAATGGGTCTTCCAAGCCACCAAAATATAATACACAGTAGTACAAAAATCAATCACTCTCAGGTCTCTAAGACTATGGAGGAGGAGGGGAGTTCTGATCGTTGTAGCACACCATGGCTCTAGCTAGTTGTTGGAATAACCGAACCCATGCTCATGATACCTGTTACAGTTGATTTTACCACACATGGTGGATCACACTTTTATGGCCTTCCCTGTCCCTTTGTAAACTCTTTAGACCCCATGGACCATTTTTGTACCTTTGATGTTTCCAAGATTATTCCTAAAAACATGCAATAATTTCCATACGTGACTTTTAATCCCTTTCTCACGTATATACACGGATTTGACCCTTAAACCCGCATACATCAGGATGTGTGCAAAAGGCCAAATTATTTTGGAGTTTTCCTTGATGTGGATCTGAATCACTTGTCTCTTGGCCTTCCATATGCCTTAAGATCGCTCAGATTCGACCTTCCATTACCCTATTGAAGAGCTATATAAGTAACCCTTTGGATACATTGAAAAGAGAGGAATTGAAGAGCAAGAAAACTATAGTCCATTGTTTCCAAAGCTTATACTTGAGTCTGCATCTCTTTGTCCCTTGGAGCACTTTGTGTTCTTCCTAAGCTTGCCTTTTGCTTGTGAGATTGCTATCGAGAGATAGAGGATTGAAGTGGTGGAGTCCCAAGTGGGGGAATCAGTTTCTTCGATTCAAAGACATGCCAACAGAGGTTGTCACTATTGTAATCTCTATTTTATATCAATAGAAATATCTTTTCCTATCCATTAATGTGTATTTAAATGAGTATTTGATCCATGGATGCTTTTAAATGCTTATATGTTATTGATTATATATGATAGAGTAGGTCTAACACATTTATATATAGCATTCTTGTCTTGTTTGTTGAATGTTGAGGAAGCAAATTGCTAATACAAGCGAGAGTAGAAAATCTCAACGGGGATCTACATCAAACATCTGAAATAAGGTACGAATCGAGATCCTTTAGTGTTAGGTGTTTGGTTTCTCTTGCATATAGGAAATGATTGATTTCTAGAGTTAATCTGTTTGTTGTGGTACCCCAAGCCATAGGAATTTCTCTCCGTAACAGAATTGGTGACTCCGCTGGGTACGTTCCTTGTTTTTATTTGGGGTTTGGGGGCACAATGTGCTTGATATTCTTGACTTTCTCTTTGTTTCTCCTTGTTTCTATGTTGCATTTTAAATTATGTTCATCCATTGACACTCCCTTTATTGGTTTGACTCTTGGCTTGCTTTTTACCACTATATTCTTTGTATATGCAGGTTTTTGGCCAAAAGTAACATACATACGCAGGTTTTTGGCCAAAAGTCATGTATACACACAGGTTTTTGGCCAAAATCCACGTATACATGCATATTTTTAGCCAAAAGTCGCATATATATGCAGCTGCTCTTTAAACAATTGCATACATCCTCCCTTTTGGTGAGTTTGATGTTGTGGGAAGTTGTTGGGTGGGTTGTGAGTGTGGTTGGGTCTTTCTTAGGTCTAATGTTATCTGTTGGATGCTTATTTTGTGACCACATACCACTTTTTAATTGTTTTTTCTTTGAAAGTAGTTTAATCATTTATCCTTTTTGTTTTTCCATTAGTGCATTACTCTTTTTTGTCTCGGTGTCTTGTCGGGCTTGTGTTTTATACTTGCTGCAGAGACTGGGAGTTTTAGATGACTTTTATTGCATTTTTCATTCTTTTATATTGAAAAATACAAGGTAGTTGCACTTTTAGTTGCATCTTAGATATGGATTTGAGGAGGTGCTTGCATTGGATTGCTTGAATGAGAGTTGTATTTAGGATTTCATATAGGAAGGATTGCATTAACATCGAAGGAATGATTTTTTATGCATCTCATGTAGTGGCATACCCTATTTTTCATTTGACAAAGATTGCACTTAACATCATTTGTTATGGTGTGCATATTTATTTCACTGCTGAGTCATAATGTGATTAGTTGCATGGTCATTTCCCTTTGAGTAATTACAGTCAATTAAAATCAACGCATAATAAAATGAATTACACTCTTTTCTTTTATAGGGTGCACCAACAAGACTAGGTTTTAGGGTCTTGGAATAGGTCATTGTGAGTAAATTCTCCAAGACCACTAAACAACAACATGTATGTGTCTGTCCATGTGAGAGTGTGAAATTCCTTAGTATAATTAGTGTTTCTCAGAATCCTCCTCTTACAAGGGATTTAAGCATGAGGCAGTGTGAGCGGTTATGATTGGGATGACCCCTGGTCATAACTGAGTAGCACCGAAGATATTTCCATGATTATATTCATATCTGGGGGCTCTTTCGAGAGTTTCAGGCTTTGCTACCCTGCCGATAGGGTCAATCCCTCTTGCGACTGTCCACCTGAGCATTGATTCAAGGTGACCTTAGTTTCCTTACCTAGGTTATCACAGGGGGTACTTGCAGAGGTTATTCTTTAGGTGTCCCAGCCAAGTAGAGGTCGAACAACATAATCACTTTATGTGTTGAAGCTGAGGGCCACTATAATTGGTTACATACCTCTGCTTGCAGTGTATGGGAGTTTCGAGCCTCTCCTAGGTGAGACATACCTGCTGCATTTAGGACCTCACATATCCTTCCTTTGGTTTTCTTGTATTTTGGCTGTATATTTTATTAAGAGTGTGCTTTTTGTGCGCTAGTTGGCCTTTGGGATCGTGGTTACTTGAGTAAATTTATGCTCTCTTGAGTTCGGGTCCTTTTATTTTCAGCATGCCTAGTATCCTATCACCCATCCTTGGTCCTAGTACGAACCTTGGTGTTAGACTTGGGGGCATCACAGCCCCTTACCCTGTTCATAGATTTGGGAGTGGTCACATTCTGCCCTCTACTCCATTTTTGGAGGATGTTGGCTCCCTTCTCCCGGTCTTTACATCAGTGGTCATGCTCACGGGGGTGGTAGTGGATGCGTGAACGTTTGGTCTACACCTTACTTTCCTTTTTATGTCCCATCGTTCACCGCATTGTTTCCTTTGGGTGCAGTTGTCATGATCATTCATCCCTATATCCTATAGTTTGGATTATTTATTGACTATTTTGGGTTGTTTTGGACTAATATGGTTGTCATTTAGGGTCCAGTTTTTGTACACTCTCTCTGAGGTTTCGACTAGTTTGTTCCTGTCATAAGTATTATGTCTGAACTGGCATATAGGTTAGGATATCACATGTGCTTGCATTTATGCATTTCTTTATGACCGTTCCATATTAACCTTAGGTACGCACCCATTCCATTGTATCACAGAACCTTCATGCTATTCTTAGAAGTGGTACTATGTGAATGGTAAAGCTTTACTATACATGGGTGTCCTAGCTAGCTCCCCTTTGCATTTGGTACCCATGCGGTGAGTCCTCTCTTAGGTCCGGGATTCCTTTGTATAGTACCACCATGACTTTGAGAAAGAGCTTCATACTCCTCTTGATCTTTTCTTCCCCCAGGACTCCCTTATATCAAGTTGTAATTGCATTATCATGAGTTTTTCCTACCTCATTGAGCCTTATGTCGGCTTCCCCGACTTTGATTATCAGCCATATATCCCGAGCTTGTCTCATGTCTAGCCACACAGAGCCATTTTGTATATCCTTTGTAGCCTGATTCCTGATTTTTACCGGGAGGGGAATTTCCCCTAAGTGTCGCTATCCTACACATATGTACTTACATTGAGCATAGGTATGTTCCGATGCTTGGAACTATTTTTTTTGTCCCTTGACACTCATCTCCTCCTAGTCTATAACTATAAAGCACTTTTATTATTTTTTAAGATTTTCAAAATATTTGAAAAAGCCCCCCCCCCAAAAAAAACCAAAAAGCCAGAAAAGAAAATATGTTATCTTTGGTAGCAGTCGAGTTGTGTCGCCTTCGAACAGAGCACCGTATATCACATTTGTTGGTTGGGTTAATAGTTTGACTTTAGGAGCTGTACTAGTTTCTCTGAGTTTATCTCCACCGACTGGTTAAGCTTCCTGTCCCTATGGAGCCTCTATCGATACCTCCTGTGTATATGAAGTTTATGCTACCTACATTTAGTCACCATTTTCCTTTATGCTCTTGTTCAAAGGAATTTGAAACCTGAGTTAGCCATTCCTTAGTTATCTTGACCTTGCATGTCGGTCGTTCTCGGTACAGTTATTGGTTTGTGCACATTATTATCGAGTCCTTCCACATTATATAGCTTTGTTGAGTACCTTGTGTTTGATTATGGGGGATTCCTTAATGCCCTCCTTCCAATAGATTTCATCCCATCCACTTCAGATCATTTATTTTGGGATAGGAATCTAGAGTCATTTTTGAGTGCCCTGAGACTTGCAGTCATCAGTGACAGGTTCGCTCACCATCAACAGTTTTTTGGGAATACATCAATGTCCCCTAATCGATGGATTCTCTCAAGTTTTTGACCTCAACACATTTATTCGCACTTGTTAGTTTTCACTCTAGTACCTTGATTCCCATTTTCATTATTGGTGGGTGATCTCACGTCTGTTAACGGTATACATCAATGACCGCTAATCAGATGATGGACTACTATGTTCAACCTCAACACCTCTATTCACATAGTAGGGCATGTACTCGTAGAAGTTTATGTAGAAGACCTTCTATATTGGTGGCATATCTTATATGCTACCTCATTGATCGTGCCAGTGTTCATGAGATTTCAGCTCTCGTGACTTGATTCCAGTATATGTCAGATATTTCCAGCCATTTTGGAGATCTTGATCCATTATATATCTTCATCTTTCATGGAGATTATGATCCTTTGTATATATTCATCATGGATATTCTAATCTATTTAAATTGTACATGGTGATGACCACAGATGTCATATTTTGTATCATGCCTATTTATGGCCATTGTACTCTTATGTATCCGGGACTGCTACATCTACTTGTAGTTATATGCAGAGTTTGATTATTGTATTGTACTGATTGGATGGCTGGTTCTTCCACTAGGTTATTCATCACTCCACTTCTGGGATGGAATTATAATGTATTTCTCCCATCGTATGACCCCTCTGAACTCTCACATTAGGGGGAATCTATTACAGTTGATTTTACCACACATGGTGGATCACACTTTTATGGACTTTCTTGTCCCTTTGCAGACTCTTTAGACCACATGGACCATTTTTGTACCTTTGATGTTTCCAAGATCATCCCTAAAAACATGCAATAATTTCCATATGCGACTTTTAATCCCTTTCTCATGTATATACACAGATTTGACCCTTAAACTTGCGTACATTGGGATATGTGCAGAAGGACATATTATTTTGGAGTTTTCCTTGATATGCATCCGAATCACTTGTCTCTTGGCCTTCCATATGCCTTGAAATTGCTCGAATTTGACCTTCCATTACCCTACTGAAGAGCTATATAAGGAACCCTTTGGATACATTGAAAAGAGAGGAATTGAAGAGCAAGAAAACTATAGTCCATTGTTTCCAGAGCTTATACTTGAGTCTACATCCCTTTGTCCCTTGGAGCACTTTGTGTTCTTCCTAAGATTTCCTTTTGCTTGTAAGATTTCTATCGAGAGATGGGGGATTGAAGTGGTGGAGTCCCAAGTGGGGGACTCATTTTCTCCTATTCGCATACATGCCGACAGAGGTTGTCACTATTGTAATCTCTTTTTTATATCAATAGAAATATCTTTTCCTGTCCAATAATGTGTATTTAAATGAGTATTTGATTGATGGATTCATTTAAATTATTATATGTTATTTATTATATATGCTAGATTAGGTCTAACAAAATTATATATAGAATGCTTGTCTTGTTTGCTAAATGTTGAGGAAGCAAATTGCTAATACAAGCGAGAGTGGAATAACTCAACAGGGATCTACATCAACCATCTAGCATAAGGCATGAATCGAGATCCTTTAGTGCTAGATGTTTTGTTTATCTTGCATATATGAAAGGATTGATTTATGGAGTTAATCTATCTATTGTGGTACCCCAAGCCATAGGAATTTCTCTTCGTAACAGTACCCCAACCACCTGACGCTGCATGGCCTCAAGCAAGTCCTCGACTTGCACCATGGGTACTCTATGTGTCAACCGTACAAAGTTTGTGTGGATTATTTGGAGCATCCGCTCTGCATACACACCCATGATATCATCTCCTCTTCCCCTCCATCTATGATGAGGGAAGCCGTCAGGCTGCCGTGGTCCAACATTTGCACAAACATGATAGTTTGCCACTATGTGTCGTCATGCAAAAACATGTCTTTTGAGTCTATATATCAAAAAACAAAAAAAAATTTAATAATTCAAAAAACTTAAAAAGAGGGTTGGGATTCATTACCAATGTCACCATATGCTGATCCTGGTGGTAGGGGCATGTTGGGATCTCCCCAAAAATCTATCCCTGCATAAGGGTAATCATCGATGGAAATAATCTGCCATAGCCACCATGGAAATAAATCACCTGGGTAGGGGTTGGACACCCTACCTCCACCCAGTTTGTAGATAGCATCTGCCCAAAGTCATTGGCTCATAACACAAACCCTGTGAGGAGGAACGTTAACTCTAGGGCTTAGCCCCGGAACACACTCGAAGAAGAATGTGCTCAGTATACTGCCAAAACTGAATTTTCATATGTTAGATTTTTATCATTCTAAGCCAGCATTATGATCTTAATATCTTTAACTGAGAGAATAACATGCACAGTAATACAACATAAGAGATAAGAGACACAAAGAATTTTCCTCGAGGAAACCATAAAGGAGAAAACCCCGTAACTTCCTCAGAGATAGAATGAGCACCAATGGCAGTAGTAAAACCTGAAAACATAAAGATGATCTCCACAGCTTCTCTCTCTCTCTCTCTCTCTCTCTCTCTCTCTCTCTCACTGAGAGAGCTTCTCCTCTCTCACTCATGGACCCCAATGAGTGAGTGTGTGTGTGATAAATAGAGAGGCTCCCTCTCTATTTATATTCTTTTGTTCACTTGAAGTGCACTCCAACATGTCAACCTCACTTAACAATTACTTACTAGATCTAACATCTTTAGGAGTGTCTAATAACCCTAGTGCCCCACAACTTGTGGGGAATTTGCCCTCTTCTCAACAAGGAGGGTTAACCTTGACTTAGATGGTGGGGAATATTGCTCCGACTTACAATAAATCACCTAGGGTCAAATTCTCTAGGATATTCTAATAACCATAGGGCCCCACAACTGCGGGGACTTTAACCCTTGACAAATAGGAGGGTTACCCACAATGACTTAACATGACTTGTTTACATTATAGAGACTTCCTGGAATAAACATCGGGGTATGACAAGAATCAAATACATCCCGGAATAAACATCGGGTTATAATACATAAGAAATACGGATGAATACATTCTGAAGTTACAATACATCAAAACTCCCTCTTAACTAGGAAGGTGTTCTCTTGACACAATTTGACAGCATAAGTCTTCTTCTCTGTATCATCTAGATCATCGTCAAGCTCTTGTCATATTCGTCTTCAAGTCATATTCATCTTCAATTCATCTTCATCTTCAGGTCATATTCATCTTCAGGTCATCTTCATCTGTATTTGGATCATCACTTGATCTGGATCATCATCACTGGATCTAGATCATCACTCGATCTAGATTATCACCACTAGATCATCATCAAGTCTGGATCATCATCAAGTCTAGATCATCACTTGATCTGGATCGTCACTGCTGGATCATCATCAAGTCTAGATCATCACTTGATCGGGATCGTCACTACTGTATCATCATCAAGTCTAGATCATCACTTGATCTAGATCATCATTGAAGCTAGATCATCATTGAGTCATCATCATCATTACTGCTTCTGCTATCTCAGTCAAATGGTGCTATCTTCTTCATTCTTCTCATCATGGGAAGTTCTATAGAATCAGTCCTATAGGCCTACCCTTCATGTAGGTCTTCATCAGCACTTATATTTGACACTTAAGTCAGAATGGCCCACCTAGCTCTTACATTTGACCTCATCTTGTCAGAAAGGCATGCCTAGCACTCACATCTGACCTCATCTTGTTAGAAAGGCCCAGCACTCACATCTGACCATGTGTAAATACATCACGCCAGAATGGATCAGCACTTATATTGGATCATGTGCAAGCACATCACATCGAAATGGCTCTGCACTTACATCCAACCCCATATTGTCAGAAAGGAACAACACTCACATCTGACCATGTGTAAACACATCGCACCAGAATGGCTCAACACTTATATTCGACCTCATTCTGTTAGAAAGGCTCTATACTTACATTCGACCATGTGTAAACATGTCACATCAAAAGGGTGTGAACTCACATCTGATCATGTAGGAACCAATCCTACGGTCATATTAGAATGGCCCCCAATCCCAGACTGAGCTACCTAGTAACTCACCAGGTGCCTCCATTATCCCAGAGAATGGCAGTTGGCCTTACATTTGACCTACTCGTCAGAATGACCAACACTCACATATGACATGGGAGGAACCTAATCCTTTAACCATGATAGAATGGTTCAGCCCTTACATCTAATCATGTGGGAACACATCCCTCTATCACATCAGAATGGCTCTTAGTCCTAGACTGAGTTTTACTGGTAACTGACCAGGCACCTCCATTCCCAGAATGGAATTTATCCCTTACATATGATCATGTAGGGACCAATCTTACAGTCACATCAAAATGGCTTAGCACTCATATCTGACATGGAAGGAACCAAATCCTCTCACCATGAAAAAATGGCTCAGCCCTTACATCCGACCATGGAAGGAACCTAATCCTCTCACCATGTTAGAATGGCTCTCGGTTTCATCATTTCCCCTTGGAGGGAACCTTGATCTCAAGAACACCAAGCTTCTCCCTAAAGTACTCAAACTTCACTTTGGCCATTTCTAGCATAGAATCACACCAGGGCTGATTATGTCCAAGGATGACCTGCGAGCTTCACCAGGACCAATTACATCTGAGGGAAACCTATCTTATTAGCTATGCTAGAAATCCTTCTTTCAAGAAATATTGATCTGGATCACTGCTCCTCTCTGCATCATACAACAAATGTCAGTTAGATCAACCAAATCAAATAGTAGTTTTCAAAAGAAACATACTACCTCCCAAATAGCCAGTGGAAACATATTTTGCCTTAGCTGTACTCAGTGCCATGCAGGACTCCATCCTACCAAACCAAGAGATCACACTTGATCCCATATTGAAGTAGCACCTCGAAGTGCTCTTCCTATAAATGGCACTGCCTGCCCAATATGAATCCACATAATCTTTTTATTGGCCTCATACTTGAGCCCATAATCAACTGTACCCTTTAGGTACCTCACTGCATGCTTTGCAACCATCAGGTGAACATGTCTAAATGTGGTCATAGAAAAGCAAATATCTGGTCCTGTATTCATCAGGTACATCAAGGAACCAATCATCTAATGATACATCGTAGCATTAGCCGCTTCTGATGAAGCATCACTGAACAAATTCAAGTTTGATTCCATAGGTGTGGCCATGACCTTCCAGTCCATCATCCTGAACCTCTTCAGGATCTCTACTACATACTTCCCTTGTCCACACCTCCATGCTTAAAACGTAGTGCATCGACACATAACAGGAGCATCACTGATCCTCCATCTTCAATCTTGAATCAAAGGTTGGAATACACTTTTCTCTCAGTAAATCCTAGAGTCATCAGTAATTTGTCCATCCTATTGTACGATGTTGAACCTCAAGATATTCTATAGTCACTCCCTCTGAAGCTAAGCATCACACTCCCTCTATCTTCCGTACTCTATGCACTGAATCATTCTGTACCGAATTGACAAATAGCTTCCTATGCTACTAATATTCTATGTATCCATCTAGTATCAATGGATACCAAGATCCTATATCTTGAAATTTTTCAAAAGTTCTTCTCACACCCATTTGTGATCTTGTCATCCTCTATCAACCTTGTAGCATAGGTTCAGATATTCATCAATCTCATTATGTATGTGTTATCCCATGATGTTTCCATCTACTGCATGATGGAACTTTGAACTTCTCTTCAGGTCTCGATACTGCATCCTAGACATCATCTTCTTGAACTAGTCTTCCCTTTCTTCTTGGTTACTTCTTCATCACTGGAAGGTTCTTTATTAATGATGTTGCTGCATTCGTCATATTTATTCTTCATATTGAACTGTCGTCACTTGTTCTTTGGAACAAGTCTTATCCTTCTTTGCTTGTAGGCGATTATGTACGTGATCTTTCCTACAAGTCAAATGCATTTGTATGGTTATAACCATTTCATAAGGAATATTCATACTAGCAAGTTATTATGCATAAATATATGATCATGCAACTACTTTAGCCAATACAACATCCATCCATATCTCACTGAAACTTTCTAGATGCCTTCAATCTCCACCAAAACAACATTGAGATTGTGCACTAATCCAATATGTCAGCAAAGAGGTTTCATTCTAGATAAGTAGCAATAGAGAGTTGTATAGCACCATGAGATACTTACCCATCACATTCATATTAGTAGTATACTGTCATTAATGCAAACATCCTATCATGCGTAATACATCAACTGAATATAAACAAATGCATAAAAAAACAATATCATGAAATGACAATTGAATACTTATCTTTATTTGTTTTGTGAGTAGACTCCTTCTTGAGCCTTCAGCTTCATCATCTTCTTCATTCATCATTTATTATCCAAACGCTAAGTTGGATAAGAGTCTTCAAGATTTGAGTCCTTCGTATTCCTCATCGCTTGAGGGATCTTCTTTGGATGGTGAGAGCTTGATCTTTAGTTGCTCCCATCTTCTCTTCTCTTCTTATGAGTCGAGCTTCTTCTTCTTCCCATATTATGCTGAAAGTAATCACTTCCTTATGGAACACATTCATTTCATGAATGAATTCATGATCCTTGGAGGCCATTCAATATGGCTATCATTACTTCTGCATCCTCCATTTATTCTTCTACCGCTTCAAGTTGTTCTGCATCCTGGATCTTCACATTCTTCAACTATTTTCTCAAAGCCATCTTCTGATTTATGTTATTCCCTTCAAATAGCTTGTTTAAGGAATCAAACATCTTCGATTTTTTTAGGGAATACACTTGTGGTACAAGTTGATCCGTGATTGAATCAACAATGATCTTCTTGGCCTTGACCAAGTTCTTCTTGTGTAAGGCTTCTAGCCTCATCTCCCTCTGGAACTGGAACCTCTCTACTTGTGTAGGTATCCAATTCATTTTCTTCAAGAATATTATATGATTCCATGCTTGGAAGTTGTCAACTTCACCAAGCTTATCATCAAGCTGATGTGATAGATCACTTTGAAATGAGAACCTCAAATGAAAATAGCAAAAGATTAGATCTTACCGATTTGAGGTGTCCGTCCTGGTTTCGGAGCTGGCTGATCTAGGGTTTGTCAGTGAAACCCTAATTTTCAAAAACTTGGAATCTTTCAGATATGATTGGATAGAAATATATATATCTTCAAATGGATCTTTCCAGTGTACTCCTCTTCTAAAAACAGTGGAGGGAAGCTTCCGGATCAGGAATCTCTAGTTTTCCAATTTCTGCTGCAGAAATTCCTGTTACTATTTCTACAGTATCTCCAAAATTACTGCTCCTCTATGTCTAAAAATTAGTACTAAGGTATCCTCACATGTCCCTATTCCAACACCACATGTTTCATCAGAATTGGTTTCACTAATTGGGACTTATGATCATTTTACCAAGGTGACATGTCACTAGACTGTTCAGAACAATGAAGTTGTACGAACTTCCACGTGTCACTGGTTCATCTTCTGAGTCTAAAACTTGGAAAAAAAAAATTAAAGTCCATGCCCTTTTTGGAACATCTTTAGGAATTTAATTTGGACCTTTGTAGCCCAATATATATCAATTCTCCCCAGGTGTCCTGTTTAAGGATGAATTCTTGAAGAGGCTGGAACCTTAACTTGGAGGGATCATATCTCCCAAAATATAGTGAATATGAGGCTGAGGTTTGGATACAATGTAAATCAAGATTTTATCTTCATCCTATGAAATTTTAAGCTCTTGAGAATTCACCAATATCTAGATATAGAGAATGTACCAAAGCTTAGAATTTTTAGTATTTAGGGTTTTTCTAGCTGGGGGTCAAACTAGGGTTTGAATTTTCCAGAATTTCACCCAACCAAAAATCTTGATCCAGGTCTCTAAAATTTGATTTTGATGAGGAGAGAAATCCTATGCTGGCATCACTCAAAAATTCCTCTTATGCAAGAATCCCTAATTTCCCGCACCAAAACGAAAAATGCTCGGAATCAAATTCCGCTTCGACAGAAAGATGCGCCCTTCAATGAAGATTCATCCTAGCATAATTTTTCTGATGGATTGTGGAGAGAGACCCAAAAATCAAGAAACCCCTAGATTCTGCATCTACATAATGTCTTCTTCTCAGGTTAGCTTTGATTCCATGTTATATTTTTATCATTCTAAGCTAGCATTATGATCTTAGGATGTTTAACTGAGAGAATAACATGCATAGCAATAAAACACAAGAGACAAGAGACACAAAGAATTTTCCTTGGGGAAACCATAAAGGAGAAAACCCTGCAACTTCCTCAAAGATAGAATGAGCACCAATGGCAGCAGTAAAACCAAAAAACATAAAGATGACCTCCACAGCTTCTGTCTCTCTCTCTCTCTCATTGAGAGAGATTCTCCTCTCTCACTCATGCACCCCAATGAGTGAGTGTGTGTGTGATAAATAGAGAGGCTCTCTCTCTATTTATATTCTTTCATTCACTTGAAGTGCACTCCAACATGTTGGCCTCAATTAACAATTACTTACTAGAGCCGACATCTCTAGGAGTGTCTAATAATCCTAGTGCCCCATAACTTGTGGGGACATTTCCCTCTGCTCAACAAGGATGGTTAACCTTTAATTAGATGGTGGGGATTATTTCCTCGACTTACAATAACTCACCTAGGGTTGAATTCTCTAGGATAGTCTAATAATCCTAGGGCCCCATAACTGTGGGGAATTCAACCCTTGACAAATAGGAGGGTTACCCACAATGACTTACATGACTTATTTACATTATAGAAACTTCCTAGAATAAACATCGGGGTATGACAGGACTCAAATACATCCCAAAAGAAACATCGGGTTACAATACATAAGAAATACAGAAGAATACATTCCAAAGTTACAAATACATCAACATCGTACCCTACCCATCCTGCAGTCACTGAGCTACTGCTTTAGGTTATTCAACAGCGTAGTAATCCAATCATAGACTGTGGGTCTCATGCACTCCATTGCATAGAACATCATGGGATGCGAGGCCTGGTGGAGTGAGGCTAGCCCTGCTATCCTACCAAGTGCCAGTAGTATCACCTTGAGGCCTAGTACCTGGATGGAGTTTTTCAGGATCTGACTCCCAACCTTCTCTGTGTCCAAAAAATAGTATACTAAAATATACTCATCAATGGTAAGGCCACCTCTGGGCCCGCAAGAGCGTAGGTTCACCACCTCTCCCTATCGGGACAATCCTATAATGAAGTATATGTCCTCCACCTCTATAGTAAGGGACATCCCATCGATATGGAAAGACTCTAAGTTTGGATCCCAGTAGTCTACTAGCATCTGCAATAGTCTTGGTTTGGCCCTTAGGCTACCAAGACACCAAAACTTGAATAGCCCACATGCATGAAGAGCTTGTTGAGTCCTCAAATCACCCTGTATAGCCTCTTCTACATCCCCATGTCCCCTCTCCCTCCATTCTAGGACCATCCTGCACATTAAAAAGAATATTTGGTCATTATTTCACCTAAAAAATCATGTGCGTGGCTGCATATGTGACTGTTTGCAAAATAGCCACATATGTACGTAGGTTTGGCCGGTTTTTCCGCGTATAGCTAGCCCTATACGCGGAAAAAACCCCTATTTTTGCATGGGCCAAGAAGACTAATCTAGATTGGCCTAAAAGTAAAAACTTAACCATGGAAATTGATAAAATTTACATGAAAATGGAAGAGGAGGACATGAGGAGTTACCTAGAACAAGCGGTGTCAAATTTTGCTGAACAAAGCTCTCGGAATTCGCGTTCGAAGTTTTGAGCTCAAATGGGTAAAAAGTTTCAAATGATATGTAATTTTTTACTTTTTTACTATTTATAGAAAATTTTTGAAATTTTTGAAATTTTTTAGCCCCTTTCTATAGTTTTGGACCGTTTCTGACCATTTTGGACTAATCTAATGATGTAGGAGACTGTTTTGAGAGTCGTTTCGACCATTATTTTGACCCGTTCGTGCTGATTTCAGGTATTATGTCTAAACTAGCATATAGGTCAGATGTCATATGCTTTTGCATTTTGCATGACCTTATGACCGTTTCATGATAACCTTAGGTACGAACCCATTCTATCTTGTCACAAATCCTTCTTGTTGTTTTAGAAGTGACATGATGTGAATGGTAGAGCTTGACCATACATGGGTGCCCTAGTTAGCTCCTTTATTGCATTTGGTTCCCATGCTGACATTTTTCCCTTTAGTGTGTGGGAGTCCTTTGTATAGTATCACCATGTCTTTGCACAAGAGCCTCATACTCCTCTTGATCATTCTGCTGGCCTTCTTCCCCCAGGACTCCCTTATGTCAAGTTTTAATTGCATTATCATGAGTTTTTCTTGCCTCATTGAGCCTTATGCTGGCTTCCCTGAATTTGATTATCAGCCATATAGCCCGAGCTTGTCTCATGTTTAGCAATGTAGAGCCATTTTATATATTTTTTCAACTTGATTCCCCATTTTTACCTGGAGGGGACCTTCCCCCGAGTGTCGTTATCCTACACATGTGTCCTTCCATTGAGCATAGGTATGTTTCGCTGCTTGGAACTAGTTTGTTTGCCCATCGAAACTCATCTCCTCCTAGTCTGTAACTATAAAGAACTTTTATTATTTTTCAAGCTTTTCAAAATATTTGAAAAAGTCCAAAAAAAAATAAAAAAACCAAAAAGCTGGACAAGAAAAGATGTTATCATTGGCAGCAGTCGAGTCGTGTTGCGTTTGAACAAAGCACTTTATATAACATTCATTGGTTAGGTTAATAGTTTGAATTTAGGAGTTGTACTTGTTTCTTTGAGTTTATCTCCACTAACTGGTTGAGCTTCCAGTCCCTATGGAGCTTTTGTCGATGCCTCATGTGTTGCATAGATGTCCCAGTTTTGTATATTGAGTCTATGCTGCCTACATTCAGTCGCCATTCACCTTTAGGCTCTTGTTCGAAGGAAGTTGAAACCTGATTCGGCCATTCCTCAGTTATATTGACTTTTCATGTCGGCCATTTGCCATACTGATACTGGTTCGTGCACTTTATGATCAATTCCTTCCACCTAATACTGATACTGATACTGTAACTGATACAACTTTGCTGAGTACCTTGTGTTGGATGATGGGGGATGCCTTAATGCCCAACTTCTAGTAGATTTCATCCCATTGACTTCAGATCATTTATTCTGGGATAGGAATCTAGAGTCATTTCGAGTGCCTTGAGACTTGCAGTCATCAATCGTAGGTTCTCTCACCATCGACAGTTTTTGGGAATACATCAATGTCCTCTGATCGATGGATTCTTTCAAGTATTCGAACTCAACACCTTTATTCACACTTTTTAGTTTTCACTTTAGTACCTTGGTTCCCATTTTCATTATCTGTGGGTGATCTCGCGTCTGTTAGCGGTATACATCAATGACTAGTAATCAGATGATGGACTACTATGTTCGACCTCGATACTTGTATTCGCATAGTAGGACATGTACTCGTAGCAGATTGTGTAGAAGACCTTCCATATTGGTGCCATTTCATATATGTTACCTCCTTGATCATTCTAGTTTTCATGAGATTTCATCTCTCGTGACTTGATTCCAGTATATGTCAGATATTTATAGCCATTATGGAGATCTTGATCTGTTATATATCTTCAGCCTTCATGGAGATCATGATCCTTTGTATATATTCATCATGGAGATTCTGATCTATCTATATTGTACATGGTAATGACCACACATGTCATATTTTGTATCATTCCTATTCATGGCTATTGTACTCTTATGTATCCAAGACTACTATATCTACTTGCGGTTATGTGCAGAGTTTGATCATTATATTGTACTATTGGATGGCTAGTTCTTCCACCTGGTTCTTCATCACTCCACTTATGGGATGGAATTATAATGTATTTCAGCCATCGTATGACCCCTCTGACCTCACACATTAGGGGGCATCTGTTACAGCTGATTTTTCCACACATGGTGGATCAGACCTTTATGGCCTTTCCTATCCCTCTATAGACTCTTTAGACCCCATGGACCATTTTTGTACCTTTTATGTTTCCAAGATCATCCCTAAAAACATGTCTTATTTGATATACATGGATTTGACACTTAAACCCATGTACATAGGGATGTGTGCAAAAGGCCAAATAGTTTTGGAGTTTTCCTTGATGTGGATCCGAATCGCTTGTCTCTTGGCCTTCCATATTCCTTGAGATTGCTCGTATTTGACCTTCCATTACCCCATTGAAGCACTATATAAGGAACCCTTTGGATATATTGAAGGGGAGAGGAATCGAAGACCAAGAGAACTATAGTCCATTGTTGCCGAAGCTTATACTTGAGTATGCATCCCTTTGTCCCTTGGAGCACTTTACGTTCTTCCCAAGATTTCCTTTCCTTGTGATCTTGCTATCGAAATATGGAGGATTGAAGTGGTGGAGGCCTAGCTGGAGGACTCAGTTTCTCTGATTCACAGACGTGCCGATAGAGGTTGTCACTGTTGTAATCTCTATTTTATATTAATAGAAATATATTTTCCTATCCAATAACATGTATTTAAATGAGTATTGAATCCATGGATGATTTTAAATGTTTATATGTTATTGATTATATATGCTAGAGTAGGTCTAACAGAATTATATATAGCATGCTTGTCATGTTTGCTGAATGTTGAGATAGCAAATTACTTATACAATCGAGAGTGGAAAAGCTCAATGGGGATCTACATCAACCATCCGGAATAAGGTATGTATCAAGATCCTTTAGTGTTAGATATTTGGTTTCTCTTGCATATAGGAAAGGATTGATTTCTGCGGTTACTCTGTCTGTTGTGGTACCCCAATCCATGGGAAGTTTTCTTTGTAACAGTTCCAGTTTACGATGCATCTTCCTCAAAGGATGTTTGTAAGGCTTAATTCCACCTTTGATTGGGCTAACATGTTGTATGATCTTTGTGTCATAAGTTTTAAGATATTCATAGGTCCAAGAAAACACATCCTTGTACTACTTGAATAGACTGATGAAATTACTCCTTTCACCTGGATAACAACACTTCCCCAAATTTACATATTTGGGTTCAGCTTCTATCCCCAAATTTATCAGCTCAAATTTTAAGGACGAGCTATGGGTCTTGACATTCGCTGGCTTTCTGAATTTTTTATCTAAATCAAACATTTGTTCCAAGGTCCTAAATCCTTTAGGAATAAAGTTCCTGAATTTTAATTCTACTTGATGTTGTTCATCATCTATTATTGCTCCTTTGTAAGTATCGTCATTCATCAAACACTCCAAAATTTGCCGATCATTGTAAAAAACCTGTAGATTTGTGATCATATCTAGAATAGAAGGCCTAAAAAGTAATTCAATAGAGCATTTATTATTTGAAGGTACTAATCTTGCGGTTGAGGTATCTAGTAAATCAGCTGTTGTATTCTTGAATCTAGGAATGGACATAATATTCAATGTACAAAAATTTATAAGCAAATCCCAAACTTCATTTTGGTAAGATTTCAAATGTGGTGAAATGCAGTGTATTTTGTTCTGAATTTACTTAACAATGATTTCAGAATCTCCATATACTTTTAGATTTTTTACTTTTAGTTCTATTGCTTTTTTAAGTCCCTGAACTAGTGCTTCGTATTCGGCTATGTTATTTGTGCATTCGAATTCTAACCTACATGAACAAAAATGATTATTTTTTTCTGGATCAATCAGGACATAGCCAGTACTTGATCCCTCCAATGTTTTAGAACCATCAAAATAAAGAGTCCAAAAACTATCTACTTCTACTGAATTTGAATTACAAGCTACATCTGAAACTAAATCTACTATGTTACAGTCAATCTCATCAACTCGTGAAAATCAAAAGAGATCAAGATGGATATCAGGTATACTATTGGATTCTTTAGCTTGGTAATTTCCTGGTTCCAATTCAATGAAATAGTTTCCCAACACAGAGTTTACTGGTTCATTTTTCCCTTCTAACTGAGTGACATTGTATTTCATTTGAGGCTCTCTTAACACTTTTATCTGATTTGGAATTCCCTTAAAAGGAAACCACAAATGTGACCAATCTGATGCAAAATATCCTTCTAACCTTGCTGACCAATCTCGGCTCAACACCAGTCCATAAGCATCTGTTATGAATACTACTACAATGTCAATGTACTGACATACCTTCTCATCTGTGGATAAGTGAATCAGAACATCCTCCATTTCTCCTATTACCTTTACAACTATTCTGTCTAAGTGAATAACTTTCCAAGTGGATGCTTTAGGTTGACCATTGATTTTCTTGCAGAGTGAAAGTGGCATAAAGTTGACTGATGATCCTGAGTCCACTAAACATTTATGCACATTATAGTTGAAAATTTTAAAAGTTAGGAGAAATGCTGGAGTTTTATACTTAGATTTCCCTCCTAAACATGCCTCACCAATTTCTTCCTCAGGTTGGTTGTCACTGGGAGGCTCCTCGTCTGGTGTCTTAGGTGCTTTTAAAAGCTTATCTTTTTGCTAAGGTACATTGCACATTTCAAACAATGAGATATTTGCTTTATCCTTTTTAATGTCTTCCACACTATCATATCCCATCTCAGGTTCTTTGAGATTCTTCTTGACATTATCAATCTTAACTTCAGTAAGCTTAAGAGGTGTGTTGATTTTCTTTGGATCCTGACTTGAAATGACAAATTCTGGTATTTTAACAGTTGCAGTGTTGTTCTGTATCTTCTTCATGTTTTCTTGAAGTTTCTTAATCTTAGGAAGTATTGACTTAGATTCTTTTAACAAATCCTGACTTCTTGTTATTACATTAGTTTCTGGTGTTTCCCCTTGTATTAGAAAATCTTCATCTTCTGTATCAAACATAGAGACACAGTCCCATAAAACTAAGGTATCTTCCTCTTGTTTTTCCATAGGTTCATGATCCTTTTCTTCCTCCTTACCAAGTTTTGTCAGTTTGGAGTCCAATAATTGATTCATTACTAATGTCAAAGAATTAATCCATTATGGGAAATTCTTTTTAGAATGAGGCTGCTGATGAAAGGTACAAAAATTATCCATGCCTATATTGGTTAAATTCATTGTTGAAGGACTATGTGGAGGAGGTTTAGCTTGACTATTTTCTTCCCTTTTTTTATAATAAGGATTATATGGTTTATGAGCCTCTTTTTCCTTTTCTAAATATATCACTCTGTTAGATAATTTCTACATCATCTTCACCATCCCTTCGAAATCCTGTGATCGCTCATCCTTAGGTTTAGTCAGTAATAAAGGTTTCTTGTTTCCAAAAGTCTTCTCTTTTGACTGCACATGGTAATTTTCTATACTCTCCATCTTAGCGTCTACCTTCTCAACTTATTCATAGGTTTCTTCTAATGTAGGTATAACTTCTCTCTTGGTAAACACGGCTAGATCAAGCCTGAGAGTTTAGGTATAGTATTCAATTAGAGAATTTTCAAATGGTTTATCAGTTGCAATGAAATTGTTTAGTTAAGAAGCAAACCTTTGAGTGAAATTATGCACTCTTTCCTTCCTTTCTTTCTTTAGAGCACATAATCATTTCATTAATGCTGCATGAGCTTTCTAGGCTACATACTTGCTTCTAAACATTCTCTCAAAAGTAATCCAATCTGTAATTGAATTTGTAGGTAGGGAAAAATACCATGAGGCTGATTTTCCTTTCAGCATGTGGGGAAACAATCTACAGACCACATCTTCAGGCTCTCCAGCTTGTAGTCCTTCTACAGACAAGTAAAAACTCTGTAAATGATCATCTACTAGAATTCCTTCACTTGGTTCAAACTTAGGTAACATCTTGTCAAAAGAATGAGGCAAATGATGCAAGGGATGTGTCAAATTTAAAGGCGACCTAGCCCTCCAAGCAGGTTGTGGAGGTGGCTGGTTTGCATTTACATTAGCCATGATTCTGAGTGGAGTATGTGGTTGGGACTGAACAGGGGTTTGGAAAGGTGAACAGTAAGGTGAATCTGAATCCAATTGATCTAAAGGTTTGTCAACTTCTTATAAGGCTGCTTCTACCAGTTCTTCACGATATTCTACCAACACTGAGTCTTCTAATTGAGGGCGATATTTATTTTGGTACTCTCTTCTAGTAGGATAGAGATAATAGGTAATCCTCCAATATTTTTCGCATATGCCCTGGTAATTCTTCTTAAATCATCAACCACTTTGTTATTGACGTGATACAGATACCCCTTATCTTTATCTTTAGTAGTGGGTTTGTGAAGCAAACTGTTTTCAGAACTGTCACCGGTGGAGTAATTTCAAGGAATTGGGCTTCCTCGGATAGCCATGCACTGGTGGCCCTCCTTCTATCTCCAAAAAACTGTCGAGGCCTGGAAAATCACAAGTAACAATAGTAGGGATTCTTCCCAGTAAACCTTCCCAATTAGCTCATTATTTTTTGGGATGGGGAATCTGTCCAGTTTACGGTCTGGCTACCGTAGGTCAATTAACAATTAAAGTATTTTACCGGTTACGGCCCGGTCCACCATGTATGTTTTATTTTTTTAATGTTTTAGGCATGATGTGAAAGTGCCTAACTAAATGCAGATGATAGAGATAATGAGGAGGGTCACAATGTGATGCGCAGGTTCTTACCTCTCGTCTTACCTCTCTCGCTTCAAAATCACAAATAGCAAGAAACTAACTAAGACTCACTAACCTATCCCTAGGGAGAAAAACTATCATTAATGATGAGTAATGTATTGTATTGCATGCATAAATAAAATCACAGATAGTTGTTAACGCTTCTAAACACATGACTATCGATAGAAAGATAAACAATAAGATAGTTGATTGTCCATTAAAACATTCATTACTCAATGTGGAAATCTCACAAAATAAATAGGAGCACATTCATAACTTGAAAGAATTCAATAGGTTAGAACAATATCATAGTTTATGGAAACAAGATGAAAAAGAAATAGTTCATATCCAACTAGCCCATAGCAAACATTTGAAAATCCACAGAACTTTATCCAGCAGAAACATATAACTCTTTATTGTAAAATGAATTAGTTCTTCTTACAATACTTTCTTAAGATAGTCTGGAAAAAAGGTCCTTTCTATCTAAAACTCTCCTATACTTATACAAAAAGAAAAAATCTTGGGCTACCCCTCATTGTCTCTTGAGTTTCCCCAACCTTTCTTTTTCCAAAATTTTGTCCTGTAGCTTGTGCACAAAATTAATACAATATATTACATTTTAAATCAATATTTAAAAAAAAAAAATTATGAGGAAGGGCCAGCTTGCTCGCTAATGAATTTCTTCCATGCATGAGCATCTGCTGCTATGCCTTCAAATCCGAAAGGCTCAAGAAATCAAATGTTAATTTCATATTTGGAAGCTTGGGTCTTTGCCCCTTCTATCCTAGTAGGACTTAGGCAGAGCTGGTATTCTAATAAATGTATGCTCACAGCTACATGTGCTACTGCATTTTTCAATATACGTTAATCTAGGTCCTTGACCAGCTGGATTTCTTGCTCATCTTTTTGGTACCTGTCCTGTAAATGTTTTAGAAATAATTCATTCTCAGCTAGCACATCCAATCTGTTTTTTGTAGAAGTCTAACATCAATTGTATGTGGAGAGCACTCTCTAGTGAAATTCAGCACATGTTGTCTTTGTCTTTTTCACTATTTTCTTGAACTCCTCTGCTACATTAGATGCAAGTTCTAGTAATTCATATTCCTGCTTTAAAGTTTGCTAATCTTTTATGGCTAGCTCTGTGGGGATTCCTTATTGGTCTCTACCCAGACCATTATTCCTTTTAGAATATCCAATATATCTTATATCCATATTTGTATTTGATGGATCATTTTTCTTTGAGTCATAACATGCTCTTTCAAAGGTTGGATGTCGGTTTTCTGCTCCATAGCATCCTTAAGTGATGCGGTCAATGAATTCTTCTGCTCTTCTAAGGTTGTTACCTGCAATTGATACTACTTCTCCTTTTCTTCTGCAGTATCCTTCTCCATTTCCCGCTGAGTAACCCTGCTCTCCAACTTGTTCTTCTCTTCACTTAAATTTCCATATGATAATTGAATATTATCCTTTTTAGTCTTTAACATTTGATACTCTAGCTGTAGCTTTTGTAATTCAACTAAGGTAACTTGAGCACTCTTCTCTGTGTTCTTTTCAGATATTGCTAGATCATTCTTATCTTCTTGCAATTTTTTTCATTCTGTTCTTGAAGTCTTGACTTTGCCTATCATATCTTCATATTTTTTGTTTAGATTTTGGCTCTCATCTCTTTCTTTCTTTAAGGTTTCCTTCAGTTGGGCCGCATTCTTCCATGAGTGCTCTAGATCAGTCATGAGCCTGTCCACATTATCTTCAGTTGCTAAGGTTAAAGCTACCCTAGCTCTTGCTATCAATCGTGGATATTTATGCGTACCACGTACCAATGTCTTGTCTGTCACCATTTTTCCTGGCTTTCCCCCAGTATCTAACTTCTTCTTAGTTATTTTAACGATTCTTTTCTTTTCTTTGTCATAAAAAATGGTATTAAAATCAAGAACCTCCTCCCCTTCAGCAGGCATGAAAGGAATCAAATCAATTTCAGAAATTGAAGCCTTTCCTAATATGTTGCTAGAAGATATAGCAGGTTCCAAAAGATTAGGATAAGATTGTCCTTGCTCTTGATCTATTTGGTCTTGTACTTCTTGTATATCAACCTGCTCTGTGGGCTGCTTCTCTTTTTGGGACTCTATTAGTCTGAAGCCCTCACTTTCTGCTTGTTTCTTCTTTATTTCAGCCTCTTCTTTTCTTTTTCTTTCTTCTTCTTCCTTCCTAGCTACCTCTTCAACAGCTTGTTTCTTTTCTTCCTCTTCAATTCTTAACCAATTTTATACTTCCTGTACTAATCTTCTAGCATCTTCTTCTCTTTTCTTTGCCTCTTCTTATTCTAACTTCTTATCCTTTTATGAAATCTTGCATTTTCCACCCATAGTTGTTATTTTTTGCTTGAATCTTTTCTTGAGGGTGGTTATGTTCTTTGCATTTCGGAATGTCTCCTCATCTTTGTCCCAGAAATCAGTATATTCAAAATGAATTCCTACCTCTTTGCAGTAGTCAACTACTTTGTTATGGGAGTCGTTTCTATGAAAATTCATTTCTCCAAAGTGAAAATATTCTAGCTCTTTAACAAATTATGCTTTGTGCTTTACCTTTGAAAACTTATAGCTTCCAAGTAAGAAAGGTATTGCAGGGTATGTTGCCTTCTTATTTTCAAACAAAAAATTGCCTTCTCCATCAATGTATAGCTGTCTGACTGCCTCCTTGAGGATTACATAATCTCTAGCACATTTCAGGAGTAGAGAAGGAGCTCTGGAGCCACCATACATCCTTACATATAATCCATCCTCCATCAAATAATAATCCCCAAACTCTTTTATCACTTTAAATTCCTCTTTAGACATGCAATTACATTCAGTTAAGAAAATTAGAGTATATAAGGGCATAATGAAATCCTCACAAATTTCCCTATAATAACTATGATACTTATGTGCCCACAACAATTTATAGGCTGCATATACTGGGGTTTTGTCCTTCTCCCATTTACATCTCAAAGCAGGAAAATCCTGGGTGCACAATATGCAATCAATTAGGATAGAGCTCATATAAAATTCAGATTTCTTTTGAGATACCCCTCTTAAGGCTGCTGATATACATGCAGAGAGGTTGTTCAACAATATATTGGCCCAATTGAAGAGGTTTCCTTAGGTATCCACGAAAAAAATAACCGGTATCCAACCTATCTTGAAGCTCTTCCCATGTGCTCTACCAAAAATCCTGTTGAGCATCAATGCAATAAACCTGTAGGGAGCATGAATGTTAGTTTTTCAACATTTAAGCTAGAATTATGTTAGGATCTTTAACTGAGAGAACAACAAGTACACCAATCAAACATAAGAGACAATGAACATGGTGTTTTTCCTTGGGGAAACCATAAATGGAGAAAACCCCGCAACTTCCTTAGAGATAGAATCAACACAAAAGATAAAACCCCAAAACAGTAAGATGATCTCTCAACAATAGTAACCTCTTTCTTCCTTGCCCCAGTTTCTTTCGCTTCCTCAGCTATGTGCTACAACTGAGTGTGGATGAGTGTGTGCTAAATAGAGAAGTCACATATCCATTTATACTAATTCCCGACATGACTAAAACCCTACTAGGGATGACTTCACTAGGTGAGTCTAATAACCCTAGTGCCCTGGAATTGTGGGCATTTTAACCCTTAGACAATAGGAGGGTTGCCCACATTCACTTGACATGACTTGTTTATATTATATATCTTACCGATCGAAACATGAGGGCATGACATGGCATAATAACATCTCAGAATAAACATTGTTGGAGCAGGGTCCCGCATCTACAGAAGAAGCTGCCAGTTCAGTAGACAGATAGTTTTGGCGGATAGACAAGATAGAGCTACGACACCGTAGCAGGTTTCCAGCTGCAGAGTAGAGCCGAAAACCATGACTTTTAAGATAGAAAATTCAAGGAAGACGAAGGTACTTGAGCGGTCGAGACGAGAGAGCTCACCCACTGCATTGAAGGCAGCGGCGGAAGACAGGAGGGCTCAGCTACCCTCATAAAGGAAAAGGAGCAATGAGGTTGAGGCATTGAAGACAAAGGACAGCCAAGGAAGTAGCGCCGATACCCATGGTCAGCGTTGGGAAGCATGGAAGACTGCAGGAAGTTGTGGTGAAGGGAAGCAGTGCATAGTACCCATGATCAACACTGGGAAGCATGGAACACCGTAGAGAGCTGTGGTGTGATGGATAGCGGCTACCTCAAAGTACAGATATGCCAACTGTCACTAGTTAGGGTTTGGGTTACTGTTGGGACAAGCCTACAGTGTTGTAATGGCGAGACCTTCGGGTAGCCTATAAAGGGATGTATTTTGTATTGTAAAAGGTTGGCGGGTTGGCATTTTGAGCAGTTTAAGCCATCCAGCTAGCTAGTTAGCCATTGAGTCTGTTAGCTCACAACTACCTTGTATTGTAATAGAGTTGAGCTCTAGTTCTGTTGTTAGCTGTAGTATCTTACTGTAACTAGTAGCTGGCTCATAGAGCATGCATGTAATGATCCGCAGGGATCGATAGAGAGGGAAGAGTATATTGTAAGAGAGGCAATATAGAGATAGAAAAGAGATCTAAGAGAGAAGATCTCAAGCTTCATATGCGGTGCAGCAGAACTATGTTTACCTTCCCCTGAGCTATAATAGAAACATAGTTCTATGGACGTAACTTCCATCCTGGAGGTTAACCACGTTAAAATCGAGTGTTATGTGATTGAGTTATGTGTTGTGTTTACTTGTTGCATCTAACAGTTAGTATATAAGACTTTGCTTACAGTTTAATGTATGAATGCATTATTCAGTTTGCAGTAATATAGAAGGATAGATATAAGTTGAAGTCTTTGGCATGTTGTATGCGGGTTCATTTATTCTTTGCTTGAAATAGTCACTAGTCACAGTGTTAAATAGCCCATCATGTTGAGTCCTTCAAGTCAACACGAACAACGCTAAGTGCGCTGAGCCGCGGGAGTAGGATATCGCAGGGAGGCGATACCGCATCGGTAGAGGAGATGTGGTGCACGATACCGTAGGTTGAAGACTTAGCATTGGGAAGCAGTTACGTGTTGACTTGTGCGTGGATATGCGATAAGGCTGGAGTCATCGCGAGTCAGTGGAAGTTGCGCGACATGGAAAGGAAACCGTGCGATGGGAAGAGAGAGAGATCTCGTGGCTAGAAGGGCTGCGAGGAGAGGAGATCGTGCGACGTGAGCAGAGGGTCACGCAACGCACAGAGAAAGAGACTTCATGGCTAGCAGAGCTGCGAGGTGCAAGTAGGATGCCACAGAACCTGGTCCAAGATGCTTGAGTCCTTGGCCAACCCATTAGAATCACTTCGGGTGAGACTTCAGGCCGCTTTGCAGTCTGTCACCGAAAGGGCCAGTGAGCTAGGGGTGTTGTTGGTTAAACACAATAAACCAGGGTCTGCCCATGATAGCCAACAAACATCGAGTTACAATAGATAATAAATACAAGTGAATACATTCTGAAGTTACAATTGCATCAACACTCCCTCTTAACTAGGAAGGTATACTCTCGACACAATTTTCATCATTGGTCTTCTTCTTTGGATCTTCTTGTCATCTGCATCTCCAAGTCATCGTCATCTTCAAGTCATCTTCATCTTCATATCATCTTCAGTTCTGGATCTGGATCATCACTCAATTTGGATCATCATCATTGGATATCATCACTGGATCTGGATCATCACTAGATCTGGATCATCACTGGACATCATCACTGGATCTGGATCATCACTACTGGATCTGAATCATCACTCGATATGGATCATCTCAGAGACATCATAACTGGATCTTGATCATAGATCAATCTGGATCTTCTCTAGTCATCATCATCATATGTGATATCTCATGATTCTTCTCATCACATGAAGTTCTATAGAGCTAGCCTTCTTTCATGTTGGTTGTAGGCGTAGCCATCATGTAGGTCTTCTTCAATGCTTATATCTGACCTACTCATTAGAATGGCCTACCCAACACTTACATCTAACCTACTCATCAGAAAGGCACACCCAGCACTCACATCTAATCATGTAAGATCCTACAATCACATGAGAAAGGCCCAGCACTCACATTCACCAGCATGATAGGACACTCCTATCATTTGTAAAAAGGATTTAGCACTTACATCTGACCTACTCATCAAAAAGGCATGCACTCACATCTGATTTGGTAGGAACCAAATCCTACACCCTCATCAGAATGGCCCCCAGTCCTAGACTGAGCTACCTAGTAATGGACCAGGTGCCTCCATCCTCCCAGAGAATGGTAGTAGCCCTTACATCTGACCTACTCATCATAATGGCCAGCACTCACATCTGACCTACTCATCAAAATGGCATGCACTCACATATGATATGGTAGGAGCCAAATCCTACACCCTCATCAAAATGGCCCCCAGTCCCAGACTGACCTACCTGGTAACGGACCAGGTGCCTCCACTCTCCTAGAGAGTGGTAGTAGCTCTTACATTTGACCTACTTGTCTGAATGTCCAGCACTCACATCTAACATGGGAGGAACCTAATCCTTTAGCCATGACAAAATGGCTCATCCCTTACATCTGACCTGCTCGTCAGAATGGCTCTTTTAGTCCCAGACTGAGTGTTCCTGGTAACTGACCAGGTACCTCCATTCCTAGAATGACATTCATCACTCATATTTAACATGGAAGGAACCAAATCCTCTTACCATGACAGAATGGCTCAGCCCTTACATCTGACCTGCTCGTCAGATGGCTCTTGGACTCGTCACTTCCCCTTGGAAGGGACCTCAATATGGAGAACACCAAGATTATCCCTGAAGTACTCAAACTTCACTCCGGACAATGGCTTCATCAACACATCAGCTATCTGATCGTCTGTCGCAACATACTAGAGCTTCACTGTTCCCCTCTGCACCATATCCTTGATATAGTGATACTTGATCTCGATATGCTTCAACTTGTCATGGAACACTGGATTCTATGACAACTTCACACAACTCTGGTTGTCACAATGTATACAAGTAGCATCCAACTGGAGATCAAATAAATTAGACAGTAGCTTCCTCAACCATACTACCTCACAACTAGTTGAAGCATAACCCTCCAGGTTGATCTTCTGATTCACATCATACTTGAGCCCATAATGAATTGTACCATTCAGGTACCTCAGAATATGCTTTGTAGCAATCAAGTGAAAACTTCTCAGATCTATGAAGAACTGGCTCAAGGTGTTCACAAGAAAGCAAATGTCTAGTCTTGTGTTTGTCAGGTACATCAAGGACCCAATCATCTGATGATACATCATAGCATCAACTGACTCTGATGAAGCATCACTCAATAACTTCAGGTTCGATGCCATAGGTGTGGCCATAACCTTGCAGTCCATCATCCCAAACCTCTTCAGGATCTCTATTGCATACTTCCCTTGTCCAAGGAAGATTCCATCCACACTCTGCCGCACCTCCATACCTAGAAAATAATGCACCATACCCAAGTCCTTCATTTCGAACTCGACAACAAGCTTTCTATTTGTATCAACAATCAACCCATCCATACCTGTTACAAATAGATCATCTACATATAGTAGAAGCATCACTGGGTTGCCATCTTCAACCTTGTAGTAAAGGTTTGAATTTGATTTACTCTTGGTAAAGCCCAAACTAGATAGAAAGCTATCAATTCTACCGTACCATGTCCTGGGTTCCTATTTCAAATCATATAGGGATTTCTTCAATTTGCACACATGAGACTCCCTGTCATGTGTCTCAAAACCAAGTGGTTGTTCTACATACACTTCCTCTTCCACTACACCATTCAAGAAAGCAGTCTTGACATCCATCTGGTTTATCTTCCATTTCATCACTGCAGCCAGAGCAACTATTGATCTGATGGAAGTGTATTTGGCTACAGGTGAAAAGGTTTCTTCATAATCTATTCCTTCTTTCTGAGAGAAACCCCGAGCGACAAATATTTCCTTATATTTTTCAATGCGACCATCTGCAGCATGCTTGATCTTGTAGATCCATTTGGAAGTTATAACTGACTTCCCTTCCGGTCTTGGGACAACATCCCAAACATCATTATTCATGACCGATTGGTACTCTTTGATCATAGAATCCTTCCATTCTTTTCATTCTACCGCTTCTTCATAACTGGAAGGTTCTTTATCAATGAAATCACATAGAAGTGCTACATACCCAGAGCAGGATCTGGTCCTTTTTCTTTCTCTGTGATTCTCTTCTAGAGCCCCATATCTTTCCGCACCTTGGATAAGTTATCGTACCCAAGCAGGTTTTCTCTTATGAGGATTCTTTTATGGAGGTGGATCTATAGGTCTTTGTGGTTCTTTAAATTCTCGATCTTCTTCTTGAGCTTCTTCATTCATGGTTGTATCATGAATTCTGGGTGCTTCAGCTTCTTTGGATTCTTCAGTAGGTTTCTTTTTGGATTTGTTGTAAGTTGTGTCTTCATCAAATGTCACATTCCTGCTGATGTCAATCTTCTTGAATCCTGGGAAGTATATTTTGTAAGCCTTTGAGCTTTCAAAGTATCCAACAAATATACCCTTCTTTCTTGAAGGATCTAATTTAGTTCTCTTCTCTTTTGGAATCTGTATGGACACTGGACAATTGAATATTTTGAGATGGATGACTTTTGGTTTCTTTCTAGAGAAGACTTCTTCAGGAGTCTTGTTCTTGAGTACTCTATGTGGAGTACGGTTCTGTACATACACTGCTGTTTTGGCAGCTTCCACCCAAATATGCATAGGAAGGTCTTGATCATGAAGCATAGCTCTTGCAGCTTCCATGATAGTTCTATTATTTTTTTCTGCAATCCCATTCTATTGAGGATTTATAAGGAGTGGACAACTCCCTCTTAATCCTTGAGTCTTTGCATAGCTCTTTGAATTTATTTGAAGTGAGTTCTCTACCATTATCTCATTGAAAGGTATTGATCTTCTTTTCAGTGTGGTTCTCAATCAAGCCTTTGAATTCCTTGAACTTGCTGAATACTTCATCTTTTTTATTCATGAAGTAAACCCATGTCTTCCTAGAAAAGTCATCAATAAAAGAAACATAATATGCATACCCTCTTAGTGAGTTTGATGACATAGGAACACATACATCGGAGTGGATGATTTCCAAGATTCATTTTGCTTTGCTTTCGCTACTTGGAAATGTCTTCTTTGTATTCTTTCCTTTCGCACATCCTTTGCAGACCCCATCATGTTTTTCTTGAATTTCTGGAAGATCTTCAACAGCTTTTCTTGCAAGTGGTAGTGCTCTATAATGCACATGTGCAAGCCTTCTATGCCAAAGTTCATTTGGCTCTACTATGTCATGGACCAAGGCTGGTTCTGGATGGCCCTTCAATTTGTACAATCCTCCTTCTTGTTCTCCAGTCACCACCGCATCATCGATAGTATTTCCTTTTGTCCACATGATGACTTTACCATCTATGAATGCAACTCTCATTCCTTTTGCATCTGATGTAGATATGGAGAGGAGGTTCTTCTTGAGTCCTGGCACAAACAATACTTCCTTCATTGTCATAGAATTTCTAGAGTCTAGTTTGTAGGAAGATTCCCCACTACCTTTTATTGGATATTGGTAGTCATCTCCTAGATTAACCTTGTGAGGTGATTCATGTTCTGACAGTCTCACAAAGGATTCCTTGAATCCTGTCATATGTTTGGAAGCCCCGCTATCTATGAGGCAATCATTGCTTCCATGAGTAATGTTTCCTGTGAGAGAAAAAATCAAAACATATTCATCCTCGCTTGAAGAATATTAACTTTCATATTTGGTTCCTTTCTTGGATGGTTCATCATCCTCTGCAGCATGAGCATGATGTCTTCTTTTGTTGCTCTTTTTCTTATTTTGTTTCTTAGGACAATTTCTTGCATAGTGTCCTGCTTCATCACATGTATAACATATGATCCTAGACAATTCTTTTCTAGTGTTATCTTTGTGATAGTTTTTACCTCTGGAGTGATGAGATCTTATTTTGATTGTCTTGGAGTGTACTGTGAGAGCTTGATCTTCACTTCCCATATTTTCTTCTCGAGCTACTATCCGAGCTTCTTCTTGAGAGCACTCTTCCCATAGTCTGCTAAACTTGACTAACTTCTTTCTAGCACATATTCCTTGAATAAAGGAGTCTCATGATGTAGGGAGACCATTCAAGGTAGTCATCACAATCTCTACACTTTTCACTTCTTCATCTATTTCTTCCAGTTGTTCCTTGATCTGAGAAACTCTTGTGAAGTAAGACGGGATTGTTTCTGCATTCTGAATCTTCACATTCTTCAGTTGGTTTCTCAAAGTCATCTTTCGGTTTATGTTCTTTCCTTCAAACAATTTGGTTAGGGCATCAAACATAGCTTTAGGTGTCTTTAGGGAGGAAACCTATGGTATGAGGTGATCCTTGATAGAATCAACAATGATTCTCTTTTCCATAACCAAATTATTCTTATGTAAGGCCTTTGCCTCATCTCCCTTTGGAACTAGAACCTCCCCATTGATATAGGAGTCCAACTCATTTTCTTCCAGGACCAGGGAGATCCTATACTTCCAAGCTCAGAAGTTATTAGCTCCCTCAATATTTTCATCAAGATTGGTATGATGAGACATCTTAACTGAGAACCTCAAATGGAAATACAAAAGATTTAGATCTTACCAGGCCAATATGTTGGATCTGGATTTGGAGCTGAAATCTTATAGAGCTGGTTTAGGAACAAATTAGGGTTTTTATTTTATAGAGTTTTGTCCAACCAAATGCTTTGAATTTGATCCCTAAATTCAATTTTAGGGAGGAGATCAATCTAGGCCTGGGCTCACTAAAAAATTCCTCTTCTGTGAAAAGCCCTAATTTCCAGCAATAGTGTCGGGTCCAAAACTAAAAAACCTCAGAATTGGATTCTGCTTCGACAGAAAGATGCGCTCTTAGCAAGTGCTTATAGAAATACACAAGAAAATATACCAATTTATTTACCTCCTTGACATGCATGTTGTTTAAAATAAGTTAAACACAGTCTTTATGAATGACAGATTTAACAAGGAAATATCCTCCCAAGCTGTTTCCTAAAAAAAAACATAAGCTCCACTATCTCAAAACTTAATCAACCGAAAAAAATTTCTTCTCACATAGGTACTTATCAGACTTATTCTAATACTAGATCTCAACACAACCTTCAACCTTAAAAGCTAACCCCTATGCAGCAACCATCTTCAAGAAAAACCCTAATTGACCGAAAGACCCTCCTAAATCCCATGGGATATGGTAAGTGGGGAAAAAAAAGGCTTTTTAACCTATGGCATACCAACAAATGATCAATAAACGAGTGGTTTGGACGGAAAAACGCTCGTCTGTAACACGTCCTAACAACCCGTGCAAGAAACGCATACGCGTCCATAACGCTTCAACAGTGTATAGACTCAGACTCAAAAAAATGAAATAAAAAATGGGATAAAATCCCTCCGCATTTGTAATATAAAATAACCATGAAAACCACCGTCGGCTTGCAAAACCCTACCCCCCTATGCAGTAAACCTAACCTGTGGAAAACCTAACGGTTCATATATCAACCAATAATAGTGAAAATAATGAAACCACGGTTTACCTACCTAGCAGTAGCGATGTAACCGACTGGATGGAATGAAATTCCATTGGTGCAGTTCATAATGAACATGATTTTGACAACTGCATGTGCACAACTTCTTTGGACTGCTTCCATAGTGTAAAGGACAAATCCCAATGCAAATGAAAAGTCACGAGTCAAATAAGACACTATAACACATGGCCTATATATATATAAAATGACAAGTGGGAAACTATCAACAAACAACTATAGAACGATCAGAACAAACAACTGGAGGATCGCCGTAATGGCAGGCACAATCAGAACTACAGACTTGAGAAACGTTAAGTCAATCGGACATCAGAGACACTAACCGCTATGCTCAGAGCCCAAAAATGATCATCCTCCGTAATGCCGGATATGGATTGTTCTATCCTTGCGGTCCTCTTTAACGTCCTTGACCCTACGACCGGTGAAGAGGATGCTATTAAACAAACAAAACCTTCAGGAAAATAAACCCATGAACGTGAACATACATAAAATGCTGAAATAAAATCCTTAAAAAATGAAAAATGCTAAGATGTATAGTCATTTACATACACAACGGAAGCAAACATACATTCATTATGCATTCAACATGTTCATTATAATTCATTAACAGTAAATATAATTGCAGAGATGAAATGGTTAAGAATACTCATCTTATAAAGAAGTTGTCCCGCAACCAGCTACGTTGCTTCAACGTTCCACCCAACCATAAGCCAGTGTGCTCATCAATCTCTCAGCAACATTGCCACCCTCGAGTTGGGCATGATTCCCCAAGGAATAAGGGTCAAACTAGGCTTACACATAGCCAAGGTTACACAAAATAGCCAAGTCAACGCAGTTGGGTTTATCAGACCGTCAAGGAGCTAGGAAAGGCTAAATGCTAAGTTGGTGGTCTCAATGGAGAGCTAAGGACGCCTACATTAGAGCTAACCTAACTTCTAAGACATCCACACACCCAACACCAGGAATCAGTCCTTTCTCTGCTTCGCAGTCCCTTAGGCCCTGAATTCCCTTTCCAATACTCTTCAAGGGTTGTGGAGAATAAATCCAACAGTCTAATTCTGTCTAAGGGGCTCCCAACACCAGGTTTCTTAAGCATACCCAGCCTGTAATCCTGCTCTAAACAGTCCGAAGACCAACCACTGCATACCGTAGTAAAACAAATAGTTCACAGCTCTGTGAAGAAAATAAATATAACAGGGTGACAACCCAAATGAAAAGGTGAACATAGCTCAGGTCAGACGAGATGATTTAGAGTTGTTCTTGGCCCTAGCATGGCCAAAAAAACTCAGTGGCACCCAAAATATGTTTGCACACGTAGCAACCAAGACCAGGGAAGATCAACAACCCAATCCCATAATGAAACAATGGGAACCTTACATAGTCCACAGATAGGGAAGAAGATGGACTCCCAACATTAATAGGGAAGGCATATAAACAACAGAATCATGCTTCTCAGGGTGCTCGTCCAACTCGCCGCGTGAGATCACAGTCTCCCAATCCCTGCGTGAGGAAAACCATGCTGATTTCTGATCTGTGCATGAGGATGAACAAATGACTTGTTATGGGAGGAAAAACGAAAACCCCCCTTCCTGAGAGTGAACAAGACCAAAACCTCTGAATAAGTGGAATCGTGGGAGAGTGGAGTGAGTGGGAAGAATGGAAGGTTGCTTCTTTTCCCCCAACGATGTGAAGAGGAAGAGTTCACTGGTGGAGTGGGCATGTGGGAAAGGACTGGAAGTCCTACCACACCCACCACTACTCAGTAATAACTACTCCCAGACAGCAAAAAAGTAAAAATGGTGATCAACACATGATAAACTCCCAATGGCCCCCACGAGTTAGACAATCCCCCCCTTAACCTTAGGAATCATGTCATTTTCATTTAACATTACAATGTCGTAGATGGATGTAGGTTTATTTTAATTAATGTGCATATTTACATGATGCAAAAACTCTAATGTGCCAGATCGCATGATATACCATCAGCAACGATCCCTATTGCCGAAACATACACAACCAAATCGATGGTGGGTATTTTGCCTTTATCTCCACACCACGATTAATTACAAAATTTACACCATGTACCTTTTAATGAAAACGGGGTCAAAATCGAGGTATTACAATCCCCTCCCCCTTGAAATAACACCATCCTCAGTTTTCCAATACATAGGAATGCATATACCATTTGCACATTCAAAATTTTAAAAATTTTGCAGATCTGTCCCATGTTCAATTATTTACTTTGAACTTTCAGGACCAAGCCCCTCGGCTTCCAAGAGCTTCTTGTGCTGGTTCTCAGCTTTTGGCTCATCCCCATGTCGAGGAAATTTGTGGCTACTACCCTCTTTATGTTCACTTGTTGGGCAGTCCCGACATAAATGATGTCCTCTGCATTTCCAACATTTTGTTGGCTACTTCATCTTTACCTGCTCAATTTCCTTTGAGTCTTCATTCCTGGGATGTTTCTTAATGGATTGCTTGGATGAATGTCCCATCATTGATCCACTTTCATTGCCTTTATGGATTCCCCCCAAAAGGATTTTTACCTCCTTTTGCAAACCAATAGAGTCTTGCAAAATCTGGTGGTTCATCTCATTCTACCTTTTCTGTATTTGGAGCATCTCTCTAAGGTTCTCTTGGGTCCTGGAAATCATTTGAAGGAGACTTCCAGCCAAGTACAACAACTTTTTTTCTACTGCCATGGTCAATATGCACCACTGGATTTCACTTTTCTCACTTGTGAAATGCATCATTGAAATTCTATTAGACCAAGCATAATGTAGCCATTAAAATCAGTCAATTAATTGCCCAGTTGGCATGACAGTCCAAGTCTCAGCAAGGATACTTTCATATTTTTCATGCCTTCCCAACAGGCACATGAGCGCATTCATGTCCATTCTTGGGTAGGGAATTAACTATTCCAGCATTCACATTTTGCTTTAAGAAAACCCACACATTCTATTTTCAGTCATACATGCATTCAATAATCTTTTGTTTTCACAATGCGTAAGTATATATATAATCAGAAAGGAAAGAGAGAGCATTAAGAGTTTTTCCCCTCTTTTTCTTGTTCCATCCTAGAACCCACACCAACACTGTGGATTTTCATGCTCTCAGCCTCTTTCACTTCACCATGAATGCTGGACCAATCCCTCTTGGTCATGACACTTAGTGTCTCCAGTCTATTTCAGACCTCTCAACCATGGAGCCTCCCCACATGGTTTTTCTTGACTGCTAGGACCTTCAGAGTCCCACTAGCACCTTTTTCATTACTGCTCATTCTGAGCTCTTCAGGACAATCATATGTCCACATGCACCCCTAGGATGCTCTCATAGTCCTCACTCCTAGCGATGCCTATATTCAAACATTGAATAGATTCACATGTTTAGTTTTTTCTCGTCGATTTTTATCTCTAAAACAAGAGCTTAAAACATCATAACCAAAAAATATACACATGTACATTCTTAAGCAAGATATTGCAAAATAATCCAATACTTATCTGTATTGTGCATTTCCTCGCTGGTCCACAAGATCCCGCTTTTCTTTGCAAGCCTTGGGATTGCCTATGGACTTGGATGTTAGGCCAGCATGCGGGCTACTTCACAACATCCTTTTTTATAGATATCAGGCACAGTCAAGCCAACCTTCAGTTGGGTTTATCATACCGTCAAAAAATCACTTGCACTTATATCAACAATACACTTATATCAACAATGCACTTATATCAACAACCAATCATCAGCCAAGCCAACACCATTGGGTTTATCAGGTCATCAACAATAACACATGCACTTATATCAACAATAAACGACCATTTCCAGGTTTCATTTCCAGCAGTGAGCTCTAATTCCACTACCCCATACAGCACAAGAAACCACTCCCTTCTCTGTGCTCTTTTGTAGAACATAGGATGAGCCCAAGCCATTTCCCATTTAGCGTACAACACCAGACTAGCTCTATTTAGCCTGACAACACAAGTAATATAAGAAAACTCGTTTGCATTATTGCTCTAAAATGTAATCATATTTCACATCATTCACTATCAAGTATTGAGACACCAGGAGTGCATCCACTCCCTAGGGTGTAATCAATATTGAAAAACCATTCCATGATCTGACATCAAAAAAGTGTGCACCCTTTTCCGATGTCTTCCATGCAGGCCCTATTCATACTCAAGCAATAGGTCATAATGGAAATAAAATCAAAACATGTTCTGCATATTGAATTTAACAATTTGAAATGCATATTCTTAGCTAGGGTTACAGAACACTTATCCATTTGCCGATACAGTATTCCTTCATTAAGGAGGAATGGGGGCTCCCTTCTCTGAGTTGACAGTCCCTCGGATTTCCATCCCAATTCCTTTTTACATTTCATATCCACACATGTCTTACCGACACACTCTATACCATCTCACTCATGTGGCTTACCAAACATGTAGTGTATATGAGACATTTCCAAAATGTCCAATGGAGTTTCACCCGAAACCCATTTCCAAGATAGGGGAAAACCTCCCCATAAAGTTTGACTCCTTCAGGCCATCACACATGGTATTCCTGCAATGTGTATCCCTGGCACATTCATCAAGTAGCCAAATAGTCAATCATTACCTGATAATATAATCCAAATTGATTGTTCCATAACCAAGCAATGACATTAGTAGTTAAATTCAATAAGAATTTGCAACTCTGTCTACTATAGAAATTGATTTGCTTGGCAATGAGGTGATCCTCATTTGTGGGTCTCTTGTAAGCAGCACCACTATGCCCATTATAATTTTATGCTTACTAGCATAACATGAATACCCACTTATAATGTGTCCTCCTGACACAATCTTATGCAAGCCAATAGTGATTAGTAGTTGTCAACAATTTCTCAAACCCGAAATTCACAAATTCAAATTTAACAACCCATTATGCATACAAACTATTTTCATATCCATGAGACTCTTCTCATAAGGTTTAGCTCTTTCACATGGTATATTCTGGCATTTTTCATGGTCTTACTCTCATTTCCATGCTTCAAACAATCTACCTAAAACCTAAACTTCAATTAGCTGAACACTTGGTAAGTCTGGATGCATATAACCTTTTCATTGCTACAACCATCACTGAAGCATTTTCAGAATTTCTAAAATTCAAATACTTCCAACTGTTAATCACATCAATATTACCAAAACCCATTTACTTCATGCAATCATTATCATAGTTTAAATTACAGGGTACAATCACATCATTTATGCAATTAAATTAAATGTTTAGATACTCCTTACTTCACAAGCGTATCATTTGTACCACCCTACTCTTTCCATAGAGCATTTCCGGCAGCCAATTGATCATGACTACCCTCTTCATCCACTTACTATCCTGCATTCATAACAGCTCTTGAAATGGTTTTAGAACTATCATCAATTCATCATTTCAGCCATTATTTATTCATAATATCACATGCACTATCTCAATGCATTCATGCAATGCATCACAACATTTGCACCCATACTTACATAATCAGTTACTCACACCCTTCGTATGCATCCATTCAATGCATAAATACAAGGTTTATAAAATCTGTTAATGCATATCCAATCAATGCTACCTTGCATTTATTTAAGAATACTATGCATTCAAACATATCATGACTACTTCATATAGGATGCATGACTATAATCAAGATCATCAGTGCTTACTTTCCTTGGACTACTAATCTCATAACAACATAATACAGGCATGAAACATTTCTCTATGAATGCAGTATAAAATTCAAATACCCACATGGTATGAGACCTCTTGCCTTTACCACTCCATACAATTTTCATAATTAAACTCTTATCTTCATGGGTCCTACTTACACCCTTGACATTACCAGTTTGGTTGGTCCTTTGCAGGAGATTGTAGAATTTGTGCACCAACTTTTGATCATGGACTTGTTTCCTTATCCCATTCTCCATAGGGTTGCTAGTCATATTCATCAGCATCAGCAACATATTCAGCCATGTCCATGTTGTCATTGGTTTTTCCACTAATGCCAACACTAATGCAATAATTATCATTAGTGGCTCATTATAAATATATAATTCTCACTATTCTTACAAACATGTAATATCTTATGCATTCTAGGCATATCCTCATGCATTTAATGTGTAAAACTTGTAATCATAATTAGCAAGACAGGGTTTGAGTAAATTTCCCTTTTCAAGTCCCTTATCCTTGCATGGAACTCCTCTTCCACACAACAGCTGGTTTGACTTCATGGTCTTGCGACCTCTAGGCATACAATTCCCGAATTTGTCCATATTGACAGCGACACATTTCTCTTTCAAGCAATCACTAGAAATTTGCTGCTCCATGCTGAAATTCTGGTGACTCTTCCTTGTTCCTTGCTGGATAAGCTTTCCAATGCCTATCCACATGCTTCATTCTGACCTTGGGTGTGAAAACCACACCACTTCAAAAATGATGCTTTCTACCAAATGTATTTTGGTCTGAAATGTCAACCTCAACCACCTGGAATTTTCTTCCTTTTCAGCCTTGTAATCCACTGGCAGTCTATTAAAAATCCATTGAAAAACAGTTGGAATTTGCTGAGAAAAATTCCACTTTGAAAAAACCAAAATTTCTTTCTCCCTATCGGGTCTCTTCCACACTATATTTCTAGCGTTTCGGGAATCAAAATGTCTAATTCCTCCACTGCTCATCGGTGGTCGGGTACACTTTACTTCAGGCGGCTAGTCCTCACGGCTTCCACAATAGTGGCTAATGAACCTTCTAGGGTTTTCTCGGTTCACAATCTATCAGCGGTCGGATGCACTAACTGCTACAGCATTCGGCGGTTAGTCTTCTAGGCAGCCGCAATGGCAGACTCCCAATTGACTAAACTTTTTTGACTTCCATCGGCGTTCAAGATCACTAATTTATCTCGACTCATTGGTGGACTCATCCACTAACATGCACTGATCGTCGATATCCTCAACACTTAGAAAAATATCAGTGAAAATTTATTTTTCTCCTTCCTACGACACTCCATCGGCTGTTTCATCAACTATTTTCTGCCGACACTGCGGCTACTCCCTCAGCTAGTCATTGACGATCCAATCAACTAATTGTCACCGATCATTGATGGTCTTATTGGAGCTTCATCAGACTAAGTTAGGCTGGAATTTCAGTGGCCTTAAGTTGATCTTCGTTGAAACTGTGGCTTCCACATCCACTAAGTTTTACCGACGTCCGACGATTCTCATACTTAGAAAATTTTTCAAAATTTATTCCTTAACCATCTTTCTTTCGCTTCATCAACTCAACCGTCTTCTATTCTTTGCCATCGTTTCGGTACCTTCACTATCTATTTTTCGACGTTGTGGCTACACCATCAATTAGGTATCAGCGATCCAATCCTTTAATCATTGCCGATCGCCGATGGTCCTTTCACTTTAGTTTTCTGCTGCTCCGCATCAGCTGTCAAAACTATTATCCACTGTGGCATCGGTGGTCGGGGGCTCTATCCTTTAGAAGGATAGTCCACTAGCGAGCCACAACGGTGGCATAAAATTAGCTAATCTCTTTCTATGTTCATCGACAACTCCATCATCTAAGCATCGGTGACTCAATCAACTAATCATCACCGATCGTCGATGATTTCACGACTTAGAAAAATTTTCAAAATTTCCTCTCCGCCATCACCATCGGTGGTTCAACCCACTATCATCTTGTCTCTTCCACTGAAGGTCGATGAACACATAGAAAAATTTCACAATTTTCCTTCCACCATCGGGTGAGCTTCAGAATACACGTTTCGATGTGTCGGAGGACCTTCCAACTAAGTGATCTACTGCATCGAAAGAACTTCTCACTAAGTTTTTAGATGAGCCAAAAATTCTGGTACTTAGAAACATTTTGTAAATTTTCTTGTCATTCACCCATTTTGTCTTAGTTTCTTCTGGGCAGTAGGCACCCTGCCTCTGTTAACTATTTCTCATGGCCCTCTGAGGCCCAAATGTTGCAACATAAGTTCTACCACTACATCGTCACGGCCCATTCAGTCCCATGTTGCAACCTTTGCTCTGATACCATACTGTAACGTCCCTGACCCTCCGATCGGTGAAGAGAACGCTATTAAACAAACAAAACCTCTGGGAAAAAATCCCCATGAACATGAACATACATAAAATTCTGAAATAAAATCCTTAAAACATGAAACATGCTAAGATGTATAGTCATTCACATACATAGCAGAAGCAAACATACATTCATTCTGCATTCAACATGTTCATTATAATTCATTAACAGTAAATATAATTGCAAAGATGAAATGGTTAAGAATGCTCATCTTATAAAGAAGTCATCCCACAACCAATGGCATCGCTGCAACATTCCACCCAACCATAGGCCAGTGTGCTCATCAATCTCTCAGCAACACTGCCACCCCTGAGCTAGGCATGATTCCCCAAGGAATAAGGGTCAAAGCAGGTTTACACATAGCCAAGGTTACACAAAACAACCAAGTCAATGTAGTTGGGTTTATCAAGTCGTCAAGGAGCTAGGAAAGGATGAATGCTAAGCTGGTGGTCTCAATGGAGAGCAAGGGACACCTACACCAGAGCTAACCTAACTTATAAGACATCCACACACCCAACACCAAGAATCAATCCTTTCTTTGCTTTGTAGTCCCTCAGGACCTGAATTCCCTTTCCAATACTCTTCAAGGGTTGTGGAGAAGAAAGATAGCAATCTAATTCTGTCTGAGTGGCTCCCAACAATAGGTTTCTCAAGAATACCCAGCCTCTAATCCTACTTTAAATAGTTCGAAGAACAACCACTGTATACTGCAATAAAACAAACAGTTCATAGCTCTATGAAGAAAATAAATATAACAGGGTGACAACCCAAACAAAAGGGTGAACACAGGTCAGGTCAGACAAGATGATTTAGAGTTGTTCTTGGCCCTAGCGTGGCCAAAACAACTCAGTGGCACCCAAAAGATGTTTGCACATGTAGCAACCAAGACCAGGGAAGATCAACACCCCAATCCCATAATGAAACAACTGGAACCTTACATAGTCCACAGATGGGGAAAACGACGGACTCCCAACATTTACAGGGAAAGCATATAAACAGTAGAATTGTGCCTCTTAGGCCGCTCATCTAGCTCGCCACGTGAGATCACAGTCTCCCAATCCCTGCATGAGGAAAACCATGCCGATTTTCGATCTGTGCATGAGGATGAATAAATGAATTGCTGTGGGAGGAAAAACCAGAACCCTCATTCCTCAGAGTGAACAAGACCAAAACCTCCGAAGAAGTGGAATCATGGGAGAGTTGAGTGAGTAGGAAGAATGGAAGGTCGCTTCTTTGTCCCCAGCGATGTGAAGAGGAAGAGTCCGCTGGTGGAGTGGGAACATGGGAAAGGACTGATAGCCCTACCACACCCACCACTACTCATCAATAACTACTGCGAGATAGCAGAAAAGTAAAAAGGGTGATCGACACATGGTAAACTCCCAATGGCCCCCACGGGTTAGACAATCCCCCCACTTAACCTTAGGAATCATGCCCTTTTCATTTAACGTTGCAACGTCGTAGCTGGATGTAGGTTTATTTTAACTAATGTGCATATTTACATGATGCCAAAACTCTAATGTTCTAGATATCATGATATACCATCTACAATGATCCCTATTGTCGAAACATACACGACCAAATCGATGGTGGGGATTTTTCCTTTAGCTCCACACCACGATTAATTATAAAATATACATCATGTACCTTTTAATGCAAATGGGGTCAAAACTGGGGTATTACATCCTCAATTTGTGAATGGGGTATCAAAAATCGGTAGAGCTAGACTCTTCAGTAGAAGGAACGTGTTGTTTTTGGAACTCCTCGAGACTAGCCTCCCACAACGTTGGGTGAGATATATACTATCACTCGGGCTTGATCTGGCCAAACAACCTGACAGCAAAATAAAACATTATCAGATATCAGAAGGTGAAATAAAATAGTTCATTGGACAAATATTACACTAAAATCCATAACTTCGGCAAATCGAACCCTAGGATAAAAAATAACTAGCCCCGATGTATCGGCGAGGGAGTCCAAATGCACTCGACAGACTTGACGGTTCTGTTTCCGCAATGTCGGAAGGATAGTCCACTATGCTTCTGATATCGGAAGGATAGTCGACTAATATTCTGATACAAAAAAAGTGAAACAGACCAAGTTTTTTAATGAAAATTATGAACTCAGGGCAGATTTAGTGAAAACAAAATACTCCTAGGCCAGTTTTAATAAAAAAAACAAAAAAGGGGGGCCCTAAAATTGAAAATTTTGGGGCAAAAAGTTGGAGCTGCAACATATAGCTAACTGACCATCTAACTCATGGTGTCTCAATCAATGTCATATCAACTCCCAGATGTCTAACAACTCAAACAATTAGTGACAGCTAGTTAACTCAGTGCAACTGAGTGTAGTAGGTGGGAAAAGGCGCCTACTCCACATGCAGCCATGCATTATGCATGCAAAGCTTGCGCTAGCTAATTGATTGTGAACTAACTGAAAGTAACTAGTACTAACTCCAACTAACTGAAGTAGGTTGGTTTCAGGACTCCCACTGTCTCCTAAAATGTAGGGATTGGTGTAGGAGGCGCCCAAACTGATGCATGCACATGCAGTAAGTGGAAGTTAACCTCTATCAATGTTCTCCACACTCTATTGATTGGTACATGTGGCCCCATTAGGCCAAGTGGACCCAATGTTACTAGTGGACCCAATTAATTAAATAAGGTTCCTAATTTAGGATAAATAATTTAATAGACAGTATGGTCAAGGGAGGATTAATAATTCTAACACCCCTCCTGAATCCTAACTTGGACAACTATGGGCCCTGGTAACAAGACCATATGTCACCCAAATACAATATAAAATATATAATGCTTCTTAATATAACCAAGGAAATAAGGGAAAACCTCATGGGAAACCCACCCAACCCGCCCCCCTCGCCTCAAAGTAAGCAGGAATACACACTTGTGAAAATTTTTGCTACTATTTGCAGCACTATGCAAAAGCAATATCTTAGTTTTGTGTAGGTCAACTCATGAATGCAAACAAATTTATTATGTCTTGAGGAATATTCCTATTTGGAAGAAGAACAATGCACTCAACTGAATCATAAATATAAATAATTGCATGGTGAAAATTGGACCCATGTAGAGAAGTTGAAATCATCTAAAGAGAGAGAAAAGGTTCTTGTGAATTTGAACCATGTGAGGAACACCCAAGAAACTGATATATTGCATCCTTGAACAACAAACCATGAGTGGTAAAATCAGCCCCAAGTGTTAGGAACAAGTGTCTAGGAGGATGCAGAATGTCTTTCGCTTTACTAGTTTTGTGACGAGATGAGCATGTGACCAAAGGCAGAGAAGCCCTGGGACTGTGGAGAGTGAATTATTCAGCCCCATAATCTGATATAGATTCATAAATATCCAATAATTCACAAAATCTAATATTATCAATCTCACAGGAGAAAACTAACATCACATCCTTAGCAACAAAATTGAAGGAGACTTGCGGTGCTTGATTTGTCACACCAAAATTGATGAAACCTGTTACAAGCAATACTGTAAGCTATTGAATATTAAAACCTGAAACACATATTATCATATCAGAAACTAAATCAGATCCAAAAAGGTCATGTCATAACCCCGAAATTTCATAAAAATTTAAAATTTTTAAGGTAAATAAAATGTTTGAATAAGCAATTTAATAACTGCTAGCGGTTAGCGAAAAATGAAACAATTTAACAATTGGTATTAATTAGTTTCAAAATACAAATAACTAATACAAATTTAATTTTTATTAGTTATTTAAGAATGACTTGCATTTAGATTGCTTCTAGCTGTACTAATAATCTTACTTTTGGCAAGTAGGTGATAAACTATCTTTGAAATTCGGGGCTTACTTAGCATTATGCTAACTTAGATGGACTACTGGTTCTTACAGGTTCAGCAGGTAACAAATGATCAAGTAGGATTTTATTTTGTATGATAGCGAGAAGTATTTCTGTAGCATGTTAGGATGCTAGTAAATAAATTGATTATTTAGAAGCAAGGATCTGTTGAGGTAGAGTAATTCTCTTTCATAGTTTTGGTTCTAAGACAATATTCATAGTTTAGCCATAAAGATTATTATCCTTAACATACTTCGTTAAACAAAATAGATTCTTCCTGTGAGCTTAGAACTCAAGTTCTAGACATACAATTACTTTTATTGTAACATGATCATACTGTTATTGTTATGTTTAATGCTCAAATGTACTGCTTTTTATGCATGAATATACTCCTATGATTTTCAAAGGTAAAGTTCACCAATAGATTACATATCTCTACTTCAACTCTTCTGTACTAGTCATGAATATTATCAACCTATTGATTGTATGCAATTATGCTTATCTTTTTGCACTACTAGATATCCAGTTATAAACTTTGATTCCTAAGTTATCGCCATGCTACAAGTATTATTGTAAAAACATAATACCACATCATTGTTATAATGTACCAAAATAATTTTTACTTGTATCCTTAGGTAGTTTTACTTCTTGGTAATTTCCATGATATATTATAAGTTTGGCTCTTTATAAAAACAAGGTACTAGCTCCAAAGTATGGTTGACCTTATGTAACTAGATGAATTATCTCAAGGTGGAATACTACCTAACCACCACTTCCATAAAGTTGAAACTAAATGTAAAACACATTATCAGTTTTATTCTTATAGTTTACTAAATCTAACATTTCACAAAACTCTAAACTTTTAACATTCATGTAGTAGATAAACTAATATTTATTTAACTAAGACAGTCAAATAAAATAGAACCTGTTGAGGACAAGATGACAACAGCTTGAGGAGGCCATTCCTCCCTACCAATATCCTTGAGAGTGCACAAACAATGCTTCCTCAGGACCCTAGAGCCTATTCCTGGTCTTCTTAGCTGAGAACTGAGTGGAGAATGCAACTGTAGAAACCTCTATCACCTGACTGGTTCAATACTTCAGTAAAAACAATCTGCTCTCAGTAGTATGAGCTTCAACTTAAAATATGCAACTAGATCAATCTCAGTAGTTATCCCCTCAAACACTTTCCAGATTCCCCTCCATTGAATTTCTCTTGAGTAAATTCATTCACCCTGAATGATCACTGCTCTAGAATTAGTAGCCTCAGATTTCTTCAATGGGAAATTTTATAGAGATTCCTAGGTCTTCTGGGTTATTTTTCATTAATTGAGCCACCTACTCTGATTCCATTTTCTTGGGGAATCATGACCACAAATATAGGGAGGTTCCACCTGCAACAGTTGGAAGTGGTTTGAGGATGCTGCCACATGTCAGTTTTCTCTCCACCCAGTCTCCTCCACCAATTTGACCAGTAAACACTCTTTTAACAACTCTCCTAAGCTGTTGTCTCCTCATTTATTTATTTATAAATAAAATATTTTGAATTTACATTAAATATTCTTGACCCCACCGGTCATAAATCACAAATTAGCATAAAATTTAACATAATGTTCCTTAAGTAATGTAAAATTGTTTCTACAAATTGGGGCATGTGACATACACACCCCCTTAAATTATAACATCGTCCTTGATGTTATTTATTTCTCATCCTCAGAATTCCCCTGGAACAAAATTGGATATGCATCCTGCATATGTATTTCCAATTCCCGGGTGGCTTCCTCTGGACTGAGGTGCTTCAATTGGACCTTCACCTGATCAATGGTGCGGTTCTGAAATGTGAACTCCCTTTGCTCGAAGATACATTCCGGTTTCACCAGAAAATATCCTTTGGGTTCCACCTGTACATCATTCTGGTTAATAACATGAGTAGCATCATGCACATATTTCTTTAATACAAAAATGTGAAAAACATTGCGAACTCTTAAATTTGGTGGTAAGGCTAACTGATAGGCTACTTGTCCAATCTTGGATAGTATTTCAAAAAAAACACAATAACAAGGTGCTAGTTTGGCACAACTACCCAACCTCAAAGAGCTCTTTTTGGGTCTCACCTTGATGAAGACATGTTCACCTACCTGAAACTCTTTTGGAGTTCTTTTAAGGTCTGCTTGACTTTTCTATCGATCTTGTGCAATTTTCAGATTACCGTGTACTTGCTTTACAATTTCTTCCATTTCTTTCAATAATTCAGGTCCTAATACTAACTTGTCCACCGGATTACTCCAAGAGATAGGGGTGTTACATTTCTTTCCATACAAAATTTCAAAAGGACTAAATCTAGCTGAAGCTTGATAGATATTTCTGTAAGCAAATTCTACCAGGTGTAAATAATCTTCCCATTTACCTGGATGATCCTTACATACATTCTTAGTAAATCTTCCAGTACTTGATTTACTCTTTCAGTATTTCCATCAGTTTGAGGATGAAATGAGGTACTAAAATTTAGCGTAGTATTTAATCCTTTAAACAGAGATCTCCAAAAGTTACCTATAAATTTAGTGTCTCGGTCTGAAATTATAACCTTCGGTATTCCATGCAGTCCAAAAATTTGCTTTAAAAAGATATCAGCTATGTTTTCAGCTTTATAAGTAGTTTTTACAAGTATAAAATGGGATGCTTTACTCAACTTGTCAACCACTACCATTATGGAGTCATTTAAGTTCTGAATTTTAGGCAGTCCAGTAACAAAATCAAGACTAATTATCTCCCATTTCCAGCTAGCAATGGGCAATGGTTGAAGTAATTCGACTGGATGTTGATGTTCAATTTTTACATGCTGACATTCAAAACATCTAGCAATATATTCTACCAGCTCATTCTTTATGTTGGGCAAAAAATACTCTTTTAATAACATGGTTATAGTCTTCTGATAACCTGGTGGCCTGAGTAAGGAGTTTTATTGAATTTGTATAAAATTAATAAATTAATCTTAGGTACATTAGGTACGTATATTCTGTCTTTATACAGTAAAATTCCTTTTTCACTTAAGTTGTACCCTATGCTTAAACTTTTTATTGGATTTTCTTTTTCTTTTGCTTGAAATTTTTGGTAAATTTCATCTTGTTCTAACCCTGCTTTAAGCTATTCTTCTAGATCTGTTGTATAAGTACTGATAGATGCTATAAAATTCAGCTTTGAATTTCTACCTAATGCATCAACAAATTTATTTTATTTCCCTTTAATGTGTTGAATTTTGAAATCATATTCACTTAGAAAAGCTAGCCACCTAGCTTTTCTATCATTCGGGTTAGGTTGATCCAACAGATATTTTAGTCCCTTATTATCTGTCATTAGAATAAATTTTCTTCCAATTAAATGATGATGCCACATCTTTAAAGCATGTATGACAACAGCTAATTCCGAGTCATAGGTTGCATAATTTTTTTCATGAATTTTCAATTTCCTAGACTCATAAGAAATAACATGTCCTTCTTGAGTCAATGCTCCGTTTAAACCATCAGTGTAGGTGTCAGCACATACTATAAAATATTTATTTGGATTATCTATTCTTAAAATAGGTGCGTTGGTTAATAATGTTTTTAACTTTTTAAAACTATCCTCGCACTTTTGATTCCAATCAAATTTCTTTCCCTTTTTCTGCAAAGAGGTTATCGGATTTGTGATTCTCAAAAATCCTTCAGTGAATCTTCGGTAATAACTGGTAATCCCCATGAAAGATCAAACATTAGTTACATCTTTAGGAACTGGCCAATCTTCAATTGCCTTTATCTTTTTGGGATCCACCAAAATTCCTTCTTTAGTCACCACATGACCTACGTACTGAATTTTATCTTTAAAGAAGTCGCATTTACTAAATTTTGCAAAGAGTTCATGATATTGCAACTCTTGCAAAACAATTTTTAAATGTTCTTTATGTTCTTCTTTAGATTTCGAATAGATTAATATGTTGTCGATAAACACAACCACAAATTTATCCAGATATTTATGCATTAAATTATTCATTAGACACATAAAAACAGCTGGAGTGTTAGTAAGCTCGAATTGCATGACGACAAACTCGTAATGTCCATATCAAGTCCTAAAAGTTGTTTTAAAGATGTCTTCATATTTAATTCTAACTTGGTGATATCCAAACCGTAAATCAATTTTTGAGAATACCGTGGCTCAATGTAGTTGATCAAACAAATCATCTATGTGAGGTAGCGGGTATCTCTTCTTGATAGTCAGCTTATTTAATTGATGATAATCTATGCAGAGTCGTAGAGTTCCATCCTTTTTCTTAAAAAAGATGACAGGTGCCCTCAGGGATACACACTGGGTCGAATATAATTCTTGTCAATAAGTTATTTTAATTGCGACTTAAGTTCATTAAGTTCAAGTATATTCATCTGATAAGGGGCCTTTGAGTTGGGTACTGCACCAGGTACCAGCTCAATGGTAAAATCTAGTTCCCTTTCCAGAGGCAGTCCTAAAATTTCTTCTGGAAATACATCTGCATACTCCTTTAAAATCGGTATATCCTCCAATTTTAATTTATCTATGTTATTTAGATTTTCCTCATTAGTTACTGTTACTGCATAATCCTTACAACCTTTCCTAACATCTCTCTTAAGCTGCAGAGCACAAATCTACCTTACGGTTCTTTTTCTAGGGATTCCCTTTACGCTTATTGGTTTTCCATCATTATTTATACAAGTAAAGGTTTTGTCATGGAAATTTATGATCTCTCTATGCTTCTCTAACCAATCCATACCGATTATTATGTTGTATGAACCCATAGGTAGTACATTAAGCTTTACAAAAGTTTCAAATTGATCCATAGTTACTACACAATTCTTTACAAAACTAGTTACCTTCCTCTTTGCACCAGTATCTAACTGAACCAACCAAGGAATTACAAACTTTTCAATAGGCTGTTTACACTTTTCTACCAAATTAGGTGAATTATAACTTAAACTAGCTCCTGGATCAATTAAAATAGATATGCGTGTTTGGTTTATCTTACCTTCTACTTCCACCATGGAAGTTTGATATTTTTCTTGTCGATTCTCCAAAGCTGCATTGATCTTGGGAATAGTCCTCGCTAAATCTCCAATAGTCATCTCCTCCTGTATTGTATGGATATTACTGACAGTATTTTTCTGATTGGGACAGACTCACGATAGACTAAGGCATAATTTGGACCATTGCCTTCCCAACATTTTACGGGTTCTTTTCATTCAAAGTTCTTTGTGTAGTTACTGTGATTATTAGCAGATTCTTTATTTTTTTTATTGTTCTGATTGTTCTGTGAATTATTCTTATTCCCCTGGAAATTCTTATTAGAAAAATTTCTGGCATTATTATTTTTAGAATTCTGATTAGGCACAAACTCTTTCTTCTTATGATCATAATTATTATTCTTTTTGGCCTTCTAGTTGGCCATACTCTCCTATTTCTCATTCTGTTCATAAAAAAAATTTGCTTTCCTCATAGCTTCTTCCAGGGTTTTTGGATTGTCATACTCAATCCTATCCTTTATGTGATAAGGTAAATAGCTGAGAAAGCGCTGCACCTTCGTTTTTTCATCCACAAGGTATGGCACATACCTAAGCAGACTTAAAAACTTACTATTCAAATCTTTCATAGTCATTGTACCTAGTTTTAGCTCATAGAATTCTTTAGCCCTTTCTTCATAGTACTGTTCAGATAAAAATTTCTTTTTAAATTACTTCTTGAATGTGCTCCAATTTATATTCTTCTCTCTTATACCTTTCACTCTCTTTAAATCTTGCCACCATATATCAGCTTTCCCTATAAGATTGTAAATAGCAATTCTAGCCCTTAATTGGTTAGAATAGTTATAAATCTGGAAGTACTTCTTCATCCCGAATAACCAGGATTCCGCTTCCTCCCCATTTTTTAGTTTATCCATTAAATTGTTGGAGCAGGGCCTCGCAGCTAAAAGAAAAGCTACTATATCGGAGCAAGGAAGTCAAAGGAAACAGTACCTTAAGCGACTGAGAAGAGAGAGCTCAACCACTGCACTTAAGGCAGCGGCGAAGACAGGACGACTCAGCTACCCTCATAAATGGAAAAGGAGCAACGGGACGAGGTATTAAAGACAAATGATAGAAGGGGAGCAACCGAGGAAGCAACGCCCATACCCATGATCAGCGTCGGGAAGCATGGAAGACTGCAGAAAGCTATGGTGTGACGAAAAGCTGCAGTTCAAAGTACAGATAGGCCGACTGTCATAGTTAGGGTTTTTGGGTTACTGTTGGGAAAGTCCCACCGTGTTGTATCATGGTGAGACCTTTGGGCCACCTATTTAAGCATGTATTTTGTATAATGAAAGGTTAGACACTTAGCTAGCTATACATTCAGATAGACAATTAGCTAGTTGGTTAGTTAGTTGTTCTTTGAGTCAAGCTCTAGTTCTGTTGTTAATTCGGTAGTTATCTTACTGTAACTAGTAGTTGGCTCCTTGAGCATGAATGTAACAATCCATAGGGATTGAGAGAGAGAGAGAGAGGAAATATTATAAGAAGAAAGCAATATAGGAAGAGAAGAGATCTAAGAGAGAAGGGCTCCCGGCTGTGTGCGTGGAGTTTCCGAGAAGATCTCAAGATGCATAATAGGTTGCAACGGAACTGTGTTTACTGTCTCAAGATATAATATAAAAACCAGTTCCTGTGGATGTAGCTTCCCCCCTGGGAGTGAACCACATAAAATCCGTGTGTTGTGTGACTGTTTCATGTGATTGTGCTTACTTAATTGCTATCTATTATCGGTTACATGAGCTTTGGTTAACAGTCAATGAATGTATGTATACTATCTTTCAGTTTACAATCACATAGAAGGCTAAATGCAAGTTGAATGTATCAAGTATTCTGTATATGAGTTTATCAGTGCTTGATTCACGACAGTACAGTTACAGTGTTAAGTGACTTCTATATATGAGTTCAGTGAGTTGAGAGTGCTTGATGCTAGGCATGTTAAAATGTAGAAACTAAAGAGAAGTCGTTTAACACCTTGAGGAAGGTTAACTGAGCTATTATACCCAGAGAGGAAGCCTCTAGAACTAGAGATTTGGTGAGCATACTAAGTCTTACTGTAGGAACTATCGCGGTGTAGAAAGGCGATATCGCACCGTTAGGGAAGCTACGGTGTGAGATATCGCAGATTAAGAGTAGGCAGAAGAGAAAGTTTGTGCATCGTCCTGGAAGCTGCAATGCGATAAGAGTCAGTTCCATAGCAGAGTCAGCTAGGAAGAGGGAAACAACACCTCGCAGAGAGATCCCACTAGATAAGAAGGGACAAGAGGCACTAGGATGCTACAGAACCTGGTTGAGGAAACGTGATTCTTCAACCACCCCATCTAAGATCACTTCGGGTGAGACTTCAGGCTATTCTACGGTCTGTCGCCGAAAGGGCCAGTGAGCTAGGGGTTTTGTTGGTACATTACAGTAAACCCGGGTCTGCCCATTCAGACCAACAAATGGTTTCATTGCCGGTTTTGAACAAATTGAAGAGATAATGTTCTGTTGGAATCCTACTAAAGAAGAACTTAACCACTGGGTTGAGTCTAAGGAAAGAGAATTTGCTAAAAAAGAAAACAAAAGTCCTAGGCTTAGTACAGAGGACTGGCTACAGAAACATATCTTCATAGGCCTACATGAGATATTTTTTGCGACCTATGCTAATGAGTTGTATGATTGGTTATCAAAGTTAAATGATAAGCATATATTCAAGAAGAAAAGGAACATTGTGTGGACACCGGAGGTGATTCACACCGTGAAGAGCGTAGATAATCCCATTTCATGGGCAGTAGACTTATCGCTTGCGAGTTTGCTAGAAGGCTTCATTACAGAGTTTGCAGTTGATCAAAGAAAGAGTTTCAGCGAAGCAGAGAGGTACTTCTTCAAAGGATATCGTAGTAAGTACTTGAACTCTTTAAATTTCTCCCTTAAGATGTTATTGCATGAAAAAGGAGTAATGGATATATTTTCAGATGAATAAGTTAAGTAAGTGTAATGTCACAAGAGTTTGAGAGTGATTTTGAAGACATTGGATGTACACGTAGCGGTAAGAAATATAAAGTAGATTTCAGATCTTCCTTCTTTGAAGACAGTTCAGATAGTACTAGAGAATAGAGCCAAATAAATAGAGAAAGAACATTAGGGGGTATCCCTTACCACCCTTATACCCCACAGAAACCAACCGGGACTCAGAACAATCCCGTAGGAACTCCATCTAGTAGTTCACACACAGTACATACTACCTCTACATCACCTACATTTACACCGCCAAGTGGTAGTAATACAGTAAATCAAAATCCACCATGTAGAAACAGAATGGGGGATGACATGAAGTTACCTACCTTCAGGGGTACAGGGGCAGAAGACCCAGAACAACATTGGTTCCTATGTGAAGCTATATGGACCATTAAACAAATCCAAGATGATAATACTAAACTTGTCTAGTTGGCCACTACACTTAGAGAAAGAGCTTTAACATGGTATATGAAGTATACATCAGCACAGCCCAGAATGCTCGTATAGGTCAGGACCGCCATGATTAAAGAATTTAAGAAACCCAAGTCTGATTCACAATGTATTACAGAGCTTAAAGACATCAAACAGTTACCCACAGAGTCAGTATGGGACTTCGATCAGAAATTTAAAGCTCTTATAGACCAAGTTAGCTTTGAGTTTGTGCCAGAGCAGCATAAGGAATGGTTCATTGCAGCACTGCTCCCTCACATCAGACTTCCACTAATGCAACAGAGACTCCATATGCAGGATGAAGCATTGGAGATGGCAATGAAACTAGAGGCATCACCTCTAGCTGAGACTAGTACAGGTATGACAAACTTACAGAATCAGTTAGCCAATCTCACTTTATAGCTCCATGAGATTAAGAAAGGAAAGGAGGCTGCACAAGAATTATGGTGCACAAGGTGTAAAGAACAGGGCCATACTAAAGATAACTGTCCACTATTTGTTGAGTATTTAGCAAGTGGGGCTCCTAACCCCTTAGTACAGAATCAAGGGCCATGGTGTGAAATTTGTAGAACAAGAGGACATAGACCACAGGAATGCCCTTAACTTTAGAAGTATGTACAAACTCCTAAGAATTTATATTGTAACTTCTTTAAGTCAGTAGGACATGATGAAAATAATTGCAGAGCTTATGATCTCACGATAGAGAGAAAACACGACTTCTACAGAGTCCAGTCAGAGACATTAGGTCCAGCAGCAGGACTATAGCATGAAATGGCTCATGATGGCCATGGTGGAGGCTTTGGCCATGGTGGAGGCTTTGGTTGTGGCCATGGACCGATTATTTGTTACAACTGTGGAGCCATAGGATATTATGCTAGGGATTGTCAGAACCCTACTACAACATGTAAGTATTGCAAGTCCTATGATCACACTATAGAAGAATGTCCTATCTTGATAGCCAAGATTAAGGACCCTAATCCAACACTAAACCAAAATATTCAGCTTATTGCTGCTGAACAGAATGAACCAGAACCAAGAGTCAATATTGTGACTCGCAGCGGTGCTTCTACTAGTAGTACATCGCAGGATGCCGAAAATAATACAGGTCCGGAGTGGGTGCGTAAAGCCACTAATAAATCAACACCAATTGACCTACAGAAGAACAAAGAAACATTTCAGCAAGCTAAAACTTTCTTTACTGACCCCACACCATCAGGATCACAGGTATTTCCTTGTAGGGGTGTACCACAGCAGAAACCTTGTGGCGTTAGTCCTGTAGAGATATCGCAGGTTACCACATCTGAAAGGTGCGAAGAGGACGAGTTGACAGGAAGTCTACAATCCTTCCTGCGGAGTTGCTTGAAACTCGTGAGAAATGAGAAATCCATAGGAGAGCTTCAGCGCATCATAGATCAGTATCAACAACCTTCTTCTGTGAGCGGTACGCAGCATGCTGTTCATAATATTATGGTCCATACAAGAACAGGAAGAGAAATGAGACTCACAACACAAATTGGAGAATTTGAAATGGATGAGGTAATCCTAGATTTAGGATTAGAGGTAAATGTTTTGACTAAGCAAACATGGTAACATATGGGTAGTTCTAAGTTAGCCAGATCACCTATCCATCTGTGATTAGCTAATCAACAGAGGGTATCGCCATTGGGTCGATTACTGAAAGTGCCGGTTGATATTGACGGAGTTCGCAGCTTTGCAGATTTTGAAGTCATAGAAATCATTGGCAATAGTAGACCGTATCCAGCTTTACTAGGTATTTATTGGGAAATCGATAACATGGCTGTTATCGATTTGAAGAAAAGATAGATGACCTTTGAGGATAAACAAATTCGGGTCATCACACCATTGGATCCTTTTCAGGGCCCTAGATACATTGAACCTATCAGAGCAGAGGAAGAGGTGCGTAATATGGAGAGCCTCTATCAGATGACCACTAACCAGAGTGATTATATCAATCCGACCACAGAAGGAAATATTAGTTGGTGATGCGACAGCTCATGCGCATCGGATTTGGAGGTTGGTTTAGAAAATTGGAAGAATAGACTTTATGAAGTCTCAACTCGTAGATGTGTGTTTATTACTAAGTCACTACGATGGATTGCCACGGAGATTAAGGATATTCCGTCGTTTGATGGATTAGCAGATGTCAATGAATTTTTGCAGCAGTTTGAGCAGAAAATCCCTCATGAGCAGAGGATGGTAGCCATTGACCTTGCAGTAAGAACCACACCTACAAGATGGTGGCATGCACATAAAGAACATATCGCATCATGGGATGATTTTAAGAGATTGATGGCGATCAGATTCTCTAATGACAAGGAGTGTTTACAGCAGAAATATACAGGAGAAAGTGACCCCAGGTCACACATTAATATTTGTGAACAACATTGGTCAGACATTCCCAAGGATGAATGGGTTCACCTATTCATTCACACTTTAGACACAGTGCCAAGGAACTGGTACACTGAGATAGAGTTGCATAGAGGAACCATTACATGGCCAGTTATGATAGACAGCTTTGAACTCACTTTCATTTTTGAATCTGAGTATCCAAGCATTGATCAGGCTCTAGATATTATAAAGACTAGGATATTTGATGACTGTACCCTATCAGTATATGTTCAATCTGATTGGGCTATCCAGTTAGAACATGCGCTAGAGTGTTACAACTTCACAGAAGAGTCAGGCGATGAGGATGAGAATCCTCGCAGTATCAACATTCTAGAGTTAGAAGGGACTCACGAAGTTGATGGACCGAAGCTAGAGAATCCATCTTTCATAGAGCCTATTAAGATTAGAAAAATCAATATTGGCACAGAAACAAAACCAAAGTTTGCTTCTATTGGATACTATTGGGATGATGAAACGATAGGACACATCGCAGATCTATTACATGACTATCAGGACTTATTTCCCACTAAGTTTATAGAGATGAAGGGAATAGTAGGAGATTTGGGAGTCATGAGGATACCTTTGAAAGCGGATGCTAGGCCGGTTAAGCAGCTTCCATACAAATTAAATCCTCATTATAAAGAAAAAGTTAAGGATGAGATTGATAAGATGCTAGCAGCAGGCATCATTGAGCCCATAGAAGAGAGCAAATGGGTTAGTCCCATGGTCATGCAGGAAAATAAAACCAAAGGAGAAATAAGGATTTGTGTTGATTTGCGCAAACTCAACGACGCATCGCTTCATGACCCATTTTCGACACCTTTTACTGATGAAGTTTTAGACAATGTGGGAGGATAGGAGGTCTACTCCTTCACTGATGGCTTTTCAAGCTTTCACCAGATAAGAATCCATCCAGAGGATCGACATAAGACCACCTTTATGACAGAATGGGGCTCATTCCAGTATACAGTAATGCCATTTGGTCTTAAAAATGTACCAGCTATTTTTTGGAGAGTAGTAGTTGCTATATTTAAGGAATACATCCATAAATTCTTAGAAGTCTATTTTGATGATTGGACTGTATTTGGATTAATCAACAAGCATATAGGATATTTAAGGCTCATGTTAGAGAAATGTAGGCAATATCATATTTCTCTGAACTTGAAGAAATGTATATTCTGTGCGCCATTTGGTATTTTGTTGGGTCATATTGTTTGCAGACAAGGCTTGATGGTAGATCCCGCAAAGATTGCCATCATTGTAAATCTTCCAGCACCCAACTCAGTCAAGCAATTGAGGACAATGCTTGGTCATACTGGGTACTATAGAAAATTCATCAAGGGTTATGCAAAGATCACAACACCTATGGAAAAACTGTTAAAGAAAGACGTGAAATTCCTATGGAATGAGGAATGCCAGCAAAGTTTAGACACTCTTAAAGAGAATATGGTTACAGCACCCATCTTAGTATTTCCAGATTGGAACAAGCCATTTCATGTACATGTGGATGCATCTTGCATCGCACTGGGGATTGTCTTAACACATCCAGGAGAAGGAGTTATCGATCACCCTATCGCATACTCAAGTAGAAAGTTGTCTACCGCAAAAAAGAACTACACCACTACCGAAAGAGAAGGATTATCTATGGTGTATGCTCTACAAAAGTTCAGGCACTACCTGTTGGGTGCCCCATTCAAGATGTTCACTGACCATTCTGCTTTAAAGTACTTGCTCAATAAACCAGTGTTAGGGGGAAGGATCTGCAGATGGTTACTCCTATTTTAGGAGTATGATTTTGAAATTATTGTAAAACCAAGGATATTAAATGCCAGACCAGATCATCTATCGTGAATAGATTCAGGAGAAGAACCAATTAATTTAGAGGATAATTTTCCATATGCACAATTATTTATCCAGATCGCAAATGAGTATTACGCAGATATTATTCACTTTCTCACTACAGGGTGCGCTCCAGCTGAGTTTACTAAGCATCAAAAGAAATAGTTAGTTGTTAAAGCATCAGACTTCACTTTGATCGCATGACATTTATATAAGTTAGGTCCAGATGAAGTCCTGCATAGATGCGTGATGCCGCACGAGAAAGAGGCCATTATTAGGGAAGCACATTTAGGTACCTCAAGAGGTCATTTCGCAGGAAAGCCGACTGCGCAGAAAATTCTAGCTGCAGGATTATGGTGGCCTACTTTGCATAAAGACACTAAGGAGTTTTGCAGATGCTGCGATATCTGCCAAAGGGTAGGAAAACCTTCGCGGAGAGATGAAATGCCACTGCGACCACATATTAAGTTGCGGGCATTTGACAAGTGGGCAATAGATTTCGTGGGTCCTATCAACCCATCAGGAAAATGAATTGGTGCAAGATACATCATCACAGGAACAGAATACCTCACCAGGTGGGTAGAGGCCAAAGCAGTAAGAAATTGCGATGCTGCTACAGCTGCACAGTTCATTTTTGAAAATATCATAAGTATATTTGGATGTCCAGCAATTTTGATGAGTGATCAAGGCACACACTTTTTGAATCGCACTATTCAAGCCTTGACAGAGGAATTTCAGATACAGCACCACACGAGCACTCCCTACCACCCACAAGCTAATGGTATGGTGAAGGCCTTTAACAAGATTCTAGAAAATGCTCTTACTAAGATCTATAATAGCAAAAGAGACGATTGGGACCTTAGGGTTAATGCTATATTATGGGCTTATAGGAATACATGCAAGAAACTTACAGGACACACACCTTTCAGCTTGGTGTATGGACAAGAGGCTTTTATGTCTATGGAATATATTATTCCCAATTTAAGAATTTCTCAAATTACCGAGATGGCTGATGTAGACACGATGAATGAAAGATTAGCGCAGTTGCTTGCCTTAGAAGAAGACAGATTCATCGCAGGATTTTATCAAAAAGTGCAGAAGGCACGAGAAAAATCTTGGCATGATAGGCACATCAAGAGAAATATTTTTCAGACAAGAGACCTAGTGCTCCTTTATGACAGCAAGTTTGTTAAGTTTCCAGGGAAGTTCAAGGCGCATTGGTTGGGGCCATATCAGATTCAGGAAGTTACAGAAGGAGGGGCTGTTCAACTCAGTAAACTGAATGGGGAGCTTGTTCCTAATTTTATTAATGGCAGTTGGATTAAGCTTTATAGTGACAACCACTCCACCTCCCAATCCTAACTCAGAGAACTAAGTTGTGCTGATGTCCAATGTAGTTGAAAGGAGGCATCGCACTCATAACTAGTCTACACGGGAAAGAAAAAAAAAATTTGAACATTTATTTTGATTCAAAAAGTTTATTTTGCGCAAGTTTTTGAACGTTGTGGAGTTTCAACAAGTTGGCGTGAAAATTTTTGGTTCAGGATGATGCAGTGTGACATCGCAGCGAGGCAATGTTCCCCGTGCCACGTAGATAATTTTGAAAAGGGACAGAGGGCCAGTCACTTCGCCTTCTGACAAACAGTTAATCCAAATATGATAGGTATATGTTGCCCTAGATTTGGAAATAGTACAATGATTTTCCTATATTTGGTAAATCTTGGTCGAGACCGGCGCCTTTGCAAAATTTTCGAAGGAAATTTGATCATATTTTCAGCAATTAATGAGGATCGAAATGACGAGTGTTGTCTTGTCCATGCAATAAATGCCGCTGATGGGTCTAGCCTAAGTGATCGTTCCTTTAGAGATTATCGCCTTCGTTATAAATACATAGATCATTCACACAGAAGGGTTACTTTTGTGATTTCTGAGAGCCATAGAGTAATTTGTAGAGTTTTCCCTGTGCAGAGATACTCCAGTTACAAAGTGCTAGTTTTCCCTAATTTCACAGCCGTTGCCAGTCCAGAGTATTGCACCAGGTGGTGTATGTCTGAGGAGGAACCCTTAGAAGACATTGTGTGACGATTTTAGAGTGGTGGCCTCATGTCTTCTATGACAACGTCACCCAAGGTTGTGAAATTAGGTACACCACAGGTCAGACAAACGCCAAGGATGAGGAGTCAAACTTAGATAGTAGCAGAGTCTGGACCAGAGCAGAGAAGAAGAAAAGTGAGAAAAATAAAGAGAAGGGCTCCCGATTGTGTGCATGGATTTTCCCAGAAGATCTCATGGAAAGAAAAAAGGACCAAGAAACACGCATCCGAGACTCAGAAAAACAAAAGGAAACGGGAAAGGAGCGAAGCAGAGATGTTGAAAATGAGAGAGATACAGAAAATGTCAAAGAAGGTAGTTACATTAAAGCTAGAAAAGGACATGTCTCCTCATGGAAGTTTTACCAATGTGCATATATTCAGAATGATGATGGATTTGATGAGTCTATTCGAACAAGCGCTCCAGTAGAATTTCAGGTGAATGGTACAAACCTGACCGACGTAGCAGGAGGTGAGGTCATTGTAACAAATTTAGCAGCCTATAAATAGTCCACCATTTACTCTGGAGTTTCACTTAAGGAAAGTGTTGACACTATTTTAGATGAAGCGGCACAAGACTGTGTCGAAGCTATGGACAAAGAGGTCGCAGGACTCAGAGAGAGATTCACAAGGACTTCGTAGGAATCCAAAGAGAAGCTATAGGAAGAGAAGCCAGCTGTTAGTGGCTCAGGGACGAGCCACAAGTAAGTGTTAGGGTACTGTTGGAGTAGGGCCCCGCAGCTATAGGAAAAGCTGCTATATCAGAGCAAGGAAGTCAAAGGAAACAGTACCTTAAGAGGCCGAGAAGAGAGAGCTCAACCACTGCACTTAAGGTAGCGGTGAAGATAGGAGGGCTCAGCTACCCTCATAAATGGAAAAGGAGCAACAGGACGAGGTATTAAAGACAAAGGACAGAAGGGGAGCAATCGAGGAAGTGGCACCCATACCCACGATCAGCGTCGGGAAGCGTGGAAGACTGCAGAAAGCTGTGGTGTGATGAAAATTGGTAGTTCAAAGTACATATAGGCCAACTGTCATAGGGTTTTTGGGTTACTGTTGGGAAAGGCCCATAGTGTTGTATCACAGTGAGACCTTCGGGCCACCTATTTAAGCATGTATTTTGTATAATGAAAGGTTAGACACTTAGCTAGCTAGACATTCAGATAGACAATTAGCTAGTTGGTCAGTTAGCTGTTCTTTGAGTTGAGCTCTGGTTTTGTTGTTAAGTCGGTAGTTATCTTACTGTAACCAGTAGCTAGCTCCTTGAGCATGAATGTAACAATCCGCAGGGATTGAGAGAGAGAGAGAGGAAATATTGTAAGAATAAAGAAATATAGGAAGAGAAGAGATCTAAGAGAGAAGGGGTACCGGCTATGTGCGTGGAGTTTCCCAGAAGATCTCAAGCTGTATAATAGGTTGCAGTGGAACTATGTTTACTCTCTTAATATATAATATAAAAATCAGCTCCTGTGGATGTAGCTTCCCCCTTGGGAGTGAACCACGTAAAATCCGTGTGTTGTTCAACTGTTTCATGTGATTGTGCTTACTTACTTGCAATCTATTATCGGTTACATGAGCTTTGGTTAACAGTTAATGAATGTATGTATACTATATTTCATTTTACAGTAACATAGAAGGATAAATGCAAGTTGAATGTATCAAGTATTCTATATATGAGTTTATCAGTGCTTGATTCATGACAGTACAGTTACAGTGTTAAGTGACTTCTATATATGATTTCAGTGAGTTGAGAGTGCTTGATGCTAGGCATGTTAAACTACAGATGCTAAAGAGAAGTTGTTTAACACCATGAGGAAGGTTAACTGAGCTATTATACCTAGAGAGGAAGCCTCTGGACCTGGAGAGTTGGTGAGCATACTAAGTCTTATTGTAGGAACTATCATGGTGTAGAAAGGTGATATCGCACCGTCAGGGAAGCTGCGGTGTGAGATATCATAGGTTAAGAGTAGGCAGAAGAGAAAGTTTGCGCATCGTCCTAGAAGCTACGATGTGATAAGAGTCAGCTAGGAAGAGGGAAACAACACCTCATAGAGAGATCCCGCTGGATAAGAAGGGACAAGAGGCACTAGGATGCTATAAAACCTGGTTGAGGAAATGTGATTCTTCAACCACCCCATCTAAGATAACTTCGGGTGAGACTTCAGGCCGTTCTGCAGTCTGTCGCTGAAAGGGCTAGTGAGCTAGGGGTTTTGTTGGTACATTACAGTAAACCCAGGTCTGCCCATTCAGACCAACATAAATGTTGGTGGATTGATCTTCTTAAACTCTCTAGAAATTTCTTCATAAGGTTTATATTTTATTTTCCTAGTATGGTGGTTATCCTCACTATTGTCACTAGTATAATGAGAATTACGTTGATCACCAAATACTTTGGAAGATGAGCTACTTTCATTTTTAATCTGCTTAGTATTTTTATGCTTATGTTGGTAACTTATATCTTCTGAATCAGCTCTTTTACCCCTTCCCTTAGTATGAAATCTTTCTATTAGGATCTGATTCAACTCCTCCTAAGCTCTTAGAACCCTCTAATTTTCCTTTTTAACAGATTCCATTTCAGATTTTAATTCTTTTACTATTTGTAAAAGTTATGAGGAATTAGTGATTATGCCTTCTTGTATAGGTTCTCTTTGTAAATTATCTTGCTCAGTATAGGGAGATTCCTGTTCCGCATATTCCTCCAGTCTTTCCATACCTGTTGTTAAACTTAGAAACAAATTTCTCTGTTGATAACATTAAAAAAAAACAATTTCAACAAAATGATTTAAATTCATTGTTTCATATAAGCAATTTGAGCTTCCTCAAGGCCTAGTGTTTGAACCTTGTGCTTTGATACCACATGTCATAACCCCAAAATTTCATAAAAAATTAAAATTTTTAAGGTAACATAAAATGTCTGAATACGTAGTTTAATAACTACTAGCAGTTAACGGAAAATGAAACAGTTTAACAATTGGTATAAATTAGTTTCAAAATACAAATAACTATTACAACTTTAATTTTTATTAGTTATTTAAGAATGACTTGAATTTAGATTGCTTCTAGTTGTACTAATAATTTTACTTTTGGCAAGTAGGTGATAAACTATATTTGGAATTCGGGGCTTACTTAGCATTATGCTAACTCAGATGGACTGCTGGTTCTTACCGGTTCAGCAGGTAACGAATGATCAAGTAGGAGTTTATTTTGTATGATAGTGAGAAGTATTTCTGTAGCATAATAGGATGCTAGTAAATAAATTGATTATTTAGAAGCAAGGCTCTGCTGAGGTAAAGTAATTCTCTTTCATAGTTTTGGTTCTAAGACAGTATTCATAGTTTATCCATAAATATTGTTATCCTTAACATACTTAGTTAAACAAAATAGATTCTTCCCATGAGCTTAGAACTCAAGTTCTTGACATACAATTACTTTTATTGTAACATGATCATACTGCTATTGTTATGTTTAATGCTCAAATGTACTAGTTTTTATGCATGAATATACTCCTATGATTTTTAAAGGTAAATCTCACCAATAGATTACATATCTCTACTTCAACTCTGTTGAAATACTGAGAGGGGGGTGAATCAGTATTTGTACAATTATAAAAAAACTTTAATCAAAAGCAGGTTGCTGATCACCAATCACAGCACATCATCAGTATGAATAAAGACAGCAAGATGCATAGTACACAATAGTTTTTAACGTGAAAAGCCAAGCTCTAGGGGTAAAACCATAGAAGCCTTTTTAATAATAGTTGTCTAGAAATAACTGGATAAAAGGAACAACTGCCTAATTATATAGAATTCAATTCCAGCTTCAACTGGAAGGAGGCTACGACCTCCTAGTTTTCTTTTCTGTGACCTATTCCCGAAGAAAGTGAAATTTGATTGGAATGTGCTTGGTCTTGGAATGCATAACTGGATTCTTGGAGATACTAATGGCACTCGTATTGTCGCATAGAATAGGAATCGGTTCATTTCATGTCACATGTATGTCTTGCAGGGTTTGCTTCATCCAAAGAATATGAGTACAACAAGCTGCTGCTGCTATATATTATGCTTCTATGGTTGATAAGGACACTGAAGATTGCTTCTTACTTGACCAAGATACCAGAAAACCACCTAAAAATAAAGTTGTTCCACTAGTGCTTTTTCTATCGTCAACACATCCTGCCCAATCTGTCTAAATATGCTATCAATGTCAGATCATTCCCTTTTGGATACCAAAGTCCAAAATCCACAGTTCCTTTGAGATACCTGAAGATCCTTTTAATTGCTATAATATGATTTTCTTTTGGGGCAGCTTGAAATATTGCAACTTGTCCAACGGATTGCATCACATCTGGTCTGGAGGCAGTTACATATAGTAGACTACCAATCACTGACCTATAGAGCCTTTGATCAACTTCCTTAGATTCATCATCTTTGCTTAGCTTACAACCGGTGATCATAGGGGTACTCACAGGTTTACAGTCTTCCATCTGGAATTTCTTCAACATCTCCTTAATGTATTTTGTCTGGGTAATAAAGATGCCTTCTATTCTTTGAGATATCTGGAGTCCCAAGAAGAAGGTCAATTCACCGAGTAATGACATTTCAAACTCTTTTTGCATGTCTTTAGCAAATTGTTTACTCAGTGAATTATCATCACTTCCAAATATGATATCATCAACATAAACTTCAATGATGAGTATGCTGTCATTGTCTTGTTTGATGTACAAATTGCTATCTGCACTTCCCCTCTTAAACGTTTGTTGTAGTAAGTACCTGTCCAATCTGGAGTACCAAGCTCTTGGATCTTGTTTTAGTCCGTATAGGGCCCTTTTTAGTCTGCATACATAGTCCTCATTTTCTGAAAGTTGAAATCCTTCTGGTTGTTCGATATAGACTTCTTCTTCCAATTCCCCATTTAGAAAGGCTGATTTTACGTCCATCTGATATACTTTGATGTCTTTGGAGCAAGCATAGGCTAATATCATTCTTATAGCTTCCATTCTGGACACTAGTGCATATGTTTCTTCAAAGTCTATTCCTTCGATCTGAGCATACCCCTTACAAACCAATCGAGCCTTATTTCTGATTACCTGTCCATCTTCATTCATTTTGTTTCTAAAAACCCATTTTGTGCCAATAACATTTTTGTTATGTGGTCTCGGAACAAGTTCCCAAGTTTCATTCTTCTTGATTTGATCTAGTTCTTCTTCCATAGCTTTAACCCATTGTTCATCTTTACTGGCCTCTGCAAAAGTTCCAGGTTCAGTTGTAGACAAAAGAGAGAAGTGTACCTACTCTTTTCTTCCGGATTGTCTTCTTCTGGTTCCTATTCCAGAATCCTTATCACCAATAATCTGATTTGATGGATGATTCTTCTCGTACCAATTCTTAGGTGATGGATGATCTTTTTGTTCTTCTTGTTCGACAGTTGGTTGATTCAGTTCTTCATCTTTTGTGAGTTTCTCTTCATCTTCATCGGGTTGTTCTTCCATTTTAATTTTCTTCATACCTATTTTCTTAGAACCTTTCTCTTCTTCATCGTCTGATTCTTCTGAGTCTTCTCTGGATGATGTTAGTCTTCCTTCAACTATCTTCACGTTAATGCTTTCAATCACTTTGTCTAATCTCAGATTGTAGCATTTGTAATATTTCCTCTTGGAAGAATATCCAACAAATATGCCCTCATCTACTCGAGAGTCAAATTTTCCAATCTTCTTATCATCTCTTTTGATGTAACACTTGCTTCCAAAGATTCTGAAGTGTTGTACACTTGCTACTCTTCCGGTACATAGCTCATAGGGAGTTTTATCATTTTTGTTTCTGAGTAATCCTCTGTTTAATATGTGTACTGCTGTATGAACTGCGTGTCCCCAAAATTTGTCATTTAACTTGGATTCATTCAGCATGGTTCGATCCATCTCCATTACTGATCTATTCTTTCTTTCAGCAACTCCATTTTGCTGAGGTGTTCTGGCTACTGAAAATTGTCTCTTTATTCGATGCTCTTCACAGTACTTGTTCAATTTGTCAGAAGTGAATTCTCCACCATTGTCAGATCTAAGACACTTGATTCGTGACCCTGTTTCATTCTCGACCAATTCCTTGAACGTTTTGAAACATCCAAATGCTTCTGATTTCCTGTTGAGAAGACATACCCATGTCATCCTGGTATAGTCGTCAATAAGTAGCATGAAGTATTTCTCAACATTCAATCCTTTGCTTTTGGTTGGTCCACATAGGTCAGTGTGAACAAGCTCCAAAGGTTTTGTAGAAGAATGCTCTTTCATCTTAAAATGCACTCTTGTTTGTTTTCCATGTTGACACTGTTCACATACAGAGTTAGCAGGTTTTGTGACTTCTGGCATATTTTGAACTGCTTGGTTTTTGTAGATTTTGACCAAATTGTCAAAATGTATATGCCCCATTCTTCTGTGCCAAAGCCAGCTTTCATCTTCTTTTCCCAAGTGACATTTTTCAGACTCAATCTCATCTAACACATATATGTTGTTTGGAGTCCTAGTGGCTGTGTCTACTAACTTCCTTAATCCTTGCTTTCTTATTTTACATCCTTTTGAGTTGAAGATGAGTTCATGACCTTGATCACACATCTGAATGATGCTTAGCAAATTATGTTTCATGTTATCTACAAGCAAGACATTTTTAGCCAAGGAGTTTTTACTTCTGAGCTTTACTGTGCCCTTTTCCAATACTCTTGCTGAATTGTTATTTCCAAATGATACAGATCCTTTATCTTTTTCAATATTGATGAAAGCATCTTTGTCACCTGTCATATGCTTGGAGAAACCACTATCAACATACCATTTTCTAGAGCTGTGATTCTGGGCTTGAAGAGAAATACCACATTCATAGTTGTTGTTATTGTGTTTAATCCACACCTTGTTGGGAAAGTCCTCATTTTTTACTGTTGGTATCCTTGTTCTGCAATTTCTGGCTATATGACCAAAGTTGTTACACTTGTAACATTCTATTTCTGATCTCAAGGGATCAAATCGATTGTTGTACTGTGGTTGTCTAAGGCTTGCAAGGTTATTCCTTGTTTCAAGGTTTCTTCTTTGAAAACAATTTACAGCTTTATGTCCAAATCTTCCACATGTAAATCAATGGCCATAAAAGAAGTATCCATACCTGGGAATATATGGAGGAGGTGCTTTTCTATGATGTGATCTTTCTGCTGGCCCTTTTTCTAATACAGGTTGTTCTGGCTAACATTCGATCTCTTCTTCATTCTTGGATTCTTTGACAACATCTACATACCTTCTTGGCTTCTTTTCATTATCTGTCAACATTGAGCTTGAGGCTTCATTTGTATTCTGCTTGTATCCTATGCAGGTCTTGTCGAAGAATGACTTTTGATTGCTGATGATTTGTTCTAGAACCTTGGAACTGTTGTCATAACCCTTTGCGATATCTTTCATCTGCAGCTTGTTCTTCAGAGATACTATCTCAGCCTCATAGTTCTCCTTTTCTCTTATATTTGTCATTAGTTGTTCAGTGAGAGAGTATTCAACTCATTTGGATTCTTCTATTTTGGTCTTCAAGTCAAAAATAGTTTGTTCAAATCATTGTTCCTCTTCCTTAAGAAATCTATTTTCTTTCCTGACTTTCTTCAGCTCTTTCAAGGCGCTTATAAGTTCAGCCTCAAGATCTACCTCTCCTTCATCTTCGGATTCTTCCTTACTGTTATGATCCTTATCCGAGCTTATTGCCATAAAGAGTACCTTGTCTGGTTCATCGTCATCATCAGAATCACTGTCACTATTGGAGTCACCACTGGATGAGTTATTGTCTCTTTTTGTGTAGATACTTTTCTTCTTTGCAAACTTTCTTCTATTCTTATTCTTGTAATTATTGTACTTCTTGTAGCGTTTAAAACTATCATCTTCTTCACCATCTGAGTTCTTTGCATATGGACATTTAGAATCAAAATGACCTATTTTTCTGCATGAAAAACATTTAAGAGGTAACTTACCTTTTCATTTTCCAGTGCCTCTCTTTAATTTACGAATAAAGTTGACTATTTCTTCATCATCAGATTCATCACTTGTCAGTTTGTCTTTCATTGATTTGTTTTTCCCAGCTTGTTTGGAGGAGACCTTGAATGCTGCTTCCTTTCTTGATGTATCTTCATCTTCAACTCTCATTTCATAAGCTACTAAAGTTCCATGCAACTGATCCACTGTCATAGTATCTAGATCCGTTCTTTCTTCTAAAGCAGAGATCTTAGGGTTGAACCTTTTGGGAAGAGTTCTTAGAATTTTCCAAAAAACTATAGTCTCCTCAACCTCTTCTCCTAATCCTCTAATGGTATTCACGAGCTGATCAACCCGAAGAATATAGGCTGCTATGTCTTCATCTTCATTCATTCTTAGCTGTTCAAATTGTCCCCTGTAAGTTTGAAGTTTGGCTTCTTTGACTTTGTGGTCTCCTTCATATGTGGTTTGGAGTTTGTCCCACATTTTTTTTGCAGAGGGATAGTTCATCACTTTGTTGAATACAGATTCATCTATAGCACTTAGAAGATGGTTTCTGGCCTTTGAGTTGTTGTTGTATTGAGCTAGCTCATCTGCATCAGTTGGCACGGTCTTTGGTACTTTGTACCCATTCTTGATACTTTGCCATATTTTGATTCCTTCAGCTTCTATGAAGGCTCTCATTCTTATACTCCAGAATGCATAGTTGCTCCCATCAAACAAGGGTGTTCCAGATTTGCTTTGTTTAGAAAATTTCCCCATGATTACCTTCCAGCAATTAGTCTGTTCTGAAGGAACCTGCTTTGATACCAATTGTTGAAATACTAAGAGGGGGGTGAATCAATATTTGTACAATTATAAAAAAAACTTTAATCAAAAGTAGGTTGCTGATCACCAATCACAGCACATCATCAGTATGAATAAAGACAACAAGATGCATAGTACACAACAGTTTTTAACGTGGAAACCCAAGCTCTGGGGGTAAAACCACGGAAGCCTTTTTAATAATAGTTGTCCAGAAATAACTGGATAAAAGGAACAACTGCCTTATTATATAGACTTCAATTTTCCATCTTCAACTGGAAGGAGGCTACGACCTCCTGATTTATAGGCTACGACCTGAAGGAAGCTACCACTCCCTAGTTTTCTGGCTTCTACCAGAAGGAGGCTGCGACCTCCTTTCCTTGCCCCATCCTGCCACCCTGATAAGAAGAATGTTGCCAAACATGTGGAACTTTCACACACCAAACGCTGCTG